>JAZKJV010001387.1:0-537500 GCA_037367405.1 Ottelia alismoides
TTCATAGCCAGGGCCACTATTTGATTTTTCGTGTTTTATCTGCTTGATTGGTGGTCTGATCCGTATTGTTCTTGTTGATCTGATTGATTTCTGAGACTCGGGTCGCAACGACCCTAGCTCTATTTCCTTTACCTGAGTCTTGGTGATTTTTCGGTCATCAGAGGTGCAGGAGGCGGAGGGGGGACTGCGCGGGGGGGGGGGGGGGGGCGGAGGGGGCTGTGCGGGGGGGGGGGGGGGGGGTGCAAGGGTAGAGGGGGGTGCGGGGTGCAGGGGTGGAGGGGGCTGTGCAGGGGGGTGCAGGGGCGACCGGAGAAAGGCGAAGGGAAGACGATAGTGCTGAGGCAGGCGGTACTGGAGGGGAAGTAGACGAAGGAGGGTGCTTGAGCTCGTTGGCGGCGTCGACCATGGTTGTGACAAACTCTGTGACGACGCCGGCGATACGGGTTTGAATAGAGAGGCGGGAGAGGTAGTCCTTGATGTGGGTCTCGTGGGTGGAGATGAAGTGGGCTATGCTGGTGATGCGGTACGGGGCTGGGCGGGGCAGGAGCGGGGGCCACGGGCTGGGAGGAGGTGCGCGGAGCTCGTGGAGGAGCTGAGAGGAGGTGCGGGCTGGGGAGGAGTTTTGGGCGGAGAGGGAGGAGGAGGAGGTTGGAGGAGAAGGAAGAGGATGGGGGAAGAGGAGGAAGAAGAAGAGGATGAGGAAGAGGGTATAAAATGACCATATAACCTTTTTTTAAAGGGATTTTATCATTTGTACCCCTCCGAGATATCGCAATATCAGTTATGCCCCTATCTTTTTGGTAATATCAGTTGTGCCCCCGACTTCTTGCCAATATTTCACTTGTGCCCCTCGGAGGGCATAACTGATAAAAATCTTTTATCAGTTATGCCCCTCCGAGGGGCACAAGTGAAATATTGGCAAGAAGTCGGGGGCACAACTGATATTACCAAAAAGATAGGGGCATAACAGATATTGCGATATCTCGGAGGGGCACAACTGATAAAATCCCTTTTTTAAAATTAATACCGCTTATGTCCTCAAAGTTAACGTCTGTTTGCATTGTGGATGAACGGTCACTAACTCGAGGGGCACAAGTGATAAAATAGCAAGAAGTGAGGGGCACAACTGATATTACCAAAAAGATAGGGGCATAACTGATATTGCGAGATCTCGGAGGGGCACAAGTGATAAAATCCCTTTAAAAATATTAGAAATGCCCTAATGTCATGGTTGTGATTTCTATGAAAAAGTAAATAAAAATATCTTCCTACAAAAGCTGAGATTATATTTTTATTTTTTTAGAATTTTTAATGTTTTTATACTATTTTCATTCTTTTGTAATTTTTAGGGTTTCTATAAGGGATGCAACAAAAATGGTACTGAAATTCAAACACAGAAAAACAAACACACATGACTTTTTTGGAATTTTTCAAACAATTTAATAATTTTTATATATTTTATAAATAAATAGAGTAATTTTTAGAGGTTTTTGATTTTTATAAATATCAAACAAAACTAATTAATTCACAGAAATTACCATAAATATTATGTGTTAATAGGAGCTAACTATAATTTTTATGAAAATTTTGGAACTAATTTAGTAATTATTTGATTCAAAACAAATCAAACAGAACACAAGGACCTCTTTGCAATTATATGAAAGTTTCAGGGACAAATAATAACAGACATAAAAAGCTCAGTGCTAAATTATTATCCAATTAATTCACGTACATTCTCAAACAACCACGCACAAGGGCATAAACGCAAATATAAAAAAGATTCCATTCAAAGCATAACAGTTAAAAGCACAGGGGCATAACATGCAAATACATCAGCTTTGCATGTGAGACAACACGAGTTCAGTTAAACAGGACTAAAATGCAAATATAGAAAAGTACAAGGGTCTGACTGTAAATTATCCAAAGCAAAATAATTACGATAAATATTAATAGGACTTGGAAAATAACAACAGAGCTTAGAAGGGCCTGAGTGTAAATTACCCTTTATTAAGAGCTATCTGACGGTCAAAGGTGCCCCACTTAAAGGATGGATGATCAGGATCGATGGACACCCCTTCGGCAATGGACGGCTGCAACATGGTCCTCAAATTGATCCAATGATCAAGGCCCCCCTATTATGAACGGTGGAGATTAGAACTGGAGGGGGGGTCCGATCGGACGACGGAGGGACTGTCTGAAAGAACTCCTCCGACGAGCTTCTGTCGTCGATGGTGCATGCCTCCAGCATTTGATCGAGCAGTGGAGGTGTGGAATCAATCGAGGAGCTTATTCCGCAGCTGCAGGAGGGCTCTGATGGGGCCTGGAACAGGAGAGAGGTCTAGGGGATGCACGATCATCCTAGGACTCTCCCAACTCCACAAGACCTCTAGATAAGGTATGGCAGCGTATAACCCTGTGAGGTACTATGTATGATCGGAAGGGAATCCTATGGTGAGGGTTAGAACACCAAAATAATCGAGAACCAAAGGGGGGTCGATGGACAGGCATGTCTCTGGAAAGTAAGGGATTCGACATGTGTCGGATCTCCAAAGCGAGGGCTAGAGAGACGTGGGAGGTTGCAGAGTTGGAGATGGAGGAAGATCGCATGAGAGTCATGGATGAAATCCACGAAGGTTATGGCCTCAATGGACAGTGGTTCCAGAGGCTAGAGCTCATTGTGGCGGAGCGAAGGTAAAGCTCACCGAACCTAGGGTTCCCATGCCTCCAAAGGATGCTCTCACATTCTCCCTCTCTCGTTGTCACTCTGGAAAGGTAGAGGCAGGCGCAACCATAGAGGTGGAGCAGCAAAAGGTGGTGGAAAAACAGGGGGGGTCATGCATGATATATATGCGTGGGGTTCCGAGAAGATGGGGATGGCACACGTGAACCGAGGCGCAGATTGAGCAAGGAATCAACGAGCGACGGTTAGGGATCTACCAACTCTAATTGGGGCGAGGGATTAGGTGAAATGGAGCTCGGGTCGGTCCTAGATAAATGGAAGAAAATCAGGTGAAAATGAAGCTGGCGACATAGGAGATCCGAGGGGACCAGTTGATCGAGGTCAACAATCCAAGGTGGACCAATCAGAGGCCACCGACGATAAGGACAAAATAGGCTACGAGAAAAAGCTACTAGAAAAATTAAGAAAACTAGTTGAAAAATAATAGACGAATTTAATGAAAAAATGATTAAAATAAAAATTGTTTAATAGTTTTCAAAGAATTTTGTTGTGTTTTTTAATTATTTTAATGAAAAACAATTTAGTCTATATATAGTATATAGTGTTATATACAGGTATAATATACCTATGTATTATGTATATTTATTTTTTTGTTAGTTTTACATAAATACCCCAATTTTGTATTTTATTTATTTTCAACAAAATTTTAGGAGTAAAAAATAATTTTTATTTTATTTTTATGATCTATTTATAGGTATAGAATAAATAAGGAGCAAGACATGTGTACATGTATTTTGTACAAATCAGAGAAGATTTTATTTTTCTTTTATTTTATTTATATTATTTTTATTTTATTTTTATTGTTTTATTTTTAGGACTATATACAAAGAGGTAAAATGAGTATTTTATTTTTATTTTATCAAAAATAATTATTTACATATAAAGGTAATATGTACAACATAGAGTAGGCCCTATCTCTCTCTCTCTACTTATTTTATTTTGGCATTTAGGTCAAGGCTTAACCTTCTCTTGGAGTTCAGGTCGCTCTATTTTTATTCTAAATACCTCATTCATTTTTCTTTTCCTTTATTCTTTTATTTTTTTCAGAAATACATGCTAATTATGTAGAATTAACAGATGCATGCATAATGTTAACTTATTGTATTTACACCTATTTACATGATGCTTTGCCAAGATAAATAGCTAAAATAAAAGAACAAAAGTGAGAATCAGGGATTCATCATCCAACTTCTAACAAATAATCCTCATATCAGCGGATGAGGATCTAATAGGTGTCGAGATAGTAGAAGAAGGATTCCCTTCGATTTGTGCCACTTGGGAGTGCTGGTGGTATGTATATGGCTTTATCTGAGTATAGACCCGAGTCTGGGACATCATAATGTAGTTCTCTATCATTTTCTCATAAATGACCCAAACCTGGTCCTCATGCATCGAAAAATAGGATCCTTCGCAAGATCATTCACCTATCCCTATAATTATGGTGTCTGCCCACTTTAGAAACTATGTACATGAGTTGGCTTTGAAATTTCATGATGGGTATGTCGATCAATGAGCTCTCTAAAATAGTCCCATGCCTTGTGGAACTCTCCATTCTTGATCATGGTGAAACTACTTATCATGGCCCTGGCAGCATTTGTTTGACCAAGTGGGTAATACTTGTTCAAATAGGCAGTTTTCAGTTGCTCCCATGTCGAAACATATCTCTCTAAGTGTTTCAACTAGTAGGTTGCACAATCTACGAGGGAGAAAGGAAAGTAGATAAATTTGATCGTGCCCTCGTTTACGTATGCATCGTGCACCCTACTGCAAATAAGCTTAAATTCTTGGAGGTGCAGATGTGGCTCCTCAGTAGAATGCCCGTGAAACAGGGGCAGCAGTTGGATTGTCTGAGGTTGGAGCTCAAAGTTTCCGTGAATAACTAGGAGACGGATCCATCGATGAGTAGTAGTAGTAGTACCAAGGTTGTAGAGTTGTTGCATCATTCTATTCGGACCAAGAGGTGGTCTCTCTGTTCCATCAGGTTGCTCTGGTTCCTCAACTCATGGGTTCTCAACATCTGGATTGTCTTGTTGGGCTCACATATGAGTCAGCACGGCTCTTACATCATTCATTAGTTTACCTTGCTCCCGAATATGATTCTTCATTGTCTCGAGGGATGCAAGTAGACTATTATTGATCGCATCTTGATCTATTATAACCGATGTAGTCTACGGTCCCTTGCAGCCACGTCTTCTTGAAAGGAGAAAGAGTCTAGATTAGGCTCTACTAGGTCAACATGTAACTACTAAGGGTTTTCTTGAACCAGAGGTGAGTCGAGGGAGAATGAGAAGAAGAAGAAATCTGCGAAGATCTTCCAAGGTTAGAGTCTTGCCTAGAAGTAGTAACTCAATTAGATTTTGGTTTGGGAAGAGGGTCATCTTGAACCGATCTAGATGGATGGGAAGATGCGTGAGAGAGTGGATCGGTCAGAGTCGACTGAAGCGGTCGCCTACTTATCATCTTGATAAGATAGATTATTGATCAAGATCTCAGAAAGATGAACTCACACCACAAGCAAACACAACGCAAATCGTGAATTCACCAACGCAACCCAGTGATGACCATAAAAGTTCGGTCGTTTATCTTGTCAGTTTTAGGGTTATTTGACAAACATGTCTTCTCACAGATTAGCGTGAGTTGATAGGTGCCTAAAACTTCCCCAGAAGACTGTCTCGAGTTCTTACAAGAAATCACCTATTCCCAGCCAGTATGGGAGTAAGTATGGACCATTTCCGGCTACCCATGTTACATGACGACAAAGCCTTACGTCGTATCCTCTAAACCACCCACTCTGCTAAGGAACCTCGCACAGTTTCCAGCTACCCGAGAGTCTCCACTGAAGAGCAAGTGATTAAATGCATGAACTCAATAGTATCTCGAAAGAAATCCAAACTATGGTTCTACCTTAAGGGTCATCTCTCACTCACAGATCTAAAGAGTACTCATCTGAAAAACACACCGATCAAGTCATCTAAAAATAGACCACTATCATTGTAATGACACGTGGATTTAAGCGCAAAAGATAATTTCTAGTTATCTTTTTATTTATATTATTTATGCACCTCAACTTTGATGTATATCGATAAAATACGAGACTGTAAAACTCAGCGAGGCAAACTGTTGGAAACTAGGGTTAAAGTATAGAAAAAACTAAAGTAAAGGGTTTCCTAATTTTTGTTTTATGGATTTTTATTTAATTTTTATGAACTTTAAATTATTTTTCTGTATTTTAAGTATTTTTATGATTTTTTATTATTTAATTTTTATTTTTTTACTTTTATGTTTTAGTTTTGTCTTACTGTTTTTATGAATTTTTAGAAAGTTTTTAGATTTTTTTATTTTGAAATATTTTTAATATTGAAAGTTAAACTTTTATAGTAAGCAGATCTTTAATTTGGATTTTTAATATGTAATACAATAGCAAATATTTTTATTTTATTTTTCATAGAAAGTAAATGAAATTATTTTTAAAATGATATATTGTGTGTTTTTAGACAATTTTTATTGATTTAGTTATGATTTTTTGACGTTTATGTATTTTTTATTGGTTTTAATATTCAATTTTTATTTTTGGTTTTTAATTCAAAATGTAAATATAGTAAAATATATTGTATGTAATTTTTGTAGAATTTTTAAGTAGGTTTTTATATTTTTTATAATTATTAAAGTTTGTTATATTTTAAATGATTTATTTAAAAATAGAAAATATTTTTATTTTTCAAAATATGATTTAATACTGTATATATTAGTGTACTGTATATTTATACTTTTATTATTATATTTTTATATTTTGTATTTTATTTATTTTATATTATAGTATGTAGTGTATTTATATTCTGTGATAGGGGTATTGTTGTAAAATATAGAAAAGTGAGGGGGAAGGGCACAAATGTCTCAGGTTACATGTGTTGTGTCACATGAACATCAAGAAACCTAGACTTGTTTGAGATATCAATAAAATGTAAGGGTGTATCCGCAAAATATCCAATAACCACGTGCCAAACTCGGGTTTTAGCTGGCTCTAGACCTATATGTAATTAAGGATACTTCGAGTAATCATTTGTAATTTGCCCAGATTATTATGTCCAATGCATGCACGATGCATGTGTGCCCTTTGGAGGTTGAGTGATGGGGCGTCGTGGAGAATCTAGGCCCGACGTTTGGTAAGCGATGAACCACATGATTCGATCTGATCATGCGGTTCTATTTAGACCTGGAGGCAGCTGCTTATTCTTCCCCTTTTCTTCTGATTTACAAGATTTGCAAGCGGTGGTTCACTGTGGCTGCAGATCGAATGGCGGTGGTCATATGATCGCAATCAGTTCTACAGGTGATGACCTTCTTCGATTAGGCGCTTGCAGGTGATGACAAAGAACGTACTATTCGTGGGCGACGGTTGCGCTTTTGTGGCAGTTCTGATCAGAAGGTGGCGTAGCTTGCAATGTCTCTGCACGCGGTCAATTCTTCATGGATTTGATGAGTTTTATGATTGTCGATGGTCGCGCACCTGCAAGTTATAGACAAGGCTCGAGGATGTTGTCCTCGACCTCGATGTTAGGCATATAATCTATGAAACATAGATGGATGTCTTTAGGCGGAGAAATGTGAATTTGTGAATAAGGTGTTCCAATTTGAGGTTGAAATCAAGGTGATGAAATACTGATCGAGATTGATCAATAGATGAATGGAAAAACAGAGAAGCGAATTGAATCAGAGAACAAAAAGGGATGGGTTGAGAAGAGAATAGAGGGGGTGAGAGGAAAAGGGAATACAAGACTAGAAGAAGGGTAATAGAGAGATAGAAGAGATTCTAACCTAGTCTGAAAGCGAAAGTGTTGATGCCTGGGGATAGAGCTTGGCAGAGCTCTGGGATAATGGCCTCAACCACAGTGGTCGAGAGGCTTGACACATGATGCACGACGCACTGTCGGGCTGCGCATCGACATTGATCTCTCCCTCACACCTTCCTCAACCTCGCTTGACGATGGGGAGAGGCTGAGAGCCCTGTTATGGCTCTCCTTCTCTCTCGTTAGAACTGGGAAGGTGGAAGAGCGCAAAAATGGTGGATGCAAGGTTTGAGGAGGGTGGTCCTATACATAGAGATGTTAGATGTGGGACACAGGAAAGATGGTGTGGGCACCGGAATGGAGTGCAGTCATTGGAGGTAGTTAGGCCACCCGTCTAACGGCCGGTGGCTGAAGTGGTTGAACGTCTGGAGAAGAGAAGGATCGGGTGGCGTTAGGTTACTCAATGAGGAAGAAGAGAAGAAGGGGGAATGTCAGGGGCGTGCTGCATACGCACGTGGAAAGAAATAAAAATAGTAATAATAGTTAAATACTTAATGGTTAACTAGTCGGACACTTAAATGAAATAAATAAATTAATTATAATTAATTATATAACTAGATATGTAATTAAGTAATTAAATAATTAATTATATATTTATCTAGATAATTAAATAAATAATAAGTTAATAAATAAATATATAAATAAATATATTTTCTTTAGTTTAATAATTGAATATTAATGAAGTATATGAATATAATAAATAACATATATTAAATAATATAAATTAAGGCACATTTTACATTGCATACCAATATGATCCCCAAACCCATTTTTTCATATTAACTCTGATTTTAACAAAATCAGTTGTTTTTTATATAATTAAATAATACGAATTTTAAAATTGAGTTTGCCCAATTCAGAGTTCAAACAACCGAGTTATGAGGTCCGAAAATTTTGTAGCGGCTTCGTGACTTTGTGTTTTATTGGTATTTTGACTTAGTTTTATTTTCATATTTCTATGTTTATTTTTAAAAGAGTTTTAGAAAAGAAATTAAGTTAATCAGGTTTACAATTATTTACTTAAAAATACGTGAATTTTCTACATATAGTACAGATATACAATAAGGTCCAAACATCAAAACTCACATGTTTTATCTAATTTCTTTTGATATTTTTAATAAATATTATTAAGTATAAAACAAAGTTTAAAAGTGAGTTTGGTCCGTTTGGAGTTTTTGAAGGTCAAAAGTCAGCTTTTGTGGCTTTTTCAGTTCATTGTGTGGTATTTTATTTTGTGTTAAATTATTTTTCTAATATTTTTATAAAATAATATATATTTTAAAAAATATCTTTTGTAAAAGAAGTATTTTGATTTGGAATTTTCTATGTGATAAATAAAATAGGTGAAATGTTTACACTGTGAAAAATATATTTAATTACATTAATGATCTAGGTTTTCTGGCATTTATGTAAATTAAGATCCTTATCTCCCTCTACTTATTTATTTTTTCGACCTGGTCAATATTGACCCGATTTCGGGGTTAGGATCAATTTGTATATATTTTATATCTACAACCTTCTTTTTCTTTTATTTTATGTTTTATCTTTCTTATTTTTTGAATAAAATAAGTGTTAAATATATAATATTAATATTTGCAGTTGGAATGTTTAATTAGGTGGACTTAGTGATTATTACATGCATTTTACCAATGATTTTAGCCAAAATGAAAGAATAAAGGTGATAAAACACGGATTTATTAGATACCAATTTATTTCACACAGTGGAATTCAACAAAGAACAAACAAATAAACAAGCCATGAAACAAATACAACACATGATTTACAAGGTTCTTTCTCTATCGAAAGACTCCTCGACGGTGGTGACTTATATTTCTCTTGAATGGTGGTAAAATTCTTCATGGCATATAGAATATGATTCGTTCCATTTTGCCTGGATGCATCCTAAACAACATCCCTTCTTCTCTCTTCATACTCCTCTAATTAATATAAAACTCATACAACGCCATCGTCCAATCCACCATTTGCTAGATATTTTTAAAATAATTATTAAAATAATTGTAATTAATTAAAAAGAAATGATTACAAAAATTTTAAAAAAATAGCCATCGATCGGCACCTCGGGTGGCGATTTGGGATGCCACCTCCAAATCCGCACCTGAGGTGCTGATTTGGGTTACGCCCAGGCAGGTGCCACTGTCCTGAGAGTTTTAGAAGCCCATCTACCCTTCTCTTTTCTACTCTTCTCACTTAATCTTTTACACCGATGTTTCTCTCAATAGGTTTCAATTTCTGGGAGAATTGATGTCCCCCTCCCTCCCATTTTCCATCAAAACATTTACAAGATGAAAATGTCATTAAAATAATGAAGTTTAGGCAATACTCTAAATATATTCAATATTGAAAAATTATCAAACCTTATGGAAAATAAATTTATTAAATTTATTTTAAATATGATTATCTTATTTTACGTGTGATTCCTCTTATTTGACGGTCGTGTAATATAGTTATTTTTTTATAAAATGAGTATTTTTTATCGTTTAACATAGTTTTTTTCCTAAAATGAGTACTTATTGTCGTCTAACATCGAATACAAAGACATTTACTATTATAGATTAATAATCTCAACATCCAATATCTTAACTCATAACCATTTAAAAGAAATGCATATATTCTATGAAAATCATATACCAATTACATTGTCTCAAAAATAATGTAAAATAATTTACATTCATCTATGGTATAAATTTCTTTAGAATTCCTTTTATACCTCTTCCTCCTCTTCCTCCAACTCCTTTGTTGTTGTCCCATGTCTTCTTACAGACATCGTCATGACTTTATTTTTGCCTTCTTCTTGATATTCCGTTCTGAATGAGATAGTACATGACCAGAAGGATGTGAAGACTGTCTAGGAGGTTCAGCTAGTTTAGTAACTTGACCTGTCTATGTGGGCTCTCTGATCATTACTCCTACCGATGACATGCGAGGCAGATCTGCAGGTTGCTGCGGTTGTAGCATGGAAACTCTAAGTAATTGTCTCTCCCTTTCGGTTGACTCAGTTTGACGAATCACCGCAAAATATCTGCCTGAAGTGCTTCAGAATTGTATTGACTTGGTTGTATGAGCTGAAAAGGTCCCGAGTCAAATTGACTTGAAGGACCAGCATGTAATGGTCCCGCAAACTGTGACTGGCTAGAAGGTACAACATATCCTATAAGAATGAAATAATTGCTTTCTATTAATCAAAAATTAAAATTCAAAAGGTCTAATTGAGATAATGAAATATTTAATTTAATGTACCTGAAGTCACAAAAGGTGCTTGCTCTTGCGACAACCCTTATCCGCTTAAGCCCTCATAATGCAAACCTATAAGATATGTATTATATTTAACACTGTCAAAAAATTAAATTGAATTAATTTAAAAATAAAATGTAATGCATACCAGAAGTCTCAAACATTGGCACTTGTTGTTGAGATCCTTGTCCGGTGAATCTCGTATAATGCATACCTGAAGATTAAGAATTTTTTAATACTTTTAAATTGGAAAAACTAAAATGAGTCTTCTAATAATCAAAGAAGGCAATTATTGTCGCCTGAAGTGTTAAATGTTAATTCCTATTGTTGAGATCCTTGTCCGGTGAATCTCGTGTAATTGCATACCTAAACATTTGGATTTTATTGAATATATTTAAATTGGAAAAACTAAAATAAATCATATGATAATAAAAAAAGAAATTGTTGTCACCTGATGTGTTAGATGTTGATTCTTGTTGGTGAGATCCTTATCCGGTGAATCCCATATAATGCATACCTAAATAATTAGGTTTTATTTATTACTTTATATTGGAAAAAATGGAATTAACCTTTCTGATAATTAGAGAAAGAAATTATTATCACCTGAAGTTGCAAATGTTGATTGTTGTTGTTTAGATCCTTGTCCACTGAATGTCATGTAACTCATATCTAAAGGGATTAGCATCATATATTTATCAAAATAAGCTGATAAAAAGAGATCTAAATAAATCTATAGAAATGAAAAAACATGATACTTCGGTGGTATGCGGCTCCTGTTGTGGCATGTATTGCCGGTTGTAGTGTTGAAAAGGATACATCAAAGAGAACATGTTAATCGTGTCGTCAAAGTATGCATTGGTATTCTCCACTTTTTCCCCCATCGCAAAACGTAAGTCAGTTGACCACCTAATCTCATCAAGACCGGTCCTTCCTTGTAGAATCGTATCAACCTAATAAATTTACGATTCAAGAAATCAATGGATTACCATAAAATTAAATATAATTATATAAAACATACCAGCCTTCTTTTTACTGGACCATGAGGTTGGTATGCTATTGTAGGAGGTGGAATCTACGTTTGGATCCACCTTCTCATAATGCTCCAGTACCATTGCATGTACAGATCATTGTTTGCATCTGGATGCTCAAGAACTACGGATTATTCTCTTTCCGCCCATCGCTCTACTTATTGCCGATGTAAAACTGAACAGTCTAAGATGTATGTGCTTCATGTTTTATTTCATCGAGAGGCAACGTGTATTCTCTCAACGGATGCTCGGATATGTTGCTGCATCTCAAATTGGCGCATAACACGATCCCGTAGATGCATGGTTATAATATCATAGCATATCAATGGTACCCTGCTCATCCAAATCGACTGACCTCTTCGATAGATATCATGCAGTTGTATGATTTCTTCATCAGCATATGTTGTCCAAATAATCAACATTCATTAAAGAAGAAAGTTCATTAATCATTGCTGAGCAAGATGAATATGTAATTTATTTCATTATTTACCTGATGTGCTTGTTGTGTATCTAACTCGTTACGATAAAACACCAACGTCGTTGTATGCACATTCTCCTTTTCGTACACCGATACATTTTAAATCCAATGATCCTCCTTGAATCTTTGCGCGATGTCTCGCAATTGGCCTGCCTATGTGCATATGCTCCCAGGCCCAAATCTATATGTTTTCCACGTTAATTGAAGTAAATCAAATAATGCTAGCTTTGGAACTGTGCAATGTTTAAACTGTTCATACCTGCAGAACTGTGAAAAACCCATAAATCCTAGATGTGCCTATCTTTGCACCGTTATCCAACTCTATGTACATAGGGACTAAAGCAGTAGCTCCCCATGCCATTTGAGCGCAGTCTTCTAAATCATGTAAATGAAGGAGGTATCTATTTCAACAAAATAGCATTACTCATATATAGGCAATCATATGCTTACATGAGAGGTACCATGTCTCTGTTGCTATCTGCGAGTACACTACATCCAATATGATAAAAAATCAAGGCCCTCACTTTATGTATTGTTTCTTGCTCATCCTCGATATCTAGTGGTGGATCATTATCGACAAAGAATGTCTCCCTGATCCATGATAACATCAACTTACCACTCTTTATGCGAGGGGGAATAGCACCTTACAAGATAAGAGAAAGGTTCCCATCCTTCTGATGGAACATCCGGACTAGTAACGGACGACCCATCGACGTTCAGTCCACTGATCAATCCCATATCTTGTAGCGTAATGGTCGCCTCACCAAGTCGAAAGTGAAATGTATGAGTCTCTGGTCGCCACCGCTCAAGCAAACTAGTCAATAACGAAGGGTCCATTTGTACCCTTCTCATGTTTACTACACACCAAAATCCAGATAATTCACGAATTCTCTCTATTGTTGTACTCTTCTCCTGGATAATTTCATTTAACATCTCATCGTGTTCTACAAATCGTATCTACACAAAATAAATAACACAACATTTATAATAATCTCAAATGAGAATCTACTATATTAATAATAAAAATATCATAATGAATTCAATTACTAACCGAGCTGGTGGGTTGTGAAGTTCGATGCTCACTCTGCATATAAAATATAGATGCATCTACTGGACCAGGTACTCTATCCGTGTGTGCTATCTACATTTAACAATGTGTTAGACTAATAAAGAAATGACATTTAAAAATCATAATGAATATATTTATTAATAACAAAAATTTTAACTTATATGTTACCTATTGTGTCTTTGCTTATTTAGTTTCTCTCTGGATAACTTAATCTGTTATGTCCATGTCACTTGTAGATTTTATAACAACTTTGGTCTTACACACATCTCGTCCATTTCATTTCGAAATCTCCCTTGAACAAGTCGTCCAGCTTTCCTCTTTCTGATAATCGGAGGTTACATGATGATTTCATCTTCTTCCCCCCAGTAGCATTGATCTAGAATCGGATGGAAAAAGAATCCATATGTCTTCCGATAATAGTCGCTTGAATAATATTGTGAACATAGGTTGTACTTGTCCAAATGAATCCGAGTGTGGGATGTTGTGGCTATTACATGCGGGCATACGAAATGTTTCATTTATATAAATTCACAAGTGCAATCGCTATCCTCACCATTTAAGTTAACATCGTATGCATATCCTTCTTGATCCAATACTTGAAATTATATTAGAGTATATCTGCATACATGTGTAATTCTAATTTTGCACATATAATAATCACTACAATGAAAAATAAAATAAATAAATGTAAATTTACCTGAATGATGCATGTCTTCAAACAGAAATGTTATCCGAAAATAATAAATAGATTCCAATATCCGCAACAATATATCATCTTTACTGATAAAAACCTGAAAAAAATTCACGAAAAATATTCTACGAAAAAAATCTTATTCTTACTCGAATAAGAGTAGAAGATTGATGGAGATGCTGAGAAATCGAAATATTGCTTCAGAATGTAGATTGAGAGAAATGAGAAAATAAGAAGAGAAGAAGAGATATAATGGAAGAAGAAGAAGATGTGAGGGAGAAATAGGGGGAGAGTGTTGTATATATAGGGGGATTGAGAGAGCGCCGTTGGCAACGACCCTCTCCCATGTCGGCATCTGAGGTGTCGATTTGGAGGTGGCATCCCAAATCAGCACCTGAAGTGCCAATCGATGTCTATTGTTTAATTTTTTTAATCATGCCTATTTAATTAATTATAATTATTTTAATAATTATTTAAAAAAGCCCACTGTTTGAGCCACACAAGTACTCAAAATCAAGACCAGATATAACTATGATTGCAATCATACTATTATCATCAATAGCGTGCAATGAACCTATTGGTTCCTTCCCCGCAACTCCAAGTCCACTTTCTCTTCCGTGCAATTAACTCGGAGAGAGAAACCACACCCTCCGCCATCAATGCATTCAGCTTTCGGGTTCCCGTCCTCCACTCCACTTGTGCTCATCACCGTTCACGGGGCCCAACCCTACTGCCCCACCATTCAATTCCCCGATAGGGACCTCCGTGGCTTCAAATGCCCACAGAGGGCGACCTCCTCCCCCTCCAGTCCTCTGCCCGCGAGAGATGGAGGCGGAAAAGAAGGTAGTAGAGGTGGCTGCCGATGGGGAGTGGGACGCCGAGAGAAAGACCGGGGAGACCGTGCTGAGGGTCGTGCCGATGGGGCTCTGCGTGGCGGCGATGGTGGTAATGCTCAAGAACTCCGCGCAGTCGGACGTGTACGGTAACGTGACGTACTCGGACCTCAGCGGGTTCAAGTACCTCGTCTACGCCAACGGCGTGTGCGCTGCGTACTCGCTCGTCTCGGCGTTCTACACCGCGGCGCCACGCCGCGAGACCATGGGCCGCGCGTGGGCGCTGTACCTCCTCGATCAGGTCTGTGCGTGTTGCTTTCTTTTCTCATCTTTTTCGGTGATGGATATTGTTTTGAAATCGTAAGGGCCTGTTTGGTTGCAGGGTTGGCAGGGTTGATCCAACCCTGGTTACTATTCACAAGGGTACTTCCTCTTTACAGATTACTATTCACTCATCCCAGCCCAACTCAACCCAGTCCAATCCAGCAACCAAACAGGCCCTAAGGGTGTGTTCGGTGGGAGGGTTACCTGACTTTGGCCTAACTCACTTGTGGGTAGGGTTGTGAGAAATTTCTCAGGTTCGATATTCGTTCAGATTCGGCTCGCTAAAAGTTCGATTCAGATTCGATTCGAAAATAAACGAACCGAACCTGAACGCGAGTTTGGGCTCGATTAAATAAACGAACCGAACCTCAAAAATATATGTTCGCTCAGGTTCGGTTCGTTAAAAGTTCGATTATATACACACATACACATATAAAAGTATATATACATACATATTTTATATATACAAGGAAAAAATAAATTCTATATTAACATAAGGACATTCACTTATTTTTCCAAACCCACCTAGTCATCCACTACCTGAGTCAATATTTCCTATTCTCGAAACCCCACAAAACTCTCCTCTGCAGCTGCAGTTTTTCCCTTTGAAAAGAAACACATGCACAACATTTATTCTTAAACGAGCCTTTAATGAGCCGAACCGAACCTTTACGAACCTTGTCCGAGCCGAGCCGAACCTGATTACAGTTTCATTTTATCGAGCCGAATTGAGCCCGAGCCTGAAAGTATGCTAAACGAGCCGAACCGAGCCTGGGTTGGTTCGCTCAAGTTCGGCTCGTTTACACCCCTACTTGTGGGGCCCACTATCTTTTCATCATAAAAAATGTATATTATACCATCATATCATCTAAAAATCATAAAATACTCAATTTATACGCACTATTCCAAACTTCAATATAATCACATCACAACAACCACTGACTTTTTCAAATTACAATACAATCATATCATAATAACTATCAATTTTTTTAAATTTCAATACAATCACATCACACAAACTCACCCAACCCTTAACCCACCAAACAAACAGAAAAACACACAAAACGGGTTATCCTTCCCCGTATGGACGAACCAAACACACCCTAATATTTTCGAAGTCAAGTCTTTCTTTGCAGTGTCGTGACCTTTTTGAGGGTTCCGATTGATCCTAGTTATAGAAAGCACCCATATCTCTGATAACAACCTGTTCAGGATGGAAGAACTGTTCCAAAAGTTGAAAATAGAATGTATTCTATCTCCATATAACATTTGGGCCCGAAGCCGATGGTTGATCACTTGATCTAACAGTCTAGTCATGGATATCACCCGCTTGTAGCAGTGTTGTGGACATTGGAAATAGATGATGCTTTGGATTCCACTTTTCCCTGATTCAGATGGACTGCAATAAAACAAAATAAAAGTACACTTTATCGTTTTACAATGACAAGCTATAGAAATAATCCAGAGCTCCTCATATGTCCAACCATTTTCTTAACTACTATTTATTTAGCATTGCATAACAAACATAAATAGACAGCAATACGCTGATGAATTCAGTCAGATAGAACAAAACCACTGGTGTTAAGCAACGTTGTGCATTTTGCAGGTGCTGACGTACATAATCCTGACGGCGGCGGCCGCGTCGGTGGAAGTGCTCTACTTGGCGTACAACGGTGACCAGGAGGTAACATGGAGTGAGGCATGCGGCGAGATAGGGGGCTTCTGCGGGAGAGCGAAGGCGTCGGTAGGGATCACCTTTGCGGCCGTGGCGTGCTACGTGAGCCTCTCGGTGGTCTCGTCTTTCCGGCTGTTCAGTAGCTACGACCCTCCGATTCCGTTCCTTCAGAAGGCCGCTGGAATTGTAGCTATCGACGCCTGAGCCAGCAGAGAAAAATCGTGCTGGGTTGGCTTGGAGATGTGTGCTTCCTTCTCGTCGGGTGTTTAAATCCCATCTGAAGCAATGTGTGGATGTATGCGGGAATAATGGAAGAGAAACATCGACAAGGAGGAGGGTTTGTATCTCGTTGGAACTTTGAATCAAAGTATCTACTAACTTTGCTTCTTAATTTGCAAGTAGAGTAAGTCTACTAAGTCAGGTGTTATTGTTTGATTGGACGGCTAAGCTGGTGGCCTTGGGTTTTTCCCGATTGATAAATTCTATTTTAGGTGCAATCGCCAATTAGCAAGCAGCAACAACAAAGTCTTTTCCCACAATTAACTAGGTTCGGCTACATGGATTCTTCGCCTCCATTCAGATCTATCTTGGGCCAATCCCGGGCGTATATCCACAAAACTAAGATTCCTTCGTATTGTCTCTTTCCAACACTTCTTGGGCCGTCCTCGCCCTCTCTTAGCCGGCTCAACATCCCAACACTCGCATCTCCTAACTGATTTATCAGTTGATCTTATTTCCAAAAGTCCAAACCATCTTAAACGATTTTCTCGCATCTTATCCTCGATCGGAGCTATACTAACTTTTTTCTGGTTGCATCATTCCGAGTCCGATCTTTACGTGTATGTCCACACATCTACCTTACCATTTTCATTTCTACTACATTCATTCTCTGCACATGTTTATAGTGCGATCCCACAAAATTATCGCAGCTGCGAACTGTTATCAAAATGTGTGACTTGGATTGTTTCGAGGATTTTTTAAAAATAATATTAAATTAATTTCAATTAAATAAATAATTACGAAGAATTAGAAATTGGAAAATCATATGAAATGCCGAAATGGTAGTTCATCCCCAAGCGTCCCATTCAAATTGGGTACTCGAGGGGCTTTATCTTTTTTTCCATATCTTCCTATCTATTTATTTAATTACGATTAACAGATATATTTTAAAAAAAGTTCCTGCAAGAATCTCAAACAAACATACAAACATGGCCATACCTCAGTACAACAAAAGGAGTCACACTGATGCTTTTTCCCCGAAATCCCTTACTATATCGTCTTGTTGAGTATATGATGATTGTTATTCGTTACGAAGTAAGTTTTTATACAAGAAATTAATTATAAATGGTATATCCATTTCTATATCATTAGAGGTGGGTCTACATATATTGAACTATTATTCATCGTTATTTTTTTTAATGTGAAAATTGCAATAGTTATATTTGTTAAATATGGTAAGTTATGACAAAGGACTAGTTAGTTAGCAAATACTAGGCATTACTGGACTAATATAAAAATAGAATGAGTATTATGCTTAAAGGCCCTCGGAATTCTCACCAAATCCTAATTAGATCTGGGATTTTTTAGCATATGCTCTGCTCCTATACGGAGCTTCTTCCCCGCTATGGAGAGGAGTTTTTCTCATGTCGCGCTAACGTCAATGCAGCTTGCTTCGGGCTTCTTTATGACACGGAAGTGCAAAATAAAAATAAAATATGAAGAATTATATGTAATTGAAATTTAAAATAGGACTGTAAACAGATTGTGTGTGCCTGCGCGTGCATGCGGGCGTGTAGGTGTGGGAAAAATGGGGCCGCCCTTAGTGGTTTTAACTTAGCTCCCCAGCTCTTTTTTTCTCATATTTTAATTATTTTTTGAAAATTTTTTCCGTGAATATTCATCACTATATCCATATATTATGCCATTCAAATTTCGTGTGAAAAACATAAACTTATGTGGCCTCCATCTAGCCAGTCATTTTTTAACGGTTGCAGAATTGTTGAAATCGAACATGTCTGGATGGAGGCCGCAGGAGTCCCTATTTCACAGGAAATTTGAATGGTAAAATATAGACATATAATGATGAATATTCACGTAAGAAATTTTCAAAAAAAAATTAAAACATGGGGAAAAGGAGACGTGGGAGCTAAGTTAGCCCATCCTGATGGCAGCCCCATTTTACCATATATATTGTATAAAACATGAGCACTTTAGTAGAATACATATACAGTTTGTATTATAGGTGCACGTTATAAATACAAAGCCGCATACAAAACTGTGCATTATAATACAAACATTAAAACTGCTCATTATAATACAAAACTGTATATGTATTCTACTAAAGTCGTCCTGTTTTATACAAAAAAGGGGCTGGCCTTCCTGAACTCGGAAAGGACTGCATCATATTTGAAAGAAATCATACACACACACATACACACACATATACATAATATATATATATATGGGGGGTCGTTCAAATAACTTGATCCTTTCATCCATAAGGAAGGCAGACGATCGTAGTGAAAAATCGCACTCGGTCTAAAGATAACTATGGCTGTTGTATCGACCAGGTGGATTTTTAGCAGAAAATATTAATTTTTAGTCTTTTTTATTTATTTTATTTATACTCCTAAACTTTGATGTATAGTGAAAGTACCGGAATATCGAACTTAGGGAGACAAACTGTTGGAAAATTAGGGTTAAACTATAGAAATCCTAAGATTAAAGATATCCTAATTTTTAATTTATTTTTAGCTATTTTTCTAGATTTCTAGTTGATTTTGAAGAATTTGATACTGTGTTTTGTAATTTTTAAGTGTTTTGTAATTTATTATTTTAGAAGATATTTTGCAATTTTTATTTGATTTTTATTTTAATATTTTTATGTTTTAAATTTGTTTTACTACTTTTACAAAATTTTCTGGGTTTTTAGTATTTTATATTATTTTTAAATGTGAAAAAACTAACTTTTAGTGAAAACTGTAAGATATTTATGATTTTTAATATATTATATAGCAATAAAATGTTTTTATTTTATTTTTATTAGAATATAGGTGTAATTACCTTTAAAATGATATGTTGTATGTTTTTAGGTGATTATTATTTATTTAGTTATGATTTTTACAAGTTTTAATGAATTTTATATTTTTTATTTTAATATTTGATTTTTATTTTATTTTTGATTTAAAATGTATAATATAGTATAATATGCTCTATAATTTTTTTGTAGAATTTTTAGGTAGGTTTTTATATTTTTTATGAATTTTAAAATTTGTTATATTTTATGGTATTTTTAATGATTTGTTTAACGTAGAAAGTATCTGTTATTTTGTGAAATTATTTAATGTTGTATATAGGGTAGTATTGGGTACTTTTTTATGTATTTTATATTTTTATATTTTGTATTTTTATTCAATATGTATTATAATACTATAGTATAATTTATACAGATACAAGGGTATTTTTATTATTTTCTAAACTTGTAGAGTAAGAGTGTAATTTGTAGGAAATTCTAGGATGTGGGTGAAATATGCTAGAAATGCATGATCTTGGGTGCAATTCGCCAGATATTGTACGTTCTCTGTGCATGTTATACCACCGACCAGAATCTGTTCGAGAATATCAACGAAATGGGGTTAAATTGCAACTTTGCCCAGAATATTTCTGACGCACGTGCAGTACACGTGCGTGGCTTAAGCGACGGGGTGAATCTGGTGACGATGCGTGGAACAGCACAAACCGCACAGTCGAACTCGATCGAACAGCCTGAATGAAAAGCTACAATAATAAGGTGCGTCTCCAGCTCTGTAGTGGACTTGAGCTTTCTCTTGATTAGTCGATCTCCATCGGATTCTCGGTTTTGGTGTTCCTGAAAGCAACAGATGCTTCGTTGATGATATAAATGTTCTAATCCTCTAGGTGTTGTAGTGGTAGAGGTCAAACTTGTTACGGTTCAAGGGATGATCTCCCTCGATTTGTAGGTGCCATCGTAGATGCTCAACGGTGTCAATTCCGGTGAATCGACAGGCTTCAGGCGGAGGCTGATGTTCTTCAATGGACCTTCTTTCTCCATCGGCGGTTGGGAACCACAGTCGCGAGCGATGAAGTTGATTTAGATTCGAGGTGTGGTGACGGTGATCCCGCATATGCTGTCTGCATATGTTGTTTTCCAGATCTTCATGTCATGATCCGCAACAATGCTTCGAGTTCTCGTGGAGATGGAGGATGACCACAGTTTCGTTGCTCCTTATTCATATCTCGCTCCAATTGCAGGTTGTTCGCGGATAGCGATGGCTCAATTGAAGGCGTGAAGGTGGCAGTGAAGCTTCACGGATGCGATCCTCCAATTAATGACCTGTAACGATGAGATACAACACAAGATCGAGACATCGGTCCAAATGCAAACGGGAAGGGCTAGCGGTGGTTTTGATGGAGTGAGGGAAAGGAACTAGAACTTCGGCCACCGTACGTGGTCGGAGATGTATAGGTGCGTAAGATAAAGGGTGAAGTCTGGAGGAGTTTCAAATGTGGATGGAGCAATGAAAATCGAATCGGATTTGTAGAGGAATGATGGAGTAGATAGAGACTGAGAGGAGAAATGGAAGAGGATCAGAATGAGGAAGAAAAGGAGAACTGAAAAGGGTTCTAACCTTGTTGGAGGATGATAGATGTAATCGCCTAGGGATAGGGCTCGATGGAGCTTTGTGGATGATGGCCTCGACTTGCGACGGAAGTAGGCAAGGTGCGAGGTAGAGCAGAGCTCATCATCGATCATCGCGTTATTCCTCTTATCCTCTCTACAATGCCTGAATATTCGAGGATCCTGTCACGATTCTCGAGGTGGGGTGGTGCTCACCTAAAATGTAGAGAAAATAGTGATTCCATGAGCTCAGAGGGAGGGGGTCCTATTTATAAGCATGGGCGGTCCGATCACCGTCGGTGGAGGATGATAACGGGGCGTGGAAGTTGGTGTACCGACCAATGTCCAGCGATCGGAAGCATTGTGGTCGTTGGAAGCTGGAGGAAGAAGAGGGAGGTGGCGGGCGAGCTGTTTGGAAGAAGAAAAGGATGGGGAAGAAGATGGAGATTGGGAAAGTAAGAGAAATAAAGGGAAGGGAAGTGAGAGAAAAGAAATAAAAAGTAATTAATTAATTAAATTGATTAAGCTAAATTAATAATTAATAATTGGTTTGATTAAATATAAATAATTTTAAGATATAACTAAATAATTAAATAAGTAATTAAGTAACTAAATAAATAATTAAGCATATAATTAGTTAATTAATTAAAAATAATAAATAAATAAAATTTTATTTATTATAATTAAGAATAGGGTATTAATATATTGAATAATAATATACCAATATGGTCCCGAAACCTGCATTTTTCATATTAATTCCGATTTTAGAGAAATCAGTGACATTCTGTAGATAATTAAATAATACGAATTTTAAATCAAGTTTACTCAATTCAGAGCCAGTATGACCAAGTTATGAGGTCCAAAAAATTCAGGTAGCGACTTCGTGGATTTAGTTTTCGTTGGTATTTTGATTTATTTATATTTTTATATATACTTTTATAAGATTTCTAGAAAACAAATTAAGTTAATCGGGTTTACGCTTATTTAATTAAAATATGGAAAGTTTCTACATATAGTACATATATACAATGGGTCCCAAACGCCAAAACTCATCTATTTTATCTGAATATTTTTTTAAATATTTTTTAATAAATAATATTAAATATAAAATGAAGTTTAAAAGCGAGTTTGGTTCATTTGGAGTTTTCTATAAATAGCTATGACACATTCTATAAGCCTTGGGTCTTTTGACTTTCGCGGAAGAGAGAGGGACAAAAAATATTTCTGGTTAGAATGACAATTAGTTGGAATTAGTGATTATTTACATGCATTTTACCAAGGATTTTAGCTAAAAGGAAAGAATAAAGGCGATGAATCATGGATTAATCATTCCCTTATACTTTACCTTTGTTAGTCCCTTAGTAAACACTTATTCAATAAATAAGTGCAAGCAAAAAGAAAAAGAAAAAGGAAAAATAAAAGAACTTAGAACATGTTTGTTTATTTAAACTGAATCTCACTTCACCCAAAATCTAGAACTTGGATGCAGACTTGGATTATTAGTGAGTCGGGACTCTATTAGAATTATATTTAAGCCTCGACAACCCTCAAGTTTCACAAATCTTAATCCAAATTTACTCCAATAACCAGCTCATATCCACCTATCAATCACGCAAACTTTTCACCTTTGAAAGCAACTTGTACTGTATGTGAAAAGGTTTTATCTCTTCCAGCTTAAAGAAGCGAAGAAACCGCCTATCCCAGTAATACACTCCTATTGTGCCCTCATCCAACAACTCAATCTTCAAGGAGGAGGTATTTCCTTCTAAAGTCAGGTCGTGTTGTGTCCACAATCAAGTATAGAAAGAAGATAGGAGAATGGAAAGAGAACTGAAGTGTAATCAGTATAATCACATCTCCTGTGAATCCTGGCCAGTTTAGCCAAGTCGCCACTAAAACATGTAGGCTTTCTGAAGTTCGGACTATTGTGGTCATTTTTAGTATTTGATGTATTCGGTTTCTTTTTGGTAGTAATGATTGTTGCACTGCATAGGTCTTTTATGCCCCCAAAGATATAACATCTTTTCATTCCGTCTTTTTTTTGGATCAGAGAAAAAATTATGCCAGCAGATCCTTCCCTCATCAGAAGCTTCATTTCTGTAAAACCTCAAAATTGTCCCATACCGTGGAAATATAAAATTTCCGGGTGGGATAAAAAGTGAGGAGATTACTACCGAAACAACCCGACTTAAGCATTTTGGGGGTGGTTAATCGGGTTCGTATGGGCCCGATCCCAAGAGGTTGTCAGGGCCAGTAATGCTCCAATAATGGACCGGGGACTTAAGCCCGGGACGTTACAAATGGTATCAGAGCCGAATACCCTCTGACAGTGGAAAGGGCTACCCGAGAGGTGGAGCCGCCCCTACAAAGAGGTTGGAGGAAATGGCTACCCGGAGCGTGCGGCCGCCACTGTCACTGGGAAGAAGTGATGTGCCATGTCGCAACGAGGACGTTGCGAATATAAGTGGGGGAGGAAAATTGTCCCATACCGTGGAAATATAAAATTTCCGGGTGGGATAAAAAGTGAGGAGATTACTACCGAAACAACCCGGCTTAAGCATTTTGGGGGTGGTTAATCGGGTTCGTATGGGCCCGATCCCAAGAGGTTGTCAGGGCCAGTAATGCTCCAATAAAGAACCGAGGACTTAAGTCCGGGACATTACAATTTCAACCCCAATCTCTTCCTTCTTTAGACATCACCGCACTTGAAAAAGGATGGAAACACACCATCAAAATAGATTACCCTTCGTAGCCCCATGCAAGTCGAGCTAAGTGTAGAGTGCATGAGTTTAAAATTGGTTCAAATTGAGAAGAGTTAAATGGATGACACCAGATGTCCTACTTATACACTTTCAAGTTGAATTCCGAATACGGTCTCATAGAACTCAAAGAATTAAGTTAAAAGATCTGAAGAGTCTCAATTCCAGTTCCTAATAAAGCTCCTTTAGAAATTAATGGATTAAGGCATAAACTAAGCTCTATCTCTCAGACTTAGATCCATTCTGTTCAAGAATTAGACTTGTTCTAAAAAATGCTAATAAATGCAACAAATTTTTTTATAAAATGAATTTTTCAGATTAATTTTTTATGATTTTTAAAGATTTTTGCAAATTTTTATTGAATTTTAAAACTTTTCAATTTTTAAGATCGTTTCGAAAAGAATTAGTGGATTAATTTGATTCACAAATTTTACAAGAATTATGTACATTTTACAAAGGATTTTATACATATTTTATACAAAATTATAAAAATTTATTCAAAATTTTGCAAGTATTTTATTTATATCTTTTTTAAGGATTTTAATCTAGTATTTTACAACAATTTTTCTATACAATTTTTAAGCCTCTTTTAATAATTCATATTTACAATTTTCTTGTAGCTTTTAAAAACCCAAAATATACACGAATACTTTTAAAGAGCCATATTTTTAAAAATACAATAAAATACGAGTTATGGCTTCTAAATTATATATAGCATATATACAATACCCCCTATACTTAGCGTGAACTATGTCCTCGTAGTGACCAAAGAAACGACAAAGGAAGACATAACACGGGCTAAGTATAGATTGGTGAAAAGAATCCTATACTACCATGACTCAAAAAGAATACCGAATGAATGAATAAAAATCGATCATCCCCTCTATACTTAGGATCAAGTAATCCTAAGGATAGCAGACACAAAACCGAAGATGATCGAGGTCAAGAGAATGTACATACTCAATGGCTTAGCTTGTCCCTCCTATAATCGGTGTAAAATATCTCTAAGTATAGAGACGAATATCAAAAGGTTAAGGACAAGTAAGACAACAGATGATACAAAAACAAGACGATGATCAAAAGCTAAAATGAATGATATTACCCCCTATACTTAGGGTAAAGCACACCCTATGTACAAGCAACAACATGGGTAATAAAACATAATGATATTAACAACGATGTCTACACCCCCTATACTTAGGATAAAGGACATCCTAAGTATATCAAAATTCTAGATGAACCTAAGGGTGTAAAACAAACGGAATAAGGAAAGAATAAAATCGAAAACATGTATATACAAGTGATCAGGAAAATCAGGTATGAGATGCAGAGTGTAAGAGTGAAAAGATCATCTCATACAAAATAGATGGAGGTAACCTCAGTGATCCGTAGTTTGTGGTCGAGAAAAAGTTTCAGTCGCTGACCGTTAACTCGAAGGTGGAATAAGACGACAACTCAGATATATCAATGTTGTCATTGTCGTACACCTTTCGTACAAGATATGGACCTTTCCAATTGCTTTGTAATTTCCCTGGAAATAGCTTTAGTCTCACATCGAATAACCATACTTTCTGATTCAGCTAAAACTACTTATGGCTGATATAAGAATCATGCCACTCTTTCATCTGCTCTTTATAATGAAGGCTACTCGTGAAGGCCTCATCTCTCAAAACTTCCACGGCTGCCAGTTTAGCCTGTCTCTGTCTCCCGCATCATCTAGGACAAAGATCACTTCTTTCACTACCTATAAAGATTGGTGTTTGATTTACACAGGTAAGTGGCATCTTTCCATAAACGAGTCGAAAGGGAGATGTACCCAATGGAGTTTTTAAGGATATTCTATAGGCCCACAGAGCCGAGTTCAAAAGCTACGATCAATCCTTTCGATCTAAGCGAACAACTTTCTACAAGATCGTCTTAATCTCCCTATTGAAGATCTCGGCTAGACCATTTGTCTGAGGATGATATGGAGTAGCAACCCGATGGTCTATGCCAAACTCATTAACATGTGCTCTTACCTTATCGTTGATGAAGTGGCTACCCTCATCTGATATCAGAACTTGAGGGACCCCGAACCACATAATGATATGCTTTCTTAGGAATTTACAAACAGTGTTCGCATCAGCGGCTTGGGCATGAATAGCCTCTACCCAACGACTCACATAATCTACAACCAAAGAATATACTGAACCCTTGACTTTTTGGAAACGGGCCCATAAAGTCAATACCCCATGCATCAAATACTTCATAAAAGTGAATCGGTTGTATCATCATCATATCTCTATGTCCACAAGTATCCATTTTATGATTGTTGTACATCTATTTATGAATGCATGGGTATCCGCAACGAGCGTAGGCCACCAAAGGCCAGATTGGAGCACCTTTTGTGTTTTCCTCTTCCCTGAATGTTGTCCTCTAGCTTCAAATATGTGACAATGCATGTGGACACTCTAGTATTCCTCCCGAGGTATACACCGACGCCAGACGGAATCTGCTCCTTCATGATAAAGGATCAGATACTCTTATGGTAAGACTTGACTTTCACACGGAAAGTTTCAAGTCTCTATCTGGACCAACCTTGTGGGACATTTATAGTAACAAGAAAGTTCACAATATCAGCATACCATGGTCGCGAGGCGACAACAAGAATCGCCTCGTCAGGGAAGGTCTTGGTTATTAGCGCATCAAACTCGGAAGTCTCATGTGTTTCTAATCGGGAGAGGTGATCCTCCATCAGATTCTTGACTCAAGGCTTATCCTTGATCACAATATCAAACTCTTGGAGTAGAATAATCCATCTGGTCATACACGACTTTGGATCCTTCTTATCCATTAAGTACTTGATGGCGGCGTGGTCAGTGAAGATGGTTACCTTGGATCCTAAAATGTAAGATTTGAATGTATATAAGGCAAATACTATGGATAGCATCTGTTTCTCTTAAACCGTGTAATTCCGTTGAGCGGAATCCAAAGTATTGCTAGCATAGTATGGCAAATGGAAGGCCATCCCTCCTCTGTCCCAACACAGCCCCAACGGTAAAATCAGAGGCCTCTATCATGATCACAAATAGGAGAGACTAATCAGGTAGCTGAAGGACACGAGCCTCTACAACCATGTTCTTGAGAGTTTCAAATGCTAAAGTACACTTATCATCAACTATAAACTCGGTGTCTTTCACGAGAAGATCAGACAATGGTCGGGCAATTTTACTGAAGTCTCATATGAAACGTCGGTAGAAATTGACATGCCCGAGAAAAGATCGTAACTACTTCAGATTGGACGGTGGATTGATTTTCCTTATGATATCCACCTTAGCCGGGTCCACCTCCATGCCCCTGTTTGAGATGATGTGACCAAGGATCGTCCCTTGAGTCATCATAAAATGACTCTTCTCCCAAGAAAGTATGAGGTTAACCTCCGTGCACCTCTGAAGCATGCAATCTAGTTAGAAAGATAGGATTAAAAATCATCATCGTAGACCGAGAAAGCATTCATGAAGACCTTCAAGATATCTCCCACCATGTCTGCAAAGATAGAAAGCATGCACATTTGGAATGTAGCCGGAGCATTACCTAGTCCAAAGGGCATCCATTTGAAAGCATACGTTCCGAACAGATAGGTGAATGTCGTCTTCTCTTGGTGTTCAGGAGCAATGGACACTTGATTATATCTCAAGTACTCATCAAGAAAGAATAAATCTTCCCTGCTAACTGTTTGATGATCTGATCAATGAATGATAGCAAGAATTGATCCTTCTTAGTCGCCTGATTCAAATATCTGTAGTTCATACAGTCACGCCAAGAAGTCAGTACTCGGGTAGCGCTCTCCTCTCTGTCCTCATTTATCATTATAGTGATACCCGTATTCTTACTTCTTAGGTATCATATGTAACGAACTAACCCATTTAGAATCAGAGATGGGATAGATAAAATCGACGCTCCACCACTTGGATATTTCCTTCATAACAACCTCTCAAAGATTTGGGTTCAACACATGCTAAAACTTACGAGATGGTTTGACATCATCCTCGAGAAAAACATGGTGGAAGCACAAACACGGACTAATCCCAAGGAGATCAACTATTGACCACCTAATCGCCTTACGGTTCTTTTCAAGAATTTCCATCAGACGGGATTCATGTTCATCGATCAGATCAAAAGTGATGATGACCGGAAATATTTTTGGCTCTTCAGTAAGGAATCGGTATTTCATACTCTGAGGTAACAGTTTGAGCTCAGGGGGAGAAGGAATGTGAAGAGCTAGTTTGACAAGGGTCTGGGTATATGCAACTAGGTCTGTCTGCATAAGCTTGGCCTGCTCTGACTTAGAAAGATCTGGAGATTGCTATATATTTTGATTTGATTTTGTCTCCAGGTTGGTTATAGACTTATAGGCTCTGTAAATGGAGTTGGAAGTGATAGGAATTCAGCGAATCACTGCCAATCAACATTGTCAAAATCTAGCTACTCTGAGGGTAATTGATAGCTATGATTGTTCACTTCTGACTTGGAGGGATAAAGAATATCTGAATAATCTGAAAAAGTCTCAAAATCGTCTCCATCAAGATTTTCAATATTCGTCTCCAAGACTGTATTCTCCAACCTCCCATCATCTGATATCTGAATTTTAGCTTCTACTAAAGGAGTGATAAAAGATTGGGTGTTAGGTTCGACCCAGACGGCCTCATCATCTGTTTATACAAAGTTGCAATCCCGATGACTATCGAGTTCATAATCAGATGCTCGCTCTGATTCAGCTGATCTAGATTATCGGTCTTGGATTGTCTCTATATTTATACTTTTTCCTTGGACTCAAAAGTAAACCTTCCCGATACCGTAGTTGCAAATAACCTTCGATACCACCAGATAAGGTCGTCTTAATATGATCGGGGTATCTATCACACATTCAGGGACCGTCATGTCCAACACAACGAAGTCCACGGGGAATTGTAAACCCTGAATGTTGGCGATAATGTCTTCAATTAAACCCTTAGGCTTCTTGACCGATCTATCAACAAAATTGTAAGACTGTTCGGGATGGTCGAAGAGGTCCGAACTCTAACTTGAGTAAGGAAGAAGGAAGAAGATCAATCGAAGATCCACTATCTAATAAAGTACAACAAAAAATCTGATCGAGGATCTCGCATCTGACATATAGTGCTCCTGTATTTGATCTCTTGGTCGGAAGATGGTTTCGAATAACATAGAATGTTTCCTTGGTCAACACATGAATTTCTATACAATGATGATGCTTCCTCTTCTTTCTATGGACCGTGGTTCGTTCTTTTAAGCCATTTTGCTGAAGAGGGATGTGCGCCAAGGCTTCCGAAAGAGTGAGTTAGATTGTGAACTTGTCGATCATCTCTTTCGTTAGATAATCCATTTGGATCTTTTTGGAGTTTTCTTTTTTATCGCATTTTTCTAAGCAGAGTGCTTTGGAAAAAGGAATCTGTACATCCTCCTGGTTGGTCAGTACAATCGGAGGATCAGAAGAAGAAGAAGGAAATGTTTTGTAAAATGGGGACTTGCTTTCTGCGAATTATCAGAGAAAGATAGAGATTGATCAACTGTCTTTTTATTTCCTTTTCGAGTTCTTCTCTTTTGTACATTTTTTGTGATTTTCACTCATCACCGCTATATACAAAGAAAGGTAAAGCAGCTATGTCGGCATTTGTCTATGACTGCTATTTAGACTTGGTGGCTTCGGCACTACCATCTTCATTATCAAAGGTATAGGAAGCTTTAACACTACCATCAACATCCTCAACAAGCTCGCTTGTATCCTCAGGTATATCCTCATCGAGCCTAATTGAGTCACTGCCTACTGGTATCCTATCGCTCTTAAGAGAAATGAAATCAACGTCATCACAGAAAAGATAATCATCTGAAAATACCTGTGATTGGAGGGTCGGCTCGGTCAAATCTACTTGCTCTAACTTTCGCTTCAGATTATTTAAATTCGGCTCTATCAGAGCAAGCAAGGCGGACTTACCTTTTACCAGATCTGTGACATGAGTTTTAAACTCATTCATTTCTCGCCTAAAAGAGACCTGCGGGTTGGTAATCAAGTTGGCAAGATACTCTAATGTTGAGTTGTCTTGGAAGGGACCATGAGACCCAGATGAGTTACCTCGATGATACTGAGGTTACTGCGGAGCTGATTGTTGTTGTGCAGGATAATTCCGATGATATTGATACTGATATGTGCTCTGCCTCCACTGAGGTTGCTGATACTGGCAAGGATTGGAACACTACTGTGACTCTATTTCGCCCCATCAGTGCCTGCAGTGGCTGCTGGGATGAGTCACGTCCTGTAGATCAACAGAAAGGAAGATGATCGCGACAGATCCTTGGTTGTTACATCCAGTTGCAGCATATCCCATTGACCTCAATCAATGGATCAAGCATATCAGAGTAAGATGGGGGCATCGATGCCAAGGGCTGATAGCTCTGATACACCACCATCTGAGTGCCAAATGATGGCGTCTGTTGGTACTGTGGGTACGCCCAAGACTGATGGGTTGGCTCAGAATGAACATGGTAAATGTGTTGTATTGGAGTCCTCGAAAGTATGCCTCGGTCTAAATTTCCATAATCAGCATGTGATATGGAAGACTTGTTCGAATCTGCTTGAATCTCTTGAAGGCACATAATAGGTGTCTTCAAATTACTAAGGCATCTCTCGAGCTCGTCAATCTTATCGAGCTTTTCTAAATTCTGGGACTTCTTTTATATTATTTCCATGCGATCCAACTTCTGACAATTATCCCCATATCAGTTGATGAGGATTCCATAGGACTCAAAACAGCATAAGACGGATTCCCTTCGATTTGTGCAACTCGGGAATGATGGTGATATGTGGGTGGTTTTGTCTGATTGTAGACCTGAGTCTGGGACATCGTGGTGACAAGTATTTTATCATAGAAAGTTTACATGATAAAAACCACGACCCAAGTCCCATATTTTAAGATTTCAGATTGACGGAATCAATCAAGTAGTCCACTACCTCAAGCTATTTTCGCATTAATAACTTAACCATCTAATTACTTTGGATTACAAACCAAAGTCTTTCCCACAACTTAGATAAAAAAAATCTTTGTACACCTTAGATTAAACACTAAGTGTTACAATTCAATAATAAAATAAAGATTGCAACAACTTATAAAGCCTCAAATATAATTATGCAATGAAATAATGAGGTAAATATACACATGCTTTAATTGAAAAATGGAATGAATTGAGAAATGCTATAGGGAATGAATTAATATGGAAAGGCTACCTAGAGTAGAGCTTGAGAGAGGCTAGATAGAATGAATTGAGAGGGGGAATGAATTAATAGATGTATGCTATATTATGCCAACTAAATGTGTAGATGAATTGCTCTCAAAATTTGATCTTGAAGTAGAGAGCGAGAGAGACTGCCTCTAGTAGAGCTTTAGAGAGTCTAGAGGGAATGAATTGGGATGTGTACCTGCTACAAAGGTTGGTGAATTTATTTATAGTGGAAGGAGACATCCATTCAAAAAAGAAACAAATCCAGAAAGAAATTATGGAGATTTGACAATCACGATCAATCATATAAACAATGTGATCGATCATCTCAAGTTAATCGATCATGTAAATGTTGTTGATTGATCATAAAAGAATTGTTGGCATTTCAAATACAATATCGATCGATCATAAAAAGCGACCAACGATTAGGTTAAGTAGGTTAATTGATTATTGATGGTCGATGATAAATATGTGAATTATCATCATATTATTGATTTATTATCCATATAACTTAAACAATTCAATAAGATGTAAAGTTAATTAATTAACATTAATAATTAACCTTTTGCAAACAATTAACCCTAACTAATGTACATAAATAATTAATTAATGAGCCATTTTTATGTATTTTAATTATTATAAAAAATCCTCCAAAAATTGATAATAATGAACATATTTGTTTTGAAATTAAGTATAATTTAAAATACAAAAACTCAAACAAAATTTATAACAAGTATTTTAATCCTTAAAAATGCTTACAAAAAATATAACAACTTTCATGTTTTATACTTTTCATTTAAATCTTATAATATTTGTTTTTTATTTTTCTTTGTATTTATTCCTTTTCTTTTTTTCTATTGGGCCACGTGGCTCCCTTTGGTTGAGCCATGTGGCCCGATCATTCATTAGTCCCCACCACATTCTTGGTCGTCACATCAATCTAATGGATCTAATCACATCCCGTCATCACAACATCCACACCCCGCCCTCTAATCTGATCTCTAGATCAAATCAAAGCCCTCCATTCTTGCCTCCATCAGGACTGTTGGATCCTCAAATCCAACGGTCCCGCTTCGTCTCGTTCCTCCCATAAACTGTTCCTGCCCACGTCGCGCATCATCGAGTCTGTCTCTTCCCCCATTTCTTCCAACTACCCTAGACCACCATTTTCCTAACAGTTCAATCCCTGTCATTGACCTCAACTTCCTCTCCCATGCGATCACTTTCACCTCCATGATCTCCCTTACATGCATCGAGGAGCAGTGGTTGTTCTTGACCCGATCAACACATGTACATGCTGCTGCTCCTCTTCAAAACCACCTTTATCTCCTGCTACTCCGATTGTCCACCAATACAGAAGTGATTCCCTTATCCCTCTCCCCTCCTCATGAGAGGGGGAAGGAGAATCAAGAATCGAAGATGGGGGGACGGCTCCGATGAGATCCATGGTCTCTTGACCATGTCATGGCCCTCGCTCAAGATCATTCGAGCTTTCTTGGTTGGTTGACCATGTGAAGCGAAGATCATAGCACCATCAAGTGCTCACCCCAAGCCCTTCCTTTCGTCAGTGACACTCTTCAATCCCAGGTAAGCTTCTCCTTTATCATTTTGATGTTTTTTTCTGTAATTTAATTAGGTATAACCTTCCATCTTCACCTCCAATTGTTCACATCCCAACTCTCCTTACAACTCTCCCATCTTTCCCAGTCGCTCTGTTCATCACCTCCCTTCCTCCAGACCCCATACACCTCAGGCGTTCTTCTCTAACATTGTCAGAGATGAACCAACCAAGGGCAACCCTCTTCTATGTACATCGACCTCTATTCACCCTCTAGCACATTTGATAGGCTTATGTTATGCATCTACTAATCTGCTACAGGTCAATTCGTTCAATGGTCGGAGCTTCCAAGATGTATTTGTTCTAGAGGATTTTCACCGACGAGTCTTCATCAACAAGGAGCTTCAGGAACCCTCAACTCTCCTTTAGTTGTCCACCACCTTCGTGAGCCCCTCATGAAGGTTTTCTGACATTTAGAAGAGCAATAGGAGGTAGAATGAAGAAGCTCATCATCGCCAGAGCGTATGCTATCAACTGTCATTCATAGAGGAAGAGGATCGGGCATCAAAGAGCATGTACGATATGATTTCCTTGATCGGATGGCCCCTGATAAGTCCAAGCCTCTACTACGAAGCACCGTCCTCAGTTGGACCGAGGCAACTCCCGAAGCATAGGGGCCTTCCACGTGGCCCCGAGCCTACATCCAATCCCACACCTCACTCCTAGTATGTACACACATGCATGGAGCATACAAGCTAGGGAAATTACAGCCTAAGCCATCCTTATTCTCCATATTGCATACAGGTCCAATTGGTACGTGATGAATACCCATTCATCACTCTTTATTCTTTTATTTTAGCAACAAAACCCATGCAAAACATATGTATATACCTGTAAATATCAATAATTGTCAAATAGCATGCACTTTGTAAATATGCATTTTTAGCATGTTTTTGTGCATAAATAAAAGAACAAAGAAATAAAAGAAAAAGAGGGAGATATTTAGAATAAATATTGAGCGACCTAATCCCAAGGGAGGGCTCAGCATGGGCCTGACCGCATAAAAACCCAAGTAAACAGAGATAAGGAAGCTCATGTTTGTACATATATACCTGTATATAAATAAAAATATTTTCCTATAATTAAAACAAAATATATTTGTGTAAATATGTATATATTTGTAAATATAAAATTAAAACAAACATGAGAAAATTGAAAAGAAATCAAAAATCCTTCACCCTTGTACATAGACCATGTGTACATAAACCACATATGTATTTATTTCACCTTGTAAATAAATCAATAAAATTCCATAAAAATATGTATATATTCCCTTATCCAGTAATGTATATAAATAAAATAAAAATAAAAAGAAATAAAAATAAAAATCAAAAGCCACATTGTATATATACCATACATGTATATAAATAAAGGTATTTATTTAACCCTTGTAAATAATTAATAAAAAACAAAATAAAAATATACTTTTATTCCAAATTTTATTCTATAAATAAAAAAATACAAAATTGGAATAAAATGTACAAAAATAAATAATTAAAAATCAAAAATCAAAAAATAAATAGTGTATATACCTATATATAATATACTATTTTGTAAATACATTATTTATATTTCAAAAAAAAATAAAAATCACAAAAAAATGGTTTATAAATAAATAAACATTTTTCATGTTTTAACTTTTTCCAAATTCGTCATTTATTATTTTTAAATGAATTTCCAATTATTTATGACGTGGCCACATTCCATTGGTCCACGGGGGATGTTGACCCCCGGTCAACTCCCCCGTGGACCTTCATCCTTCGCGGATCTGGTGCTTGATCCGATTTCTCCCATTTATCGCGCCTTGATCTGAGTTCCATTCGATTAAACCCCGGGCTCCGATCCTTCCCTGCAGATCCGAGATCCTCGCCTGGAGGTTTGCATCGGGGTCCGTGCTCCGATTTTCTCGCCCGACCCTCGTTTAGCCGGACCCCTAGCACTATAAAACTCCTGCTCCGCCACCCATTCCACGCCATCTTTGGCTCCGCCTTTCCATCCCAGGAGCTCCACTGCCTTCGCCTGAGTGACAGCAAGCGGCTGGTGGTGTCGCAGTGAGGAGGAAGTGTCCCGACCACTGATCCGGCAGCCTAGTGCCGCCGTGCGCCGCCCAGGAGTAGCGCTCGAGCCTCGGGCATCGACGGCCCTCGAGGCAAGGACCAGGAGCTTCAGAAGCTCTTCCACAGTCAACCTCATCCATCTTGTAAGCCTAGTTCTTTCTATTTCTCCCGAATTTCCATTTACGCCCAAATCCCCCGTTCGCCTTCGACTATCGATTCCGGCCATACCCGTCCCCCTTTCGACCATCGGACTCGACCCTCACACCCACGAGACTCCTCCGCACCTTCTGCACCCACTCGCACCCCCTGACTCGCCCCGGAGCAGGGTCTTTGATCTTCACCGCCGTCGCTTCGCCGGAGATCGACCATCTCGACGCACAGACCACCCACCTCGCCTCTAACCGGGTCGAGGCACTTTGCCCTCGACCCAGGAGCTTTGTGTGCCACTTTTCAGGTCAGAAGGGCCTCATCTGGAGGTCTTCCCGTTCGAGCACAAGCACCGCCGTCGTCGGAGCGTCTCTGACGTTCTCAGCCTCATCGGAGACCAGTAGCAGCTGTGGTACGTCACGGCGGAGCTCCTCCGCATCTTAGGAGCAGCCGGGGAGGTCCATCGCGCGAGTTCTGGGCCGGCGAAGTTCGCCGGCCACCTGTTCTTGGAGGACCCTCCAGAGCCGTCCGTTCAGCCTTCACCTACCAGATCTTATACAGACCTTTCGATTCAGGTGATGACGAGGCCAGTAGCAGCCGTTGGATACACCACGTGTCCTCTTCTCGGCCCTCCATCCAGCGAAGGGAAGCCATCGACTCTCGACCATCAGATATCCTACGTGGCGAGCCCTCCACCGTCCGATCATCCAAGAGGACCTGCGTTGAGGCGCCATCACTGCTAGCCGTCAGATTCAGCACGTGGCGTCATCCCAGCCCTCGGATAAATAATTAGGGTAATTTCACTTAGGCCCCCTTCTGTTTTATTTTAGCATTTAGTCCTGGAAATATTTTCCGCAGTTCATTTTATTTTGGAACATTTGCATAGAGGACCTGTTAGTTTCTTTTAATTGCATTTCTACCCATGTATATTGTGGACATGTGAATCGACACGTGATGTTTTGGTGAAATTGCATTCTGTGGTCGTAGTTTCTGGTTGTTAATGAATAAGAAATACTTTTAGTTATTTGCACATATACCCATGTGAGTGTTTTTATTGAACATGCGCTGAATTTAGTGGGTTATTTGCCATTAGCTCCCTGGGATTTTAGCACCTGTTGCTAATAAGCCCTCGTAACTTATTTCCTTTGCATTTGAGTCCCTGTGTGCCCGGTACACGTGCCTTGCGCGTGCAAATTTGGACCTTTTGCACCACCCCTGAGCTTCTGAGTTTGTTATCTTTTTAGCCCAAAACTTTATTTAAATTACAAACAGGTCCCTGTGTACTGTGGGCTCTTGTTGGATTTAAATAAAATATCCATTTTCATCCGAATTGAGTGAAAATTTGACACTGGCTCCTGCCACTGTGTAGAATTTTCACTAATTTTTGTACATTTTTTAGCCCTTTTATTATTTTTAAAAATTCAAAAACATCCATTTTTGCCTCTGTTCATATTATAAAATCCCAAACAAATATTAAGTGGTCTTTGCTTGCCTCTGTTCATATTATAACAGCCTCCTTCATTGCTTGTAATTTTCATAAAAATTACCTCCAAGCCTTGAAAAGACCATTTGATATTTTTTAAGTGGTCTTTGAAGCCTGGCTGGACAGTAGCATTGTTTCTCTTCCTTCCTTCATTTTTAGAAAATCCCATAAAAATCATAAAATTATCAAAAATTTGCCAAAAACAGTAAAAAAATACAAAAACATAAAAATATGTTTGTTTGAATTTTTTGAGCTTTGTAGAGTAGTTAAATAAATTGTTGGTTGTGCTTGTTTTCACCTTTTTATCATTTTTCTTCATATTTAAAAATCCAAAATAAATATAAAAAATATTAAAAATCACCAAAAAATATTTGTCTATATTTTATCTATTTTTAGACTACTTCGTAGGCCGCAAGGCCAATCCGTGCTCCTCGAGTTCGACCCTGGGTGCTATACCAGGTTAATATCATAGCGAGACCGCTCTCTTGACTTTTATCGTATTTCGATCTTTATTTGGTGGTCTGATTATTTTTCTTGATTGGGCTCTGAGTCCCGAGTGACTGAGGTCACAACGACCTTAGTGATTCCTTTACGTTAGTCGTTTGGGCAGCTCATCAGAATGGCGTCGTTGCTAGGGACCAAGACAAGACCACCTTCACCTATCCCTTCGGCACATACGCCTTCAGACGCATGCCATTTGGGCTATGCAACGCCCCTGCAACTTTTCATAGATGCATGTTGTCTATCTTTTCAGACATGGTGGGGGAGTGCTTGGAGGTCTTCATGGATGATTTCTCGATCTAAGGCGACGGATTCGACTCTTGTCTTGACTGCCTAGACCGAGTCCTTCAGCGATGCATCGAGGTTCGCCTGGTATTATCTTGGGAGAAGAGTCACTTCATGTTGACTCATGGGACGGTGCTTGGCCACATCATCTCCAACAGGGGCATGGAGGTTGATCCGGCCAAGGTGGATGTCATTAGAAAACTCAATCCACCGTCCAACTTACGGCATTTATGGTCTTTTCTGGGGCACGTTGGTTTCTACCGGCAATTCATTCGTGATTTTAGTAGGGTTGCCCGACCGTTGACTGATCTGCTGATGAAAGACACCGAGTTCCTTGTCGATGACAAGTGTCTTTCGTCGTTTGAGACTCTCAAGAGATGTGTCATAGAGGCTCCTGTCCTTCAGCCACCTGATTGGTCTCTCCCATTCGAGATCATGACGGACGCCTCCGATTTTGCCGTGGGGGCCGTGCTAGGACAGAGGAGGGATGGAGTCCCGTTTGCTATTCACTACGCTAGCCGTACATTGGATGCCGTGCAGCGGAACTACACAGTCACTGAGAAGGAGATGCTAGCCGTAGTCTTTACCCTCGATAAGTTCATATCGTACATTATCGGATCTAGAGTGAACATATTTACTGATCATACCGCCATCAAGTACCTCATGGCAAAGAAGGATGCCAAATCTAGATTGACCAGATGGATCCTTCTACTCCAGGAGTTTGACATAGAGATTAAGGATAAGCCTGGAGTCAAGAATGTGGTGGCGGATCATCTCTCCCGATTGGAGTATCTTGAGGATTCCGAGCATATTGACCCTATTTGTGAGACCTTCCCGGATGAGGCGATCCTTGCTATCGCCTTACTCCATGCCGATATTGTGAACTATCTTGTCGCCAAGAAAGTTCCACAAGATTGGCCCAGGCATAAACTTGAGACCTTCCTCGCGAAGGCCAAGTTTTACCATTGGGAGGATCCCATCCTTTACCATGAGGGAGGGGATAGTATCTGGCGTAGGTGCATTCCTCAAGAGGAGCACCACAGCGTCCTTACTTACTGCCACAAGTTGGAGGCAGGAGGACAACACTCAGGGAGGAGAACGGCACAGAAAGTGCTCCAATCCGGCCTATAGTGGCCTACTCTCTTAAAGGACTTTGATGAGTTCGTGAAGAGGTGTACTGACTGTCAGAGGATGGGTACTTGTGGACAAAGTGATATGATGCCGATGCAGCCCATACACTTCTGTGAGGTTTTTGATGCATGGGGCATCAATTTCATGGGTCCATTCCCTAAGAGTCAGGGATTCGAGTACATTCTATTGGCCGTTGATTATGTGAGTCGTTAGGTTGAGGCCATCCCCGCCCGAACCGCAGATGCTAGGACTGTTTGCCGATTTTTTGAGGAGGAATATCATTTCACGGTTCGGTGTGCCTAGAGTGTTGATATTAGACGGGGGGTCTTATTTCGTCAACGACAAGGTAAAGGCCCTTGCTAGCGAGTTCAGCATAGACCATCGAGTTGCCACTCCATACCACCCTCAGACGAATGGTCTTGCTGAAGTGTCGAATAGGGAGATCAATACTATATTGCAGAAAGTCGTCCGCCCTGACCGAAAGGATTGGTCACAGCTTTTGGACTCGGTCTTGTGGGAATATTGGACGTCTTTCAAGACTCCTTTGGGTACATCTCCCTTTCGCCTCGTTTATGGCAAGCTGTGCCATTTACCTGTTGAGCTGAGACATAGGTCACTTTGGGCAGTCACTGATATACTTTTGGATCCAGATAGTGTAGGAGACCAGAGGAGGGCAGAGTTAGCAGCCCTGGAGGAGCTTCGTGATACCGCCTTTTCAAACAGCCTACAATATAAGGAGAGAGTGAAGGAGTGGCATGATTCTCATATCAGCCACAAGCAGTTTGAGCCAGGACAGAGAGTATGGTTGTTTGATGCTAGGCTTAGATTATTCCCAGGGAAGCTACAAAGCAAATGGAAGGGACCGTATTTAGTGAGAAAGGTACACGACAATGGGAGTATTGACATATCTGAGTTGTCTTCTGAGAGTACCTTTTGACTGAACGGCCAGCGGCTCAAGCCATATCTAGATCATGAGCTGCGGGTAGTTGATGTTGCCCCTATTCACTTTGCGTGAGATGTGGTCTCTTGACTCACATCTATTGCATCTCACGCCTGATTATCACTGTTCTTCCGACCTGTATAGATCCAGTTGTCCATATCACTTTATTCTTTAGTCCGACATCCCTTTTCTCATCTTATGATTATGCTATACTTAGGGTGTACTTTACCCTAAGTATAGGGGGGATGTAGGACCTTCGGGTATTCTTTTGATTCTTTCTACCCCAGTTTTGCTGCCTATACTTAAGGATATTTCACCCTAAGTATAGGGGGGGGGGTAGACTCTGTACATCCTTCACTCGGATTTCCCTTCATGTACAACTTGCTATACTTAGGATTACTCGATCCTAAGTATAGGGGGAAAACACCGAGTTCTCCTCATTCTATTCTTTGATTCATCTCTGTATATAGCCACTCCTTTTCACTTCCCTATACTAAGCACGAGTTATGTCTTCTTCATCGCTCTTGATCACTCTGAGGACATCGTTCGAGCTAAGTATAGGGCGGTGTGTATATATTTCATATATACTTTAGCCATAACTCGTACTTTGTGTGAGTGTGCGGATAAATAAAAATGGCTAAAAATTAAAATTTTTTCCCTTGTATATAAAATTCATCTTGCACATACCTATTTATTTATACAAATTATTTTTGTACAAATGATTGTAAAATGATTTGTGTAAAGGATTTGTAAATATGTGCATATCAAAATTATGTATATAGTACAAAATTTTTGTAAAATGTTTTGAAAATAAAAAGTTTGCAAAAACCTTGTGTAAATGTTTGTAAATATTTTGCAAAACTTCGCATTCATGCATACATACATATTTTCAAATATTTTTCAAAAATTTTGCATGATTGTAAATATTTGTAAATTGCACATTTGTAAATAGCATCTTTGTAAATATTTCTACAGTTTTTCCTGGATTATAGTTGACATTTAAACTAGCCTGGAATTAAATTGGAAAATGGAGCTTGATTAAGATCTTAATCCACCTAATTCTATGAGGAACCTTATAGGGCTTAAGGTTAAGGCTTTTCAGGTCCATTGGGACTTAATTCTTTGAGTCCACTAGTCTATGAGCATATGTCATCTTGATGAGCCTAAGTACACCACTTAACAACACACGCATGACTCTCAGAGACAATGGCTTTACTTGCACCAACACTTCACACATAGATCTCCACGGATGAGGTGGTGAGGAGGCAGTTTCCTTTGGCTTGGGGTAGCATACGAGGGTAGTACTTCTAGACGGAGCCTCTCTTCTTCTTCTAATGAAGGAAGTACACCTCAACTTGGTCTGGTGGTTATGAAATCTAAAGACAGAAGCCGTGGGTTGCAATAAAGCTTCAAAAGAGGGATAGTCTACTGGCTCAAGAGAAAAAAACTCCTTGTATATATGCTGCACCATGTAGATATGTTGTACAGATGCACAAAAAAATGTGCAAAAAGAAAATAACTCCAAAAAAGTGGTGAGTCGGATTGAAAATTTAATAATCCCACCGGAGTGTATATATTCAAATAAAGCAAAAGCTTATGGTATACATGTTCCATCTCATGAAGCTTGCAGCGGGAGACTCAGCTACACTGGTTAGAGCTCCCAAGGATACATGGCTACACTGGCCATGGTCCATTCTCTTCTTCCCCCTCTTCTTGAGCCGGTTGCACTTGAACTTAGAAGGGAATACCCCGCTTCTCGAGGAAAGAGTTGCTAGACCGAGGCATTAGAGTTACCAAGTTGAGGGAGGTTGTTTCTTTGTTACTTCTGAGGTGGGGAGCTACATATCACTTACACCGTACAAGGAAAGATTCATGGTCATTAGAGTTTGTGTATGTCGACTTGTTCTGATCTGGTTTATTGAGGAGTCTTGCCCATAGATTGGTGGAACTTGGAGGCTGTTAGGTTTTAAGCTTAAGTTCAAATAAGGTTCCGACACATTAATAATCCAAAGATCTGATCGAGCTCCATCTTTCAATTTAATGAAGGCAAGTTTAATATTCAACATTAATCCATGCATTTTCTCCTCTTTTTCTTTTTCTTTTTTTTCTTTTTCACTTCTTTTTCAAATAAGTGTTTGCTAAGGGACTAGCAAAGTTAAGTATAGGGGGGTGATGAATACCCATTCATCACTCTTTATTCTTTTATTTTAGCTACAAAACCCATGCAAAACACATGTATATTCCTGTAAATATCAATAATTGTCAAATAGCATGCATGTGTGTAAATATGCATTTTAGCATGTTTTTGTGCATAAATAAAAGAATAAATAAATAAAAGAAAAAGAAGGAGATATTTAGAATAAATATTGAGCGACCTAATCCCAAGGGAGGGCTCAGCATGGGCCTGACCGCATAAAAACCCAAGTAAAGAGAGATAAGGAAGCTCACGTTTGTAAATATATACATGTATAAAAATAAAAATATTTTCCTCTAATTAAAACAAAATATAATTGTGTAAATATGTATATATTTGTAAATATAAAATTAAAACAAACACGAGAAAATTAAAAAGAAATAAAAAAATCCTTCACCCTTGTACATAGACCATGTGTACATAAACCACATATGTATTTATTTCACCTTGTAAATAAATAAATAAAATTCCATAAAAAATATGTATATATTCCCTTATCCCGTAATGTATATAAATAAAATAAAAATAAAAAGAAATAAAAATCAAAAGCCACATTGTATATATACCACACATGTATATAAATATAGGTATTTATTTAACCCTTGTAAATAATTAATACAAAAACAAAATAAAAATATACTTTTATTCCAAATTTTATTATATATATAAATAAAATACAAAATTGTAATAAAATGTACAAAAATAAATAATTAAAAATCAAAAATAAAAAAAATAAGTAGTTTATATACCTATATAAAATACACTATTTTGTAAATACATTATTTATATTTCAAAAAAATAAATAAATATCACAAAAAATAGTTTATAAATAAATAAACATTTTTCATGTTTTAACTTTTTCCAAATTCGGTCATTTATTATTTTTAAATGAATTTCCAATTATTTATGACGTGGCCGCATTCCATTGGTCCACGGGGGATGTTGACCCCCGGTCAACTCCCCCCGCAGACCTTCATCCTTCGCGAATCTGGTGCTTGATCCAATTTCTCCCATTTATCGTGCCTTGATCAGAGTTCCATTCGATTAAACCCCGAGCGCCGATCCTTACCTGCAGATCCGAGATCCTCGCCCGAAGGTTTGCATCGGGGTCCGTGCTCCGATTTTCTCATCCGACCCTCGTTTAGCCTGACCCCTAGCACTATAAAACTCCTACTCCGCCTCCCATTCCACGCCATCTTTGGCTCCGCCTTTCCATCTCATCACCTCCACTGCCTTCGCCTGAGTGACAACAAGCGGCTGGTGGTGTCGCAGTGAGGAGGAAGTGTCCCGGCCACTGATCCGGCAGCCTAGCGCTGCCGTGCACCGCCCAGGAGTAGCGCTCGAGCCTCGGGCATCGACGACCCTCGAGGCAAGGACCAGGAGCTTCAGAAGCTCTTCCACAGTCGACCTCAACCATCTGGTAAGCCTAGTTCTTTCTATTTCTCCTGAATTTCCATTTACGCCTAAATCCCTTGTTCGCCTTTGACTATCGATTCCAGCCATACCCGTCCCCCTTTTGACCATCGAACTAGACCCTCAGACCCACGAGACTCCTCCGCACCTTCTGCACCCACTCGCACCCCCTGACTCACCCCGGAGCAGGGTCTTCGATCTTCACCGCCGTCGCTTCGCCGGAGATCGACCATCTCGACGCACAGACCACCCACCTCGCCTCTAACCGGGTCGAGGCACTTTGCCCTCGACCCAGGAGCTTTGTGTGCCACTTTTCAAGTCATAAGGGCCTCATCCGTAGGTCTTCTTGTTCGAGCACAGGAGCTCCAGGCCACCGCCGTCGCCGGAGCGTCTCCGACGTTCCCGGCATCATCAGAGACCAGTAGCAGCTGCGGGACGTCACGGCGGAGCTCCTCCTCATCTTAGGAGCAGCCGGGGTGGTCCATCGCGCAGGTTCTGGGCCGGCGAAGTTCGCCGGCCACCTGTTCTTGGAGGACCCTCCAGAGCCGTCCGTTCAGCCTTCACCTACCAGATCTTATACGGACCGTTCGATTCAGGCGAAGAAGAGGCCAGTAGCAGCCGTTGGATACACCACGTGTCCTCTTCTCCGCCCTCCATCCAGCGAAGGGAAGCCATCGACTCTCGGCCGTCAGATATCCTACGTGACGAGCCCTCCACCGTCCGATCATCCAAGAGGACCTGCGTTGAGGCGCCATCACTCCCAGCCGTCAGATTCAACACGTGGCGTCATCCCAGCCCTCAGATAAATAATAGGGATAATTTCACTTAGGCCCCCCTCCTATTTTGTTTTAGCATTTAGTCCTATAAATATTTTCCGCAGTTCATTTTATTTTGGAACATTTGCATAGAGGACCTGTTAGTTTATTTTAATTGCATTTCCACCCCTGTATAATGTGGACACGTGCATCGACACGTGATGTTTTGGTGAAATTGCATTCTGTGGGTCGTAGTTTCTGGTTGTTAATGAATGAGAAATACTTTTAGTTATTTGCACATATACCCCTGTGAGTGTTTTTATTGAACATGTGCTGAATTTAGTGGGTTATTTGCAATTAGCTACCTGGGCTTTTAGCACCTGTTGCTAACAAGCCCTCGGAACTTATTTCCTTTGCATTTGGGTCCCTATGTGCCCAGTACACATGCCTTGCGCGTGCAAACTTGGACCTTTTGCACCAGGAACCCCTGAGCTTCTGAGTTTATTATCTTGTTAGCCCAAAACTTTATTTAAATTACAAATAGGTCCCTATGTACTGTGGGCTTTTGTTGGATTTACATAAAATATCCATTTTCATCCAAATTGAGTGAAAATTTGATATGTGGCTCTTGCCACTTTGTAGAATTTTCACTAATTTTTTGGTACATTTTTGAGCCCTTTTATTATTTTTAAAAATTCAAAAACATCCATTTTTGCCTCTGTTCAGATCATAAAATCCCAAAAAATATTAAAACCCTTTCAAAAATTCTAAAAAAATGGGGAATTGTTAATTTTTGTGTGTTTAAATTTCTGTGCATTTTTGGTCATTTTTGGATACATAAAAACCCTAAAAATTGAAAAACCCCTTAAAACTTATAAAAATTCTAAAAGGTCATAGAAAATTCCAAAAATCATAAACTCTTTTCCTGAATTTTCTGCATTGCTTGTATTTTTCATAAAAATTACCTCCAACCTTGAAAAGACCATTTGATATTTTTAAGTGGTCTTTGAATCTGGCTGGACAATAGGATTGTTTCTCTTCCTTCCTTCATTTTTAGAAAATCCAATAAAAATCATAAAATTATCAAAAATTTACCAAAAACATTAAAAAATATAAAAGCATAAAAATATTTTTGTTTGAATTTTTTGGAGCTTTTTAGAGTAGTTAAATAAATTGTTGGTTGTGCTTGTTTTCACCTTTTTATCATTTTTCTTCATATTTAAAAATCCGAAAAAAATATAAAAATAGTAAAAACCACCAAAAAATATTTGTCTATATTTTATCTATTTTTATACTACTTCGTAGGTAGCAAGGCCAATCCGTGCTCCTCGAGTTCGACCCTGGATGCTATACCAGGTTAATATCATAGCGAGACCGCTCTCTTGACTTTTATCGTATTTCGATCTTTATTTAGTGGTCTAATTATTTTTCTTGATTGAGCTCTGAGTCCCGAGTGACTGAGGTCACAACGAACTTAGTGATTCATTTACCTTAGTCGTTCGAGCGACTCATCAGTACGTGCTTCACATGAAACATCTGGATAATTGTAGGAAGGCCCTTGTGGCTTTTATAATTACAAAAATGACCCTTAGGGGCCAATTTGTGATTTTTTTTTGTAAATATTTTCTATGTTTCTCTTATATTTATGCCCTTAAACTATATATTTCATATCTTGAGTATATAAACTCTTATTTTGGTTATTTCAAGTGCATCTTCAAGCTTATTTGACTATATATCTTTTGGCTTAAGTTAATTCTCAATTTAACACTGTAAATAGGACGTTTGACTTATACATTATTGTGTCATTGTACTTGTCATTTAATTGCCATGAAGTAGAATTAGGACTATTTTGATGCATGAAATGAAATTGATATCTATTGCTCATTTAAATCACTTGTTAGGGGCCTTGATTAAGCATTCTTGTATGTGTGCATCTGTTTTCATGTCATGTTGTAGAATTTTATCATCTGATTAAACTTGCATAATATTACATAAAATATGCATTATGTTCATTCATGATGTTTTAGATTGTATTATTGGTGCATTGTTGACCTAGATAGGTTAATAGTCACTTAACTTAGATATTAGGATCTGATTGATAATTTAGGTAGCTTGTGTCCTTGAGATCGACCCTGGACTTCCAAGGTTGATATAATTATTAAAATCGAACTCCCTCCTTGTGGAGATAATTCAAGCTTGCTTTCTGAAAGATTATTGATCGGTCATACTACAACTTGATCAAGTTAACTTGGTTGTTCAGCAATTTCATCAGATAGCATCATTGTTGGGGATAAGTTTATCTTTTTGATTTATTAGATTTTGATATCTAATTAAGTTGATGTTTTTGAAATTTAGGTTACCATTTTATCTTGGGATGATGTTTGCATTAATTGTATTGTTAATTATATTTCTTGATTATATCTTATGTATGGCTTTTGTGGCAGGGCCCACACGTATTGAGGATGCTCGAGAGACATAAAGGAAAGGAGTTAAGAGCTCCCACTAAGAGGATCCGTAGAAGAACCTTTGAAGAAGCCGAGAGATTTAAATAACATTGTTTCATTCATTTATGTATTTTATGTAATAATTGCATTTCCAACGGTCCTCATTTGAGGACTCACCAATGTAATAAGGTCACTGGACATTATGTGGTGTGTGGAGCCTATTCACCTCTAATCAGAGTGGATCTCCACATGAGTGTTCAAACCTAGGGATAGGCACACAGGTAATTGAGCTTCATTTTATTCCATACCATTATGTGTTTGTAATAAGCCAGACACACCGAATAAGCATATATGAGATTCACTATATCTCATAATATTCACTAAGATTACCCAAAATATTGCTCTACTTAGCCAAACCAAATCAAATTCTTTCCACTAATAGCAGCATGTTTATGTTGTTGTTTTTATCGACTTGCATGTATTTAGAGATAAATTCAATTTCAGTCTTGCACTTGCTTGGAGAATGTTGAAGGCACTATAAGTACATCTCTTGAGCATGCATCATGTTTTCTTGTTGTATATGCTTTTCTCGGTTTCCCTATCGTGATTTATAACCTAGGATTAAATGGAATCGGGACTGAACAATATACGTTGATTTCTTGACCACTTATTCACATTAATTTTAGTGATAACCAAAGCTAAATTTAGGATTGATAATGTAAGTTGATTAAAATAAAAATATAGTAAAAATAACACATATTTTATGGGGGAGCAAGCCCCAACATTGTACAGGATGGATTATGCATATTGTGAGGTGAGGACATGTCCCTAGGATATTGCCCAAAACCCACATTAAACCTTGCATAATGGACTTACATCTTCTATGCTCATCAATAAAATTGAGAAGATAAATAACCGATATTTATTGGCATTCACGTGTGAGTTGGTGAATCTAGCTTGATAGGTGTGAGCCTTGATTGTGATTTATTCAATACCCTCCCATAAAACCTACACTCCATTTTCATCTCCATAGATTCAACCATCTGAGAAGATTCATCTAACATTAACTGGTGTCCTGTTTCCTCATCCCTAGTTCCACATTTAACATACTTAGGCTACTCTTCAGCTTAAGTATAGGGGTATCGAGTCTCTCTAATTGTCACCTCGAGTCCCTTCATATCTATTTCATATAGCTATATTTAGGCTCTTCTCAGCCTAAGTATAGGGGGGACCCAAGTCCCCATCCGTTTTCTATTCATTTATCATTTTGAACCCTCTTCTTGGTCCTCTTTGTATACCTGGGTTATTTTTAATCAAAGTATGGAGAAGACTCGAGTCAATTCCCACATATACCTTTATATTTTAACATGAGTTATGGCTTCATATCACTTAGTGCAATGAGGACATAACAAAAGCTAAGTATAGGGGTTGCACTGTATATATTTCATATATACTTCAGCCATAGTTGATATTTAAAAAAAAACACAATTTTGGGAGCTAGGGTTTAGTATCTTTTGAATTGATCTGTGTAAAAATGCATGTAAAATGATTTGAAAAATTTTCTATCTATGTGATAATGTTTTAAAAAATGTTTTATGATGTTTTGAAAAATAGGGATTTGACTTTTTTGAAACTTGTATATCTCATTTGTAAAATGTTTTGAAAACCTATATTATGTGACAAGGTTTGTTAATTTTTTTCAAAAATGAGGGTGAAAATGAGACTAACATGTGTTTGTAAATATAGCTAACCTTATTCAAAATACAAAAAATGAAAAAATCACAAAAATACTAACCAATTTAGTTGATATAAAATCTGACATTATAATTAACACTCAAGACTTGAGGAATAAAGAATTTTGATGTATGAGGTCTTAAGAATTTTGAGTTAACCAGCCTTAGTCAATCGGGTTTGAGACTTAATTATTCACACTTCCCTAGTTCGAAAGATATGGGTGCTATATTTCACAACTTAATCACTACTTAAGAATATGATCTGCACCTCACATGCACAACTATGTATATGACTAGAAGAGTTGAGGTTTCACTTGAGGAACTGAGATGGAAGAATTGAGTTGAGACCCAATTTAATGATGCTCGAGGATGGGATAAAATTGAAGAAGACTTCATGAAACCTGAATGTCAGCACCATAAGCCGAATATGAGAACAAGGTTCTTGTTCCAAGTCTCTTGATGTTTACCTAAGTTCAGGGTGTGATAAAACATAAAATTGTTGATTAGTGTGCACCAACTTGGTAAAATCAATGGAGCTAGCCAAAAATTAAAGAGAGAGAGAGAGAGAGAGAATCTCTTACACTTTAAAGACAAATACAAAGAGTTTCCACCAAAGGTGAGCACTCCCAACCTTTCGAAGTGTCCACTTGGACCAACATTTTAGTGGTTATTATGATCGGGCTAGAACCCAAAAAAAGCTTTCTGTCATATAACGATACAAGTCTGGGTGTCTAGTAGCTAGTGATCGCAGAAAAGTGTCTAACATTCGGTCTTGGGAGGGTCGTTGTACCAGACAAGTCGGGTTCACAATCATTATATCGAACACTCTCATGGAACTCAATACGTCAACAACCAGCTCGATCAACAATAATCACACAATCTATTATAATTCAATGAAAATTGCATGGAGTGAAATTTATTGTACCCTACAAAATAAATATGTATACAAGCAAATGCATGGATTTTACTATTAAGAGAAAATATGTAATAGGTTATGCTTATTGTCTAAAAATAAATAACAAATATTTTTGTACTTTTTTTGCTTTTTGATTTTTTTGTGGTTTATAAGTATATAAGATTTTTATGTATTTTTAATGTTTTATATCCTTTTGTTTTAATTTTTTATTTCCTTTTTATTTTTGATTTTTGATTTCCTTTTGTTTTTAAAGATAAAATATATACTTATATATATCTATAAATGGTAGTGATAATATTATAAGGTATATAATAAGTACTATATAGGATATATATTAAATATATAATAAATATATGTAAATATATACAAGAGCAATCCTTTTTACTTTGTAAATGTTTTAAATATATTAAAGGTATTTATAAATAATGATAACAATAATGAGTATATAAGTATATATATATGTATGTATATATAATATATATAAAGTTTAATAAATATAACCTATACATAATTAAAATTTACAAAAAGAAATGTTTGTGTTTTTTCTCTTTTTTGTGATTTTTTTATTTTTGCTAATTTTAGGAATTTTTAATTGATTAAATATAGAACATAAGCAAATTTTTTAGGCTTGAAAAATAGATAATAAGTCCAAAATTACCTACAACTAATTTTAATATATACTATATATTATAGATGAAAATACCAGTAGACAAATATTTTTTGAATTTTATAGAATTGTTGCAATTTTTATAGGTTAGGATGTTTTTAATTTTTAAGGTTTTCTTTTTATATTTTATGTGATTTTTGGTCTCAAGTTATAAAATATAGTAATAAAAATACTCTAGTTTTTGCAATTTTTGAAAGTGATTTTTTATTTTTTTGTATTTTTAAAGCTAAATAAGGAATAAGAAACTCCTAAATAATTTTTAATGAATGGAGAATGCACTTAAATGCTCTATAAAAACCCTGGCATGAATAATCAACATATCAGGAATTGATATGATTTTTTCAAGAATTTACAAGCATAAGAGCTATTTAAACAAAATAAAAAAGCATATATAAAAGTAAATGCTTAACATGGGTATATTTGTAATAAAAAAATATATCCGAGGGTTTACATGCAGTAACCCACAAATTTTACACTTAATTACACATTTTTAATATTAAATATAAATTACAAAGCCAGGAGGGTCTCCCTACAAAATACCCACCTCAAGTGAGCTACCACGCGAGGTGTGGTGACATGGACATGTATGCAATATCCAATAACTTCTAGGGGGTCCGTATAAAATTTACGCAAAATGTACAATAACCTCCAACTCTAATTCACTCTGAATCACCGTATTTTGATATGCCATTTCACCTCTTATTCCATCCTTGTCGCATTCTTTATCTCGCATGGATCGAGCTCCATCAAGCTCCCCTCCACCATTTTATGTAGGAGTGAGGATCAACGGATCCCCTGAGCATGAAAATCATGGAGAAATAGTACCTTCAATTACCCTGGTTGGCACAACAACTCCAGGACCTCTTCACCCAGTTCTGAACATCTTGAAGCCTTCTACAGCTTTGGAGAACTTCCAGGAACATAGTTATACCTTCAGCATCAAGGAAGAGGCCTGGAGCATGGAGATATGGCAGATTAAAGGAGCCCCATGCTCAAGTTCTTAGTGTTCATCCACTTGGTCCCATAACCGTCGGATCAAGCCTGATGCCAGATCTACTCTACCTTCATATTAGAGATGAAGCAAAACCCTCTGTAGATGTTTTATCAAGTAAGTCGCACCATGTGGAGCGCGTAGCGTCGTTCGATGAAGCTCTTTATGGGGAAAACATCTAAGTAACACCCATCGCTTTTGTATTTAACATTAAATTATGTAAATATTAAGATTAGTTTAAATACTTTTATAATATTTCCAAAGGACCCCTGAAAAACATCTTTTTATACACTTATGTTAATCAAACATGATTAGAAATCGTTGTGTGACCAAGTGTGCCTCTAATCAATAATCAACCAACAAAAATTCAAGCGATCAATGTGTGTGAGTAAAAAATTATTATAACTCTACTATAAATCTATAAAAGTCTATGTATGTTAGATTATCGAACGCAGGGACCAATACACAGTAGCACAAATTATTATTTATAAATAAATAATGAATAAATAATAAAGGTATGTGTGTACAATTATCACTCAAGTAATCAATGAATTGATTAACTTTTTGAGTTTTTTATCATTTTTATTTCTACTTCTACTTTTTATTTTTTATATTTTTAATTTTAATTTAAATTTTTTATTTTATTTTATATTTTCTTGAATTTTAATTAGTTTTAAATTTTAAAAAGATAAAAATAAAGATATAACTATTAATATATAATATAGAGTAATAAATAAATATATATATACACTAAAAAATAGTAAGTACTTTAGCTAATGTTTAGATATTTTTAAAGTTTGGAAAATCCTAAAATATGGATTAAATAAATAGGCCAAATATTTTAAGGTATTAAAAATATATAATAAATCCAAAATTTGATAATTTTTTTAATAAATAGCATATAAAATAAAATTTCAAAGATATAATAAAATATTTTTGGATTTGTAAAAGATTTTTTAGGATTTTTATAAGAATTTTGGAGATTTTAAATTTTTATTGATTTTCTTTTTCTATTTTTAGAGATTTATGGTTGGAGTCACAAAATACAATAATAAACCAATATTAAATTTTTTGGAGTTTTTAAAGATGGATTTGTATTTTTTATTTTTTAAAGCAAAGTATATAAACCATGCTATTTTGTTTTTTAATTAATTGAAAAAAATGACTAAAATAAAAACTAAAATTATAATGTGAAATATCAAGCTCGCAATCTATTTTTTCATGATTTTGGAGCATGGATGATATTTTTAGAAAATAGAAAACATGCATAAAAATATTCGAACTTGCAATCGTATATTTGCAATTAAAATAAAGAGCATGTTGCAAAATGCAAAATGCAGAATACATAAAATTTTACAACTGATATTCAAAGTTAAAATATTAAACTACAATTACAAAATCCCACAAGGGTTCCTATGCAAAATGCTCTTCTCACATGGGACGACACATGAGTTGAGCTGGATAGGACCAAAATGGAATATTAAAAAAGCTCAGGAGTTCACTTGCAAAAAGTAGAAAATTTATATAAAAGTTTCAATTATTTGCGGGACTGAATAAAAATGCAACCAATATGGCTACATGTGAAATTTACCCTCTAAGGCATCCAATCGTGTGGTGCTGGATCATCCACTTGGACACATATCGCTTTGTGGTTGCACGATGAAGCTTGGGATGGACGTCTAGGATTAGATATCCATATGGGTGACGAACCGCAAAATCGGCCCTTTAATAGAGTGTTTTTAGCACTCGGGATCATCATCGTAGTTCGGGCCGATTTTGGTCATCAAAGAGACCACCTCATTGATATATGTCAAATAAGAATGCGATGGTCATTAATTTTTATTTTACTTGGCAAGAAACCAAGGTCGAACTCAGGGACACGCACTTCTCTCGTATTAATCGGACTTCTATTTATTTAACTAGGTGTTGAATTAAAGGCATATAGGTCAAATGTATGCAAAGACACAACGATGCATTAAAGTCAAACATGCATTTTCTTATCAATTTTTAACTATGCAGATAAATGCTAGGAAATGCAATGCAAATGTTATGCCCGAAATGATCATTACTAAATCCATAAAATGTACGAGTTGAACATAATCAGAAAATGAAGCAATTTCCATTTATATAGCAAGCATGCATGAGAAACAAGGAAATCAGGACACTGAGTTGACCAATATAGAGCAGTACAGATCGAAGTGTCAAAGTGAGAATCTAAGCATGTCAGAATAAAGATGATAAAAAGAGCTTCGAAATGAAACTGAAATCACCTCAATCGGATATACGAGGCTCAAGATATGCAAGATCAAAGGCAAGGGCATAAATGAAAGAAAACATAAAAAGATATCTACAAATCAGTCCCTGGGAAGGTCTAAAATGTAATAAAAAATAAGTGTGGGGCCTTCCCTGTAAATAAACCATACGCACGGGGGCATATTTGCAATTATTGAAACCCGCAAGGGTATTAATGCAAATAGCCCCAGGCGCGCAAGTGCTGCACGTGCTCAGGACCTGTTTGCAATTTTGACTAACTTCATGGGCGACTCTGCAAATAACCCAAGAAGCACGTGCCAGGCATGCGCTATCTAGGCTCGAAGGGCGGCTCAGGCTGGCAGAGGCTCGTTGTTGCTTCGGGTTGGCTCGGGATACACGAGCCTCCAGGCTTGGTGACGATGAGGCTCGGCATGGGCTCAGGGACTACCACGTGGTATCAGGACCTGGATGTAATTTCCAGAAGGTGCGAGGGCGCCGATGCAAAAAGCCCACACCCACGTGTGTGAGGCACGTGAGCTATGCTCGGATGGGGGCGAGGTTCGGTGTTACTTCGGTTGGCCGTTGCAGGTGGCTCGGGCCACGTGGTGGCTCGAGGTTGCCTTGGGCGAAGCTCGGTTCCACCGAGCCTCCGCTCTCCGGGACGGTGACGTGGCTCCTCTAGGGCCGTTGGATCTCTGCCGTGGGGCGAGATCCAACGGTAGCTGCTTCTCCTCCCTCCTTGATGGCTGGCGGCGCGATTGGAGCTCCGGCGTGAGGCCTGGAGCTCCGCCGCGCCTCGCTACACTCGGTGAAGCTCGGGGAAGATTGCTGATGCTCTGGCGATGAAGGTCCGATGTCGGAGGACCTGCCGGAGTGGCTGAACTACGCTGTCGACGCCTGATCACCGGAGGCGGAGCTCTAGAACTCAGCTCCGCCCACGGTCCGGCCGTTGGCGATGGTTGACCTGCAAGGGGTTAGGGTATGCGTGCGTGCGAGATGAGACGGACGGAGGGCGTATGTGGTGCGAAGAAGGAGAAGCCCTTAGTGGGTCCTCCTCCGCCTCCGGCGGAGGAGGATGCCTGGGATGGAGGAGGTTGTGGAGGAGTAGAAGGGCGATCGGAGTAGTTTCCGTGGAAGGAGGGGTGAAGGCGTAGCTCGTGGAGTTAATAATGGAGGTCGGAGATGGAGGTATCAACCTGGAAAATGAAGAGAAAATAAAGAAAGAGTTACAGAATGGATCGGATGGCTTACATGGCCGGAGATGGAGGTGGCGCCTGGGCTGGGCATCGGAGAAGATGCCCTGGTCGTCGCACGTCGAGGTCGGCAATTCCTCGAAGCTCGAGCGGGGTTTTAAGACTTCGCGACGCAGCGGAGCAGCTGCAGATCTCACCGGGGTATTTGGGGTCGTCATAGCTCGATCCGAGCTCCTCCCCCTGTCACAGGGAGGAGCTGGAGGGCTGGGCCTCAGTCCCTTGGTTGGTGGATGAGGATGAAAGAGGGATGAGGAGGTGTATTTAAAGGAAGGGGGTGATGGTCCAGGTGCTTGGAGCTGAGGATTGCGAGGGGATTATGGAGCGACTGGAGGAGGGTGGTGGATGGAGGACGTGCACGCGAGGATCGTGGGAGGATTGGCTCGGCCGTGGGGTGGTTAGAGCATAGCGAGGATGACCAGGGCTATGGCTAAAATTAGAGGGGTGGAGGAGGTCTGCGAAGCGGGACGCCCGGGCGGAGCTTGCGGGAGGAGGAAGACGAGGCCTCGGCCGTTGGATCTTGCGATCCAACGGCTGAGAGAAGGGTGCGGAGCGACGATTGAGATAAGATCGGGAGCGGAGCGATCGAAGGGATGCGCTCACGCCACGTGTCGGTTTGAGAGAGAGGCGCGAACAGTGGGAGCAGATGCGAAGGAGGTTTGATCAGATGGCTGAAAATAAAAGAAAATCTGGCGGCTCAGATTAGAGAATTTAGGCGTGATCAGATGGTCTTCAAAGCGCCACGTGGCGCGCTCCTGGTGAGGCGCAAGCGTGCGGTGATGATGGAGGCGGAGGAATGATCAAACGGTCGAGGAGAAGGCGGGTACGTGGAGAGCAGCCAGTCGTGGGATCAGGAGGGCGATCCGACGGCTGGCAATCGATGCGGAATATACAAGGGAGGCCGGGCCACGTGGCGCCCCCAGATTGAGCCACGTGGCCCAATCAGATTATTGGAAGAGAAATTTTGATTTTTGAGGGCTAATTTGGCCGAATTTGAGAAAACTCAAAACATGAAAGTTGTAGATCTTGATGAGATCTACAAGTTTTATGTTGACCAAAACTAGAGATGAGATCAACTGTAGCCTCCAAATTTTTAAGGGTATCTTTAAGTCTAAAAATACCACTGATTTTTGTTTTGCCATTTTTTGTGGTTTTTAATTTATTTAGGACTCTGTTAATTATAGGACATTAACATGGTTTTATTGACAAAACTTTAAGCAAGGGGGTTAATTATAGGAAGTAAAGATGATGAAACTGAGGTTCATCACCCCCCTATACTTAAACTATGCTCGTCCTCGAGTATCAAAAAGAATGACTAGGTTGGATTAACCCCCTTGTGCAAGTGAATACAGGATCCAATCTGATCAAGTCGACTCGACTTTAGAGATCCAAAATTCTAAAGTTCAACCCAGCCTTAATCAAGAGGCTTCCAATTCCTCTACTTCTCTAGACTCTCTCTGATGTACATATAAACTAAAGGATATGAAGTTTAGTGTTGACTGCAATTTCGAGAGTAGAGTCAAGTCTTCACCCAAAGTCTTAGTCCGAGAAAATCTCCTAAGGACCCAATCCTCTACACTAGGGAGTAAATCAAATCTTGCATTCTATCCACCGTCTCTTTAGTTGTCAGACTTAGAAAATGTAGATGGCAGGCCAGAAATGGAGGGCATGGGATTGTGTCAATTCTTCTCTCCCTTTCATTGGAACAAGGATTCTCTCTAGTGCCTTTTTACACAACACATTTTTTTGTGTTGATCAGTGCGTCCGTCAAGAGAAGTTGGAGCCGTCTGCACTTGTTTTCCTGGGAGTACACCGGGGTGTGTCTCTTTTGAGTACCTATCGTACCTTCAACACCCAGACTTGTAGCATTTACGATGCAGAGTCCTTTTTTGGTGCAAGCCCGACTCCTGGTCCTAATAGCGGTGGTCCAAGTGGACACTTTGAAATGGTTGGGAGCGCTCGCCTTTGGTGGAAGCTCTTTGATATTTGACTTTGTGGAATGAGAGCTTTTCTTTGAATTTCATTGACTTGTATAATTGGTGGCTAGCTCCACTGCTTTTACCAAGAGTTGGCGCACACTGATCAACAATTTTTTTTATTTAATCACACCCTGGCACTTAGGTCAATATCAAGAGATTTAGTATAAGAACCAAGTTCTCATGCTGGCTAATAATGCTGACACTCAGGTTTCATGAAGCCTCCAAAGATTTTATCCCATCCTCGAGCATCATTAGATCAAATCCAAACTTGATTCCCTCATCCCAATCCCTCAGGTGAAGAGTCAACTCATCTCAATCAAAACAGCAGTCGTGCATGTGTTGTGCTGATCATATTCTTTATGTCTGAGACTAAGCATGGAATATAGCATGCAAATCTAGAGACCTAGGGGAATGTGGATGATTAAGTCTAAGACCCTGATGACTAAGGCTGGTTAATCCTAAAATCTCAAAGACCTCAAAAAGCTAAGTTTCCTTGACCAATTCAGATCCTGGGTGATAGTGTAAGTGTAGAGGACTAATCCAACTTCTTCATTCAAAAACAAGACACACATATATATTTTTTTTTGAACTTTAAGAGATATTAGAACTCCCTAAACTTAATTGAGCATCTCCGATTCAGCCAGTATGGATGTAAGTACAGGCCAAAGCCCGTTGCTTGAGGACGGGGCCTTGCACGATGTCCTCTAAACCATCCAATCTGCTAAGGGCGAACCCTCATTGAACGCGGCTGACTTAATTGGGTTTAGTAGTCACCAATGACTCTTAAAGGATTTTTAGGATTTTTATGATTTTTATGGATTTTAATAAAGTTAAAATACAAGTTAAACTCAACTTTCCTTGAAAAGAGAAGGCGATTTTTCAAAACCATGTCACACAAAATAAAAAGTTTCAAAACATTTTCAAAAATCATTTTCGAAAAATTTTTTATAAAAATAGCGTAACATAATATCTAAAAGCTGCGAAATCATTTGAGTTCTCTTAGTCCAAAGAGTTTTACGTTAGCCAAAAAGTTTTTAATTTTTCAAATTTTTCAGATTATAGCTAAAGTAAATATACGGTATATACGGTATACCCCCCTATACTTAAACTTTGCTACGTCCTCATAGCACTAGATGTTACAAGTACATAGGTCCATTTAAGTATATAGGAATATACGGGAGCTAAGAGGGGCTCCCCCTATACTTAGGTTAGAAATAACCTAAGTATAAAGGCAAGAAAAGAGGAGTAGAGAAATCACAGGGACTCGGGTCTCCCCTATACTTAGGCTGAGATTAGCCTAAGTATAGAGATGGAAATTGATGTTGGGAGAGACCCAAGGTGAACGAAGAAGAGGGATGGATATACAAGGGAGCGGATGAATCTTCGGAGATAAAATGGAGTGACTAAGGTTTTAGGGTTGTGTAGCAAACATGGCTCAATTCAAGCAAAAAACCCTTAGTTTCACCAACTCACACATGAAACCAACCGAAGTTGGTTTATTATCTTGTCAGTTTTATTGGTGATAAAGCATTAGATATTTACGCGAAGAAAATGTGAAATGAAAATCAAGGCGTATGCGCGGGTGTTGCTCTCCCAAAACCGAATTTTACTCCATTTTTGGTTGACTTGCAATTAACAGTCCCAATTTTATTTTGAATTATCACTAAATTTAAGGTTAGCACCTCAATCAGAAAATCATCGTCTACCGTTCATTTCATTTTCCATTAATCCTAGGTGATCAATGAAATCCGAGAAAAACATGCATTCGATAAAAACCGCGATCTAGGCTAAGCGAGAAATCATGCAGTGATTTGACAAAAACACGTGAAAAACTGGGGACGTTTTGAAAACCAAATCCAACATGTATGCAAGTCGAAAAAGCCGCACCTAATCATGCATCTATTAGCGGTGATTGATTTTCATGAATTTTAGCTAAGTGATGCGAGATTATGTGCGTATAGAATTTAGTGTGTCCTACCTACGATCAAGTCCGTAATCATATGGAAAAATTTAAAATGAGCTCAGAGAGCCGCGTGCCTAGTCCTAGGTCGACACTCAAGTGGAGACGATCCCCACACAACCACGATCGTTCGATTACAATTGCGAGTCTTCGATCGAAGACCGCTGTAAAAGACGAATTATTATAAGCAAAAATAAAATGCGACACAAATTTTTTTTCTTTTCTTTCTTATCGACTCCAAGCATGCTTCTACGGCTCCTCACAGCGGGGAGTATCCTACTCCTCGCTTCCTTGATCCATCAAGGGCCCTGCCACAAAAACAATAGTTAGATATCAAATAAGGAAGAAAAAATTTTATATGCAAAATATATGATCATTTGACCTATAAAAAGAAACACTGAACTAAACGCACAAAAATCCAAAAAATATAAGAAATGAGCCGTGTCCCCGGCAACGGCGCCATCTGACGAACCGCAAAATCGACCCTTTAATAGAGTGTTTTTAGCACTCGGGATCATCATCGTAGTCGGGCCGATTTTGGTCATCAAAGAGACCACCTCATTGATATATGTCAAATAAGAATGCGATGGTCATTAATTTTTATTTTACTTGGCAAGAAACCAAGGTCGAACTCAGGGACACGCGCTTCTCTCGTATTAATCGGACTTCTATTTATTTAACTAGGTGTTGAATTAAAGGCATATAGGTAAAATGTATGCAAAGACACAACGATGCATTAAAGTCAAACATGCATTTTTTTATCAATATCTAACTATGCAGATAAATGCTAGGAAATGCAATGCAAATGTTATGCCCGAAATGATCATTACTAAATCCATAAAATGTACGAGTTGAACAGAATCAGAAAATGAAGCAATTTTCATTTATATAGCAAGCATGCATGAGAAACAAGGAAATCAGGACACTGAGTTGACCAATATAGAGCAGTACAGATCGAAGTGTCAAAGTGAGAATCTAAGCATGCCAGAATAAAGATGATAAAAAGAGCTTCGAAATGAAACTGAAATCACCTCAATCGGATATACGAGGCTCAAGATATGCAAGATCAAAGGCAAGGGCATAAATGAAAGAAAACATAAAAAGATATCTACAAATCAGTCCCTGGGAAGGTCTAAAATGCAATAAAAATAAGTGTGGGGCCTTCCCTATAAATAAACCATACGTGCGGGGGCATATTTGCAATTATTGAAACCCACAAGGGTATTAGTGCAAATAGCCCCAGGCGCGCAAGTGCTGCACGCGCTTAGGACCTGTTTGCAATTTTGACTAACTTCGTGGGCGACTCTGCAAATAACCCAGGAAGCACGTGTCAGGCACGCGCTATCTAGGCTCGGAGGACGGCTCGGGCTTGGCAGAGTCTCATTGCTGCTTCGGGTTGGCTCGGGATACACGAGCCTCCAGGCTTGGTGACGATGAGGCTCGGCATGGGCTCAGGGACCGCCACGTGGTATCAGGACCTGGATGTAATTTCCAGAAGGTGCGAGGGCGCCGATGCAAAAAGCCCACACCCACGTACGTGAGGCACGTGAGCTAGGCTCGGATGGGGGAGAGGTTCGCCGTTACTTCGGTTGGCTGTTGCAGGTGGCTCGGGCCACGTGGTGGCTCGAGGTTGCCTTGGGCGAAGCTCGGTTCCACCGAGCCTCCGCGCTCCGGGACGGCGACGTGGCTCCTCCAGGGCCGTTGGATCTCCGCCGTGGGGCGAGATCCAACGGTAGCTGCTTCTCCTCCCTCCTTGATGGCTGGCGGCGTGATTGGAGCTCCGGTGTGAGGCCTGGAGCTCCGCCGCGCCTCGCTACACTCGGTGAAGCTCGGGGAAGATCGCTGATGCTCTGGCGATGAAGGTCCGATGTCGGAGGACCTGCCGGAGTGGCTGAACTACGCTGTCGACGCCTGGTCACCGGAGGCGGAGCTCTAGAACTCAGCTCCGCCCACGGTCCGGCCGTTGGCGATGGTTGACCTGCAAGGGGTTAGGGTGTGCGTGCGTGCGAGATGAGACGGACGGAGGGCGTATGTGGTGCGAAGAAGGCGAAGCCCTTAGTGGGTCCTCCTCCGCCTCCGGCGGAGGAGGATGCCTGGGATGGAGGAGGTTGTGGAGGAGTAGAAGGGCGATCGGAGTAGTTTCCGTGGAAGGAGGGGTGAAGGCGTAGCTCGTGGAGTTAATAATGGAGGTCGGAGATGGAGGTATCAACCTGGAAAATGAAGAGAAAATAAAGAAAGAGTTACAGAATGGATCGGATGGCTTACCTGGCCGGAGATGGAGGTGGCGCCTGGGCTGGGCATCGGAAAAGATGCCCCGGTCGTCGCACGTCGAGGTCGGCAATTCCTCGGAGCTCGAGCGGGGTTTTAAGCCTCTGCGATGCAGCGGAGCAGCTGCGGATCTCACCGGGGTATTTGGGGTCGTCATAGCTCGATCCGAGCTCCTCCCCCTGTCACAGGGAGGAGCTGGAGGGCTGGGCCTCAGTCCCTTGGTTGGTGGATGAGGGTGAAAGAGGGATGAGGAGGTGTATTTAAAGGAAGTGGGTGATGGTCCAGGTGCTTGGAGCTGAGGATTGCGAGGGGATTATGGAGCGACTGGAGGAGGGTGGTGGATGGAGGACGTGCACGCGAGGATCGTGGGAGGATTGGCTCGGCCGTGGGGTGGTTAGAGCATAGCGAGGATGACCAGGGCTATGGCTAAAATTAGAGGGGTGGAGGAGGTCTGCGAAGCGGGACGCCCGTGCGGAGCTTACGGGAGGAGGAAGACGAGGCCTCGGCCGTTGGATCTTGCGATCCAACGGCTGAGAGAAGGGTGCGGAGCGACGATTGAGATAAGATCGAGAGCGGAGCGATCGAAGGGATGCGCTCACGCCACGTGTCGGTTTGAGAGAGAGGCGCGAACGGAGGGAGCAGATGCGAAGGAGGTTTGATCAGATGGCTGAAAATAAAAGAAAATCTAGCGGCTCAGATTAGAGAATTTAGGCGTGATCAGATGGTCTTCAAAGCGCTACGTGGCGCGCTCCTGGTGAGGCGCAAGCGTGCGGTGATGATGGAGGCGGAGGAATGATCAAACGGTCGAGGAGAAGGCGGGTACGTGGAGAGCAGCCAGCCGTTAGATCAAGAGGGCGATCCGACGGCTGGCAATCGATGCGGAATATACAAGGGAGGCCGGGCCACGTGGCGCCCCCAGATTGAGCCACGTGGCCCAATCAGATTATTGGAAGAGAAATTTTGATTTTTGAGGGCTAATTTGGCCGAATTTGAGAGAACTCAAAACATGAAAGTTGTAGATCTTGATGAGATCTACAAGTTTCATGTTGACCAAAACTAGAGATGAGATCAACTGTAGCCTCCAAATTTTTAAGGGTATCTTTAAGTCTAAAAATACCACTGATTTTTGTTTTGCCATTTTTTGTGGTTTTTAATTTATTTAGGACTCTGTTAATTATAGGACATTAACATGGTTTTATTGACAAAACTTTAAGCAAGGGGGTTAATTATAGGAAATAAAGATGATGAAACTGAGGTTCATCAATGGGATACAATGGCTGATGCTCCTCCTAATCCGAAGTCTATTGCGCAATATGGAGGTTGGATCTTGATCGGACAGTGCATGAGGGCATTAGAAGAACAAAGGAAGAACTCAACCTTGACAAATTTCGATCTGGTGATGTGTGCATCTCCAGCCACCAGAAGCTCCTCTGAGTAGCTCTATGTGTTCCTACAGCCGATGCACTCCTTCATGATGCTTCAAAGATGTCCAAGGGTCATTGGTAGACCCCTAGAGCTTGGTCGTTCTAGCTAAGACATGTGAGGGGTGTTCGTGGTCAAATCAGCCCTTAGATGGGCTCCTCCAGTTGTTGAACCTGCAGAGATATAAAGGGGTGGCTCTAGCAATGTAGCTAGGATATTATTGGAGAAGATGGAGGCTGAAATGTAGGTAGCGGTGAAGTCCGAGGAATGGGTGGAGGAAGTGGACTTCGAATACCAAATCTAGTGAAGATTTGGGTGGCTGGTGAGTAGGGAGAGATGCAAAAATGGAGGGGAAAGACGATGGGATGGTCGTGGTGGTCGGAACTGGCGTGTGACGGTGAGGAATGCTGGTCAGAGCTCAAGAGCTCCAACCACGCTTAACTCCTAAACTTAGGCTAAATAGCAATTAAAACACTAAAAAATGCAATAATTAAAACTAATATTAAACTACACATAAAAAGCGAAGAAAGATGACTTCGAGTGGTCGGAGACCGTGAGATGGAGCCTCACGGTGGAGCATCATCGGAGATGGCTGGGAAAGCCTCTACACCGCTCTCCTCGCTACAAAAGGCAAGGTAATCGTTTTCACCAAGATCTATCCTTAGGGCACGATCTAAGGGGACGAAGCAGAGCAAAAGGGAACCCAGAATGAGAGGAAGAGGCAGAGGGGGTTATATACAAGGGCAAGAAGGTTGAGGTGAACGACTCAATACAGAGCTCCTCAAATCGAAGCAACGTGTTGGTGTGCAAGAGCTTCGATCAAGGAAGTAAAGTCAAAGAGGAATCGATCCCAAAGAATGTAAGGTGCGGTCTTCAAAATGGGAGGAACGAGGAGGTATTGGTATGTACGTCGAAGACCTATGTGGGGTGAAGAGTTGACAGTCAACTCTGATCGCGCCCTCATTGGTCCATGTGGGCATGATAAAGATAAAAAAAGGAAAATTCCCTTATTAAATAAATTTACATTATTAAATATTTTTATTAACTTAGGTTAAAACATGAAAATATTTATTATTTTATGTATTAAGTTATTATGATTTTTATTTATTTTTTTGAGTTAATTTAGTATAAGTCATTATTTACAAGTATAAACATAGGTATATTTACCTATATTATGTGTATTTTATTTTTATTTTGTATTTTATATTTTATTATTTTATACACTTAATTTATATATTTATCACTTATTTAGATATACGCAAATATATTTCTATATCATTTTTCTGATATTATTTGTATACTTAAATAATATCTGTATGAATTATATAGGAGTATGTATAGTATATTCATCTTTGTATTTTTTGTATCTTTATTTATTTTAGTGTATTTTAATGGTTTTATTTCATTGTAAATATGTACATATACTATAAATAATATTTACAAAAATATAAAAATATAAAACAATGAAAAATTTAAAGAATAAATAAAATGAATATTTTATTCAGGTATATTGTGCAATGGGAAAAGGGAGCCTACACCCATGTGTAGGTAACTTTCCTACACCCACCTCTTTTTCTCTCAAATTTTTCATTTTTTTGAGATAATTCCTTGAGGAATTTATATCACAATATATCATCATGTCGTCGTTCAAATTTCAACTTATTTCGAGACTTCTAACTTATCCATCATGACAGTCAAATTTTAACGGCCTGAGATTTTCTGAAATCGGCCCCTTCCGATGGAGCTGTTAGGAATGCATGTTTTACATGAAATTTGAAACACATATTTTATTTAATATTATAAGTAAATCCACTAAAGATCCATTTAAAAAAATCAAAGGAATTAGGGAACAAGAGGTGGGTGTAGGAAAGTTACCTACACAAGGGTGTAGGCTCCCCAATCCCTTGTGCAATAAGGGCCCAAAACATAACTTTTATATCTTAACTCCAGACTAAATGAAACTACCTTTATTAAATATCTAATAAAAAGTTATATGCGCTTAAAGGGATTTACTGTAGTTTTAGTTCATATGGAGAAGATATGGGTCTGTGATGTTGGGATTTGGAACCTTATTTTGAGTGTAGAGTGTACATTATATATTATTTTTATGTGCAATCAATTTTTTATTTTTCTATGTATTTTTATTTACAACTTCCATGTTCAAAGTTTATTGATTTGATGCATAAATAATAAAGAATAAAATAGGTCCCAAAAGTATATTATCAGGCATTTATGAATTAGGGTTTCTTTTATTTATTGACTCTTATCTCCCTCCGCTTTATTCCTTATCGATCGAATCATCATGATGCCTAGGTATCGAGGTTTAGGGTCATAAAATGCCTTTGATATTTTATTTTTTTCTTTTCTTTTTTTATTCTTTTATTTTGGCTTTAAACAAAATATTTTATACAATATTTATACAATAAATAATAAATGTTAATTTATGCAAAACGTTGTCATGTACATGCTTTTAATAGGATTCAAAGGTCAAAATAAAAGAATAAAGGTGATGAAATGATGATTCATCAACCCCGCATTCTTTTATCTTTTTACAAATAGGTCCTTGTGTCCTTCAAGCCTTAGTTGCATAGAATCCCTTCAACACTTAGTTGTTTAAGCTTAGTCCTGGAACTTGTCTAATTAGTGTAATATTGTTTGGATAATTTTCATGCGAGCCCTTATAGTCTATTTTTATTACAAAAATACTCCTTTCAAGCTTGTATTTATTTATTTGCTTCTTTATTTTTATTAAATAGCTCCTGTGCTTGCAAATTAATGGGAAAATTATGGTAGATGCCTAACCTTTAAGTCAGTACAAGCAAACATATTTATCTAGCATTTTCTTGCATTTTCCCATTTACTAAAAATTAAATCAGACCCTTTTATTCCTTGTTTACATATAAAAATTCAAAAATTATAAAATTATTTTTAATAAATCTGAAAAAATTAGAGTCTATTTATTATTATATATTATACTTCAGACCGAAAATCGTAAAAATATAAAAAAGAAAACACTAAAAATCACAAAACCATAAAAACCTATAAAAATTGAAAAAAATCCACAAAAATCCAAAAAAAGTTTGTCCTATATTATTATTTATATTATCTTGTATATATAAAATTATTTTTGGGAAATTTTGAACCTATTATATATTTTTAATACGCAAAACAATTTGACCTATTATTATATTCCCAATTTTGTTGTTTTAAATAAATTAAAAATAAATAAAAATTAGCAAAAAAATTATAAAAATTCATGAAAAAAGAGAAAAAATATTAACATTACAAAAACATTTTATATTGTAAACTTAAGGTATATATACCTATATTTAAAATTATAAAACCCAATAATATATATCTTATAATTCTTATATATTATTTTTTATTATTAGTTAGAAATATATATATTTTATTTAAACCCTTTTAAAAAATAAAAAGGACCATTCCATTATATATATATATATATATGTACCAAATATTCTATCTATTATTTATAATATGTATTATTACCATATATACATGTACATTATATATTTAAACACAAAAAGATATTAAAATTTCATAAAACTAAAGAAGATAAAAAATTAAACTACATAAAAAATATGTAAAATATTAAAAACACATAAAAATTAAATATAATAAAAACCCCACAAAAAATAAAAAAATAGAAAGTATATAAAAGTAATTATTATTAGTTATTAATTGATAATAATTATACATATCCCCAAGTTTGCTTCAAGTGGTTCGACTCTCCTACACATGCTTGTTATACACATTTATTTGTAGGGTATAATAAATTCCATCCAGCATTTTAAATTGTTTAATGTATATATATATATAGTAAAAACTTGAATTGAGGTGACACCTCTTTTCATTCACCGTGTGACACGTCGGTTCATCCGTCCGATTAACATCTACGGTTCCTGGCAAAACCACCAATCCGAGAGAAAAACCACCAATTGAGAAATTGTGTAAATACTATCTTTAGAAACTTCTCTATCATTATCATTTATTCTCTATCTTTCAATGAGTCAGTACCCTTTTCAACGCATTAGTTATTATCAATTAAAAATTTTCCATCTTTCCTAAACACCACCTTTCCATGTTTTCCATAATCGATTTTCGCAAACTTTTCTATTTATCTCTATGTATGCTTCCCTAAATTTTCACAACCCGTACCATCTTCAAGAAATGCCAAATAAGAAATGTCAAATGAAATAGCAACATCTTCTTATAATCGTGACATGTGTCAGGTAATTCAACATCTTCTGAGACTAAGGATTAGGAAGTGGGATGGTCCAATAAAAGGAATTTCTAGATCCTTGGTTTCAATCAGCAGTGAACATGTAAGTATTGTTAATTAATAAAATAATATACTCTATGTTTAATATTATAATAAAATTAAATACTAGGTGCGTGTTTTTTATGTAGATATTGCCGGCTTTACAATTACACAAGAATGAAATGGTCAAAAAAGGACTAGGAGAATATGTTAAAATTTACCATGGAGGGTTTTACGGTGAGGAGATCACAGATTGAGATAATGAAATCCATTCCAATACCACAAGATATGTCAACAAGGAAGGGAAGATACATGAAAGGAGAATTGTGTGTCATCAAATCTGTTGTTAGTGTTCAAATTGATGAAGCCATATACATATACATATATATACATACATATATATATATATATACATATATATAGGATATCTTTCAAATGAGACATGGTCCTTCCATCTCTAATGAAGGCCAGCGATCCTGTGCGTCCATAATTAATCAAACGGTTGTTATTGAAGGCATGTTAATATTATTTTTTAATTAATTAGAAATCCATTTTGGTCATTATGCATTGTCTAAATATAGTATGTAGCATCCCAAAATATCTCCTCATTAATCTCTCTCCTACTCTTTCCAGAAATCTCATACGCATACCTAAAATATCACATTAATATCTCTCCTAATCTCACAAACACGATGGCGGTGCATGAGAGGAGTTGACGACCATGGGGCTTCAGAGGCTCACGCAGGGCGCTACTTCTCTAAGCGAGCGGTCTGCGGAGATCCACCTGCGCGGACCTGATCTACGCAAAGGAACTCCATCACCGATCTGGGCGTGTGCCGCCCAGCCACAAGCATCACCCTCCATTAGCATCGTCGTCGACCACCTGGAGGAACGAGGAACCACCGCCCGCCTGGAGTTAGCACAACTGCGTGCCATCCTACACATGCCATCCCCATTCACCGCCGTCCTCCGCTCACGAGCCCGGCCAGGAATTCCAGCCACGTCAACCATCGATGCTCAACTGCATTAAGCACACCATCATCACGAAAGATCTTCATGAAAACAATGATGACAACACGTAGCCCAGATGGCGATGCATGTACATGGTGTTGCAACTAGTCCTGGATGAAGAATGATTCACAGTTTGATACAATATTGATGTGTATTATATAATATTAATGTGTATTATACATTTTTTTGATATTGACTATATATATTTGTTATGTATTTTTACAAATCAATTGGCTATGAATGAAAATTGAAATTTTTATATATCTTGTATATTTGATGTGTATTACACATTTTGGATGTGCATTATAAACTTTAGATATGCTTTATACAAATTTGGTTTGTATATTCGCATCAATTAAGTGTGAATGACTACCTCAATTTTTACAAAAATCTATACAAATATTATTATACAAAGAACCATACAATCGTTACAAAGAACCACACATTAATTACTAACATAAATTGTATTTTATAAAGAACCATGCAAAATTTACAAATAACGGATGACTTTTTGAAAAAACAATGGATTCTACAAAAAGCATACAGTCGTTACAAAAGGAATCTTGAATTCTACAAAAAAATGCGTGAGTATACAAACATATGTCCTATATAATATCGTCCAGCACGAAACTATATATTTTTTAAATATGGTATTGCAAACAATACAAAAAAATAAAATAGCTAAATTTAGTATTTCGGAATATTAATTAGCGTACATAATTATTGTAAAAGTTGATGACCAAAATACCCTTTTGGGCAACAAAATTGAAGGTGCCGTTGGATTTGAATTCGATGGCCCAGATCATTGGCCTTCCTTAGGGATGGAAGGATCTCATTTGAAAGTCCCCTTTTATATGTATATATTTAGAGAGAGAGAGAGAGAGAGATTAGGTTGATTGTTTGCTTGATTTGATTGTTCACATTCCGAGTACCATGAGAGCGACCCCTACAACGATTGTCGGATCCGACTTGTCAGATACCGCATGCCTTCCAAGACTGGACATTAGGAACCCCTGTTCAGTCAAACAACAACCACCAACTTCCTTCATCATTCACGTATGTATAAATATGAGCTTCATAGCCTTCTCTAATATCATGCAACCATTGACATGTCGTCTCTCGTATCTTCTGTCATTCATATCTTTATATCCTTCTTTAGAACAAATAATTTTACTAGTAATAGGAAGATTTTTTTATTTTGGCGGAGTAAGTTTTTTTCTATGGAGAAACCAAATTTCATGAAGTATAAAAAGTAATCAGATCTTCGTCGAAACAAAACTTCATGACGATAAATGATTTTCCAACATTTACATCCACTTCCTCTGATGTTACTTCTACACCCAAATCCCGAAACCACACACTCTTCATCGAGGCCATTGTGAGTCATTTCTTGCAAATCTTCAGCACACACTTCACTTAAAAATCCAAATCTGCGATCTTTCGAGTTTAGATATTAAAAATATGCAATAAAATCCAACCAATAAACTTATCGGAGAGTAATAACATGAGGAAAAGGATAAAATAACATGAGGTAAACAGTGGCATGGCCAAGGGCGTTTCAACTAGGGTTGGGCATGGGTCGGGCTCGGGCCGGGTTTGCCTTGGCCCGGCCCAAGCCCATTTTAGAATATGTGCTAACGGGTCGGGCCTAGGCCCATTTTATTTTCAAAAATTAGGCCCAAGCCCAAACCCGACCCAAACAAAATGGGTCAGGTTCGGATCGGGCCGGCCCAATTTAACACCTGTGTATATCAATATCATGTCTTCCATTCTTGCATTTGTGTGGTTGTTTCTTATGCATGTGTGCATGTTTAAAACTATAAAGCATGCTAACTAATTTGTGATTTTAACATTAGTTGTATGTTGGAAATACAAATGTGGTAAAAATATGGCGACTTAAACCACCATTCAATTCACCATTACATATTCTATTGTAGATGTCGGCACTATGACCCAATACAGATTAGTTACTTACCGTTGTACATGATGTAACACTTGAGGATACAGATTCCATTCTTGCATATTAATGTAATAATCTTGTATATTAGTGTAATAATATCCTCAATCCACTAATGGATATGATTATTAATGTGTCTAAGCATTTATTCTACACTCAAATAAGGATATTAAAGTTAGAACATGGTATTTGGAATGAACATGAATATAATTGATATAATTATATCGTACTAGATATGAATATACTTGCTTTAGAATGGGTCGGGCTATCGGGCTAACGGGTTTGGGCCTTCTCAGGCCCAAACCCGGCCCGATAATCAATATGGGCTCATTTTAGGACCCACGGCCCACCCATTAAATTTCGAGTTCGGGTTTGGGTCGGGTTATACGGGTCGGGTTTTGGGCCGGGTCGGGCCAGTCCAGCCCAATGCCCAACCCTAGTTTCAACTTCCCCAACCAATAAACTTTGCATGTTTCAACTTCCCATTAGGCCATGTTTGTTTGGAGAATAGGCCTTGGAATAAGGGGTCAATTCTCCTCCTGACACGATTTTCAGTGACACGACTATTCCTCATTATTCCATCTTATTTCACTCTTAATCTTATTTTTATCCCACCTTACATACCTTTATTTCACCTTATTCTCCTTATTCTTATCCTCCAGCCGAAAAAAGAATAGATCCTTATTCTCCTTATTTCCCATCCTTATTCCTGCTTATTCCCGATCTGAACGCACCCTTAGTGTCGAAGTGGTGGTCTCTCATCTATCTATATGTTTGACATCTTTGATGTTCTAATCTCCACAATCACTCGATTTGGGGTACAATGGCAGGGATCATCTAATTTTGTCTAGTTTGGGGTACAGTTCTTGGACAACAATACTACTGTGCTAGAGCCCCAACCATCTATCTTCTAATTTTGTCACGCATACCAGTTGGAGGGTAAGGTGCCTGGACAGCAGTACCCCTGTGCTAGAGCACCAACCAGCGAGCAAACCCAAACTTTAAAATCTCAACAGCGATGTAGTTGGTTGCAGGGTCCTCATAACATCACATACAACAATAATCTTATCCATTACGCTAATATTTAAGATCAAATAAACGTATTAAGAGGAACTGAATGAGCAAAGAAACAAACATAGCATAAGGAGGAGGAACCACGCGGGGGAGAGGGATAGGACTCAGTTTAAGACTTCATCCAACGGTGGAGGTATGCTTGATCAGATGGTGGTGGAGCCAGGTACGAGGAATTTGCTGGATATATCGGTGTAGCATCTCTAAAATCATATATACACATATATAATATAGATAGTTTTATTATTCCGATAATAATGAAGTAGGTAAGTTAATTTAAGTTTTAAATTTGTGTGAAAACAAGGGACACAGACAATGGGAGACGGATGTAAGCGGGAGGGCATGTCACTCGATGTTGATCGAGGGGTTCGCACAACTATGTATTTTTTATGAACCTGTACTGCGTAAAATCGAATTCGATAACGATTGAGCGGCTCACGTGATTACAGCAAAGAGTACCACAGCAGGATACTCTGCCCAGAATGAACTCATTGCGAGTCCCTTGTATAAGTAGTTCCAACGGAATTTGCGCACCTAAGGAAGAAGGAACAAAACAAACCACTTCACGTTAGTTCACAGCTTGTGAAAAACGCGAATGACAAGATGGCTCGAACGCCCTCTCTCCTGCTGCTCCTTCTCCTCCTCCCATTCCCCTTCTCCGCCGCCGTCAGATTCAGGAGAGCCTCCAACGGCGGCACCGCTCTCTCGTGGTCCAACGGCATCACCCTTCTCGGCGACGCCACCATCAAGAACGGCTCCCTCAGCCTCACCACCGCCGGCGCCGGCCGTGCACTCCTCTCCGTTCCCGTGCGCCTTCTCGATCCCATCACCCTCGTCTTTACCTCCTTCCGCACCCATTTCACCTTCTTCATCTCCGCTGCCAACCTCTCCGCCGACGGCCTTGCCTTCCTCCTCACTGCCGACCCAAGATTCATAGGCGACGGCAACGGCTACTTGGGCCTCTACTCCTCCGACAACACCTCCGTTCTCTCTGCAATCAACGAGAGGACAACAGTGGCGGTCGAGTTCGATACCAAATTCGATCCCCACCTCGGCGACACCAACGGCAACCACATCGCGATCGACCTCGGCAGCATCTTCTCCCTCGCCTCCGCCGATGCTGGAAGCGTCGACCTCAAAGCCGGGATTCGAATCACGGCGTGGATCGAGTACAACGCTACAGCAGATATCGTGCGGGTCTGGGTGGGCAACGCCGGCGGTAACCGTCCCCGCCGTGCGGTGCTCAGCGCCAGAAATGTGGGTCTCGCCGGTCACCTCAAAGATCTCATGTACGTGGGGTTCTCAGCATCTTGTAACGCCGGCGGTGCAGCCCTTCACGTGGTCGAGAAATGGAGCTTCCGGACCTCCGGCGGTCGCGACTTTTCCCCGACAACTCTTGGGTTAGCCGGAGCGGCAGGGGATGCCGGAGAGTGCGTCGCATCGTCCCTAGGTGAGGAGGGTCCGTTCACGGACAACCCAAAGAACAAGTCATGTCATGGCACCAATGCACCTTCTCTGCCCCCATCAAGAAGCCCATCAAAGGAGGAGAAGAGGAAGCGGATGAGCCCAATCTGCAAAGTCATCATCGCCATGTTGATCATCTTGGTAGCAGTTGTAACAGTTACATGGTGTTACCTCGTCATGAAAAAGGACTGTTGCAATGATTCGGACAGCTCCGACGAGCAATCCGACTCCTCTCAATGCATAAACTGGAAGCCACCGCCGAGGCTGTGCTTCCACGAGATCAAGCAAGCGACGAAAGGGTTCCACCAGAGTAAGATCCTCAGTAGGGGTTCCGCTGCCGACGTGTACTCCGGCATCCTTCCTTCCGGTTGCCCGGTAGCCGTCAAACGCTTCACGCATGCTGGCCACTCCACCAACACCTTCGCGAGTGAGCTCGCTGCCGGCATCGCCTGCTCCCGGCACAGCAATATCGTCCCGCTCCACGGGTGGTGCTCCAAGAAGGACGAGCTCCTGCTCGTCTACGAGCACATGCCCAACGGCACCCTCGACCGGCGCCTCCACTCCCGGCCACATGCCCCGGTGCTCACTTGGCCGCAGCGGCAGAGGATCGTCCTCGGTCTTGCCTCCGCCGTCGCATTCCTACATGATGGATGCGAGAAGAGGATCGTACACGGCCACATCACGGCCTCCAATGTGCTCCTCGATTCCATGCTCGATGCAAGGCTTGGTGACTTTGGCCCCGGAGATGTCGATGGCGAAGCATCAGATGCGGCAATTTCACAAATGGGGTACTTGGCGCCGGAGTACGTGCACACGGGGGTGGCGACGGAGATGTCGGACGTGTACGCCGTCGGGGTGATTGCGCTGGAGGTGGCCACTGGGAGGAGGCCGTTGGAGAAGGGAGTGGCACTGGTGGACTGGGTGTGGTGGATGTATGGGAAGGGGAAGGTGGTGGAGGCGGCGGACGCAAGATTGCTGGGGGATTTCGACGAAGAGGAGATGAAGAGGATGCTGATGGTGGGGATGGTGTGTGCGCATCCGGACAGCGAGATGAGGCCGACGATGAGGAAGACTGTGAGAATGCTCAAAGGGAGGGGGAGGGTGCCGGTGTTGCCGAAGCAGAAGCCGGCAGTGATGCTCGTGTCGGTGCGAGGGCTGGCAGAGTCGGGGATGACGGCTGATGGGAGCTCGGAGGCGTTGTCGCAGGCAGGGACGGCATGGTTCACGCCGAGCTCCAGCTTGAGGTAGTGTGCGCGGGAAGTCGATATTTCTTGAGTCGTTTGCGTTCAAAAACCTGGTAATTCTGTTTGGAGATGTAAACCTTTGTTTGAGTTTTTACTCTCTCTCTCTCTCTCTCTCCAATTTTGATTTGATAAACATCATCCATATAGAACCATTGGCGTTTGTGAGGGTGGAATGGATTTGCCATCGGATCGAGCTCGTTTTTGGATTGGGATTCTTGAAGTTGCAAATGAAAAAGAGCACGTTAGGCTTCTGGAAACGGATCCTGTGTTGTAGGAGGATTGCAGCAGAGGTGTTGTAATCCTCCATAATTTTTTTTTGATTTTGATTTTAAAATCTAATTTTATAGATTTAATCTGAGACTAGTTATCTACCTATCCTCCAAATTTCACCTAAATCGGACCTTAATTGCTATTTTATCATAATGGTCAAACAATCGATCAACATTCAAGCAACTTTAACTCCATTTAGAAAAGATTAGAATGTTTGGCCATTAAGATAAAATAACAATTATAATCAAATTTGGATGAAATTTGACATATATGTAGATAATTAACCTAAGATTAAATCTATAAGATTAGATTTTGGAATAAAAATTTCAAAAAAAAATAAAGAGGATTATAACACCTCCGCTGCAATCCTCTCTACAGCAGAGTATTCGTTTCATAGGATTCTTCCAGCAGAGGATTCACACAATTTACAAACATTGCTCCTACAAGCATTCCATTTTACAAAAAAGCACATGCATTTTACAAAAGAAACACGGAATTTACAAAAAAAATCATTCTTTACCAACAAAGGCTCCATAGAATATTGGATGAAAATGAGATTTAGCATGTACTATGATAGGTATTTCTCTAAATTGAGAATTAAACAAACAAACTCCATATTTAATACCCCTTAAAAATAAAATGCATTTGACGGATAGCGTATTTAATATGTTCACAATTTACCGCATCTGATATATTAGGAAATATAGTTTTAAAAAACATCATTCTAAGAATATTTTCCATGTGTACATGAATTAATTAGCACATTATCAAAGTACCCTATATTTTAGGAAACATAGCGACGTAGAACACATAAATTTTTGTCAAATTTGAGCTTTTTTAACATAAATGGTTACGAGTTCGTAATTTACAATGTGAGATCGTAAAATGTATCAATCTTTTGTAAATTGATAACAGTTGTTTCATAATACGAGCATTTATCCCTTCATATTTCTGAAAATTTCAGCATCCATTCCTCAACATCAGTCTAAATATACAATGATCAATAATGTGGATTTTACAAGTTAAGTATTGATTTAATCCATCCCCTATCTTAGAAAGCATTGTTACGTAAAAACCACTAATGAAATCATGGTGGTTTCAATCTCAAAGACATATTTTCCATTCAATGGTTGAAATTGACAACATTCAAAAATCAAGAAAAATGTCACCTCATTTGAAAGCCTCTGTGTATGTATGTATGTTATTTACGTATATATTAAAACTATATATCACAAAGGTCCCTGTTTGTTACACAACATAATACCATCAAATCTAACTTCAAAAAATCTGCATTTTTTTGTTATAATTATGTAGCCATTATATTTCACAGATAAAGCTCTTTTCTTGATCAGACTGTACGTAATTGATGATCTCTACATACTATAATCTTTATGTTTAGCCATTGAGTTATGAGATGTAATTGTGTTTTGGTCCTTTAGCAATAATAATAATATCCCCCCTCCCCCTTGAGTTGATATATATCCTAATAACCAAGTCCCACTTAATCTATACTATCCAATCTTGTCTCGCAAGTTGTACTACTACTAGATATCACATTCATCGATAGGTGACTTCAGTGTACCTCCTCTAGGGCATTTTCTATACTAAGTCAAAGTGAATCACGCCCACTTCTCCTTGTTACATGATTTTGCACTAGATATGTCGATGATATGTTCGTTCTCTTCCCGTACTACTAGTGTTAGGAATAACTAAAATTCTATCAAATTTATATTGATCTAACTCCTTTGATGTATTGAACTTTTGATAGTGAGCCACAACATAAAATTATACATGTTAAATGTAGTATAAAGCTTTACAATTAGCTTCAACTTCTACACCATTACAGAGGATGCGAGGAGAATAGAATAATCGTAGGAAAATAGTGATAATTATGGTACATATATTCAAAGATGTTCTCTACTACTCCAAATGCAGCCCCTTTTACCCTATACATACCAGGAAGAGAATAGTACTTCGCAACTATATATCATGCACCCATGAGTCTTTATCCATGCAAGGTGGCTCTAGTTGATTCACACGAGATTCCACATTCCCCATGCTACTCAGGTGATGAATCTCCATCCCATCACCTTTTTTTCTTTCATGTTGGCCTTAATTCCATAGTCAAATGCATGTAAATATCATTAATTTGTGAAAAATAAGACTCAATTATTGATACACAAATACTATATAAATGCATATATTTAATTCCAAAATAAAAGAATACATGAAAGAAAATAAAAAAATGAAGTTTCATAGACGTTGACTGACTCTAGACATCGAGACCAAGTAAATATTCATAGGGTTGATAAGGAATAAAGTAGGGAGAGATAGGGCATCAAAATTTTAGAGGAATTACACTTGAAACGCTAATTATATTTACCAATAAGTAGCTAGTTGAAACTTTTTATTTTATAATTTTTATACCTAAAATAATAAAACCCTCAGCATGAAAGTTGTACATAAAAATACAAAATTGATTTCATTAAAAATAATACACAACACATACATGACACATAAAATAAAAGCCACAAAGAAAAATTCCCAGATTTGTGTCTCCTCACTATAGACTCAAAATTAACCAATCTCACCTTTGTTGTTAATAAAGTTCAATTATCTAATTAATGAAGGTGGTTTCATTTAATTTGGAGTTGAGTTGCAAAAGTTACCTTTTGGGTCCCTGCTGTATCACATACTTGTATATAATAATCAATATAATTATTCTTTTATTTTTATGTTTCTTATATTATTCTATACTTTCAAATATTATACAAAATACATGTAAAACATAAACATATAATAAAATTATTAAAAATCCCTTAAGATAAATAATGTATTAAAATATATAAGTAAACTATATTTATATAATACCTATACATAATTATTGAAGTAAATAAATAAATAGATAAAAATAAACTAAAATATGTAATGTTATATTTAAATAAGTTATAATTATAGAAATTATGTACATAAAATAATAAATTATACGATTCAACTAACGAAACTCTAATGTGTCGCATGTTGAGTTGACCACTCAACAAATTTGCTAAATTCAATAATTAACAAACAAATAAATATAGCAATGCTACTAAATGTATGGAATTAAAATTTAGTATAACTCTACAACAATGGTGTGTATATAGTATTGTGTAGAGGACGAACACAGGGAGCAAATAGTAGATTGGGCAAATTAATGCGCAAAAAATTCTTCTTCTTCTTGTCTAAGTGTTTTTGTATGAGTTGTAATTTTTTTTATGTATTTTTATTTTAAATTTTTTAGAATTTTTTAATTTTTTAATTGTATTTCCTTTTTATATTTTCTAACTTTTAGTTTTATTTTTCTTTTAAATATATAATATAAGAATATATAAGACTATAAAAATACAATATATGATAATACAATTATAAAAAGTACTATGAAAACCTCGACACATGGCTTTCAGTTCTAAGTTGGTTCCACATATGTCCCAAGCAAAAAGAAGCATTCAGAACCTGTGGCTGCCTTCCGCCACGTGAAACCAGCTACCTACCTTTCATAATCGCTTCCTCACCTGTTGACTAAGACCTCTAGTTTGAATGCAGCAAAATCTCTCACGTCAAAATCATAGTTGTCATGCATGGACTTTAGCCTACATAAATGCAATTATCGGCTGCCCATTTATTTATCTGGTAGGAATTCATGCCATGAAGCGCTTTCAACTCTCTTTCTTATCCATCCTTCAAAGGAATAGTCACCTGTTTTTTCTTCCCCGTAAGGAGGGCATGATGAGCACAAGTTACACCAGCTCCGGATGAAGGGAGAATAAGGGTACTAAGAAATGGGATTTCTCAAGGATCTAAAACTCCAAGCTCGAGCGGTCGACGAACTCCGAAACTCAAAGACAATCTTTCCGCCCTCTTTGGTTTAGCCCTTTCAAGAAGCCTCCTCTGCCACTCTTTCCTTTTCAGAGACTGAGCCTAACTAGGCTAGTTCAGGCTGGAAAAAAGTTAGAAGATAGAGAACTAAGGGGGAAAGGGAAGGTAAATTGACTAGCCGAAGAAAATCTAGTTGCATCTTTGACGATTATGAGAAAGCTCTTATTATATATGAAATATAAAAAGAAAGTGAGCACTATCTTTCTTTAGAAGTAGGAGACAGAGCTAAGGCATTCAAGTAGGCAGTTATTGCCTTACGAATGGCGAAAGAACTAGAATATATAATAACTCATATAATAAGCTCGACAACTAGATTTAAAAATACATGAAATAAAATATTTTTAGATTTATATAATTATTCTACTATTTTGTGATTTTTGGGGAATTGTTGTTAATTTTTATATAGTATTAAAGTCAAAAATATCCCAAAATAGGGATTAAATAAATAGGAATAATTGTTTTCGAAATTAAAAATACTAAATAAATCCAAAATTTTCCAAAATTATTTTTAACATAATGGTTTTTTAGATTTTTAAGTTTTAGTCTTTTCTTTTTTCTATTTTTAGGGATTTTTGGTATGGAGTTGTAAAGTAAAATAATAAACAAAATATATTTTTTGGAATTTTTTCAAAATGTTTTATGTTTTTTGGTATTTTATAACTCAAACAAGGCTAAAAACATTCTCTATTGTTTTTTAGAAAATAATCAAAATGTCTAAAATGCTAAAATAAAATTATGGTGTGAATATGTATGCTAGCAGACACTTAACGCTAATATGTCATAATATGCAGAGCATAGATGACATTTTTAATAAATAAAATACAAGCAAAAAAATGAACTAGCAAGGGTATTTTTTCAATTAAAATTAAAGGCAGTGAATATAATGCAATTTATCCAAAACTATTTAGCTGGAATTAAAAATTTAAAGACTAAATAGAAACACAAAAAACTATAGGGGCTTACATGCAGAATTGCCACCTCATGTTGGTCCACACGTGAGGTGACGTGGACAGGACCTAAAAGTAATATGCTATAAACTTAGGGGTTGCTTTGCAAACTTTATAAAAATTATAAAGTGAACAAAATATTTTACAGGTCTAAATATAAATAAAAAGGGGGGGAGGTTCTGCAAATTACCCTCTATATGGGCTTCATCATGCAGCTCTCGATGATTGATTGGGAAACGTGGCGAGCGGATGTTGCGAGATACCATTGTGCTTAGATCTCCAGCTGTAGATCAATATCTGATGCTATGCAGATCCGATGGCTATTGCTTTGTCTGGAAGGTGCCTCTCCATTATACGGTGGACATGATTGCTGGAAAAATAGAGGATGAACCAACCTCTAGGTAGTTTGAAATCAACGAAGCTCGAGACTCCGGCCACCTGCGTCGTCGCTAAATCTCTCAACATGTTCTAGCATCCTTCCTAAAGCTCCAAGAGGTCTCAAAGATGTCTGGGGACCATCGGTAGGTCCCTGGAGCTCAAAGGTTCGTACGTGAACTTGGAGGGTGCCCTGGAGTCAATTCATCTTGCAGAATGGCTCTTCAACACCTGCACATGAAGGAAATGACATGGCGAAGAACGACAAGGGTGTTGTTTGTTATTTGGTGAGAGTCGAAGTTGGAATGGGAGTGGGCAACGATGTCCGGTGAGATGTGCAGGAGGTTGACTTCTAAGATCCAAACCCGAGTGCATCTGATTGTCTAGATGAGTCAAATAGGTGGAGAATCAATGGAGCAAGGTAATGAGGTGGCTGGTATAGGCGGAACAAGAGGATACAATGAGACAGAGGTCACTAGAGATCTATAGCTCCGACGATGTTAATATCCTAACCTAGGATAATACAATAATTAGGACATGAAATGAAATGTTTAAAATGGAACTAGAGACTAAAGGCTATCTAAAAAGCTAAAGAAATAAACCTCTCTCAGCTGGAGCCGAGGAGATGGTACCTCGACGGATGAAGATGGAGGGAAACCACTGCTACTACGCTTCTTCCTCGATGCAAGCCAAGACGGAGGCTCCTATCACAAGACTTGATGCGAAGGAGGTGGTCCGAGGGGTTGAAATAAGGTAGAAGGGCCAAAATTCAAAATTTGTGAAACTCAAGTATATGTACATGTGAGTGAGGAGGCGACTTCGTCTAGGGTTATCGGTGAAACGACGAAGCTCAGACCTAGGCAAGGCCTCAACGAAAAGCACGGATGAATATGGATGACAACTTATGAAGATTGTACAAGGCCTCGAGGCTAGATCATGAGAGAAAAATTTGAGAAGTAGGGGTCAAAACTAGGTTCTGATAAGTCTAGGGCCTAGGTGAGGCGGTTGACCCAGGTCAACAGATGGTGGGCCCTGATTGGGCCATGCCATCTGTGAAAAGATAAATCAGAAAATAAAATAGAAATAATTCAAAATAAAATATAAAATGAATTGTTTAATTTTTTGTTAAAACATAAAAATGTTGACTAATTTATGTAGTATTTTAATGATTTTTATTTATTTTGATGGATTTATTTATTATAATTTACTTTTTGAGGGTTTATTTATAGGTATATTTACCTATGTTTTATATCTTTTAAATTTATTTTGTATTAATTTTATTATTTTATACACTTAATTTATATATTTATAAATTATTTAAATATACATAAATATATTTTTATTGTATTTTTCTGATGTATTTTGTACACTTAAATAAATAGAGGTATATATTGTATGGGTATTAATATTGTTTATTCTTCTATGTATTTTTATATGCTATTTTATTGTAGTATTTTCTTTATGGTTTTATTTTATTTTTATATTTTTAATGGAGTATAAATAATATTGACAAGGTATAAAAATAAAAAAAATAATAATAGAACCAAAAGAATAATTCCCCCTTCTATTTATATGCATGTATATTATGCAATAGCGGTCCAAAATCTAAGTTTCACACCTTAACTTCAAATTAAGTGAAACTACCTTCATTAAATAGCTTATTAAAAGTTATATACAATTAAAGGTAATTTTATACATTTTGAGTTCGGAAGATATGGTTTGGGAAGTTTGGATTTTAAATTTTTATTCATAGTATAAAAAGTACATTGTATATTATTTTTATGTAAAATCAATTTTGTATTTTTCTTTGTTTTTTATGTACAATTTTTATGTGAAAATCTATTTGAGTATATATAATAAAATGGATCCCAAATATGAATTATTGATGAATAAATAAATGGTATTTTTATTTTATTTTTGGCACTTATCTCCCCCTACTTTATTCCTTGTCGACCAAATCAATTCTTGACTTTTGGTGTTTAGGGTCATAAAAAAGCTTTGGCATTTTATTAATTTTCTTTTATTTTCTATTCTTTAATCTATAGTTTTGACATTAAAATATTATTTTATATACAATAAATGTAATAAATAATAAATGCTAATTTGTATAATTTAGTGTTGTTTACATGCACTTAGCGAGGGTTTTAAGGCCAAAATGATAGGATAAAGGTGTGAAATGGAGTTCATCAACAATACAAAATAAAAATAAAAATACATCAAATATAGGTATGCATACCTATATATATACATTGAATATTAACATCTAATAAATAATCTTTAAAAAATAAATAAAAATCATAATAAAACACTATATAAAATAACAAATATCTCCCATGTTCTGATATAAAAATTAATAAAATCGTTTATTAGTTTTAATATATTTAATAAAGGAATTAATCTCAGCTCTTTGACGGTCGGCTCGGTCCATGTGGACTAACTAGGAGCCAACATTTGTTGACTCCCAGTCAACTACCCTCTCTCCCCCCTCGAGCACTGCGCTTTGTCATAACCCTGATTTTGCGACCATTTTCTTGCTCAATCCACTTATGCTCTAGATTGGCGTGATGAATAAAAAGTGGAGATTTGATCTCCCTAAATCATGCCGAAACTCTATATCTAATCGATCTTCATCGATTCAAGTGACATCCAAGTTGTAAGATACCTCCTCCATTTGTGTATAAATAAAACCTCCACGTCCCTTTTTAATTTTGATCCCTCTCTACCCTATGTAACCTCATTCTTCAAATTATTTGAGCTTGTTAGTGATAGCAACAAACTAGAGGGAGATTTTATGTGGAGAAAGATCGGCTAGAGGTGGTAATCCAATTCACCGGAGTAGCCACTGGCGACGATCATCGGCTCCCTAAAATAGTCATGTAAGAGTTGTATCCCTTCCATATTTTCATTGCATTTATTTCCAATAATGTAGTTTATTTATAAGTTGAGCCAATCATTAAGTAGAGTAGCTAAATTTTAGGAATTAGGTTTGTTGGAGATTTAAGCTCCAACTTGAAATTTGATGTTCTCGATTGCCTCTGACCCATCTTTTACATCACTTTTTTCCTCATTGCCTTCTCCACACTTTCCCATTGTTTCCCCTCTTTCAATCTTGCACGGATCGAGGTCTGCCAAAGCGCACCCTATGCCATTCGTCGGAGCATCAATGCCTATACGCTTTAATGTGCTACAAGCTTCAAGTTTTGACCGATGATCATCACCTCAAGCCCTTCTTTCATTTTTTGTAGGACTTGGGCCTAAACATACCATCTGGAGACAATTCCAAGCTCTAAATAGAGCTCCAAGTATAGCAGATCTCCAAACCCCCTCTAACGGGGCCCTGACCACTTTAACCATATTGTAAGTGCGTGAGATCTCTAGGAATCTTTAGATCATGTCAGCAGCCAAGGAAGAGGCTGGCGGTAGGAAATACCGTTGATCAAAACCCACCTACGTTGACCTTCTTCTCAATTCATCTAGGAGCCGTCATCGTCGTCAGATCCAAGTCCTATCCTGGATCTAATATGGGTCATCCAGTTCAAAGCAAAACATCATGCCTCCAAGCTGTCAATCAACCCTGCGTGGCACAAGGAGAAGCGCCCGATCAAGGCACTTAAAGGGGTAAACTACATTGAGCCCCTTCGCACTTTTCGTATTTTATATTTGGTCCCATAAATATTAAGTTACATTTTAAATATTTATCTCATATTGCATCGAGGTCCATGCTATCTCACCTCATGTGGTCCCACATGAGATGGGAATTTTGCAAGGAAGCCCTTCCAGTTCCTTGCATTTATATTTAGTCCATAAACTTTGTAAAGTAACTGTAATATTTCATGGATATTTCATGCATGTACCCATTAGATATTTTTATTGTAAACATACCCCTGTCGTGCCTTTATTTATTTTGTTGCATTTTTTGTTTAAATAATTCATGTGCTTGTAAAACCTTGGAAAATAATAGTAAATGCTTGATAGTATGCTTATTCACACATTTTTTGAGCATTTTTTCTCTTTTTTCCTTTATCAAAAATCATGTAAGAGCAATTTGTTCCTTGTATAGCAACAAAAACAAAAAATTCTAAAACCTATCTAAAAAATTATCTCTCTATATATATTATATTACGAAACAATTAACTTAAGACAAATTCACAAAAAATATAAAAAATAGTAAAATTTGGAAAGTCTTAAAAACTTTAAAAAATTAGTAAAAATTCTATAAAAATCAAGAAATATTTGTTTATATTCCTTATTTCTTATGTATTATATACTATATATTGAAAATAACATTTTTGAAATATTTATCTATTTTTAAACCCAAAACAATTCTGCCTATTGATGAGCGACCAGCTAACTAGGTTTACGTTGATTTAAAACATTGTTGTTGTGACTCTAATCAACCCATGCAATCAACAAGAAAATTATTCAAACACTAAGGCCCTGTTTGGTAGGAGAATAAGTCATGGAATAAGAGATTAATTCTCCTCCCGACATAGTTCCCAGTGGTACGACTATTCCCCATTATTCCATCTTATTTCACTCTTATTCCTATCTTTATCCCACCTTATCTACCTTTATTTCACCTTATTCTCCTTATTCATATCCTCCAGTCGAACGGAGAATAGACCCTTATTCCCCTTATTCTCCATCCTTATTCCTGCTTATTCTCCTACCAAATGAGCCCCTAAGCGGTCAAGCAATTTAAACATGTGGTTTAGCTACTTTTATTAACCTGATATAGCGACCAGGGTTGAACTCAAGGACAACAATTAAAAACTAAGTAGGTGATTAGAAAATCAACGGAAATTTATCTTCTTCTAATGGTTTTTAATTTTGCAAATTTTTAATTTTCTAAATAAGTGGAATAAAAACAAGGGAGAAAAATGCAAGCAAACAACTTTTTTTGTATTTTTCAAATACGTTAAAAATATTCGAAAAAATCTAATAAAAAATATTTTTAGGTTTTATTTATTTTATAGTTTTTTTGGGAATTTTTGGGGATTTTCAACTATTTTGTGATTTTCTAAAAATCAAAAGCAAGCGATCTAGGAAACAGTGCACAACCAGAAGTGTTTTTCAATTTAAAAATTGAAAAATGCTTAAAACTCCTGGAAGTGATTTTTATGAAATACTAGGAATAAATATCTATAAACTAGATCTGATAATGTTGTTTTTAGAATTTCTATTGATTTTATATGCTTTTTATCAGTTGTTGAGTCTTTTGTAAATTTTTAGGGTATTTTCTAGCGAAATTTATACATGAGCTAAAATAGGATAAAAGACAACTACATTAGTTTATATGGAATTTCTCAAAGGTTTTTCGAATTTTTATAGATTTTCTAAGATAAATAGGGGTTTTTTATTTTGTTTTCGAATTTTTAATAATAGGAAAATAAAATAAAATGGAACTAAAAAATTACCATGCAAAGATCAAGTTAACAGGAGCTAAGGTTAATTTTTGGGAAGTTTTTAGGACCAAAATCCAATTTATTATAAATAATAAAAGACAAAAATTAAAATCTATGAATCATGGACCTTTTTGCAAATATTTTAAATTTTAGAGCATACTGGAAAAGACATTATGACTGCCTCAATATTGAGTATTGGTTGCATAAGATGAAACATTCGTATTGGATGCGAGCACTGTTACTCAGGGATATGCATGTGCCATAAAAGGACTTGGCATAGTCTCTCGGGAACAGAGTGACTGTACCTGGCTATATTAAATAGCCTATGATTATCACATGAGTGTGGGTTTAATGATTAGCTCATTAATGGTTCTTTGGGCTAGTGGGAGATTGTTGGACATGCGAGCCCACTACGAGCCATTATGCAATAAATGTTATTGCAATTCACTCCTTAATCTGAAATGAAGAATAACTAATTTGCATAATAGATCCCTTAGTATAATTAGGGTTATGTATCATGGCCATCTTAATTATCATATAACCGTTGATTCAATAATTGAATCACAGAGGCTGGTGCTCGAATGAATATCTAAAGAGTTAGATTGAGGACTCATCAAGCACCGTCAAATAATTGTTAAGAGAGGATGTCCAACCTGAGAAGGAGATGGCAATCTATTTCTCGAAAGGCTGATATCTAACTGACCTCTTGATGCAGGTCCTCTGCATAGGAATAAAGATTCAGAGGTGTTAGATTAGTGAGGTCTAGACATGGTTAACGGGCTGGGGGCCCACCCGCCCAACCCGCCCATCCCGCTCATGGGTCGGGCTTGGGCTTCGAGATTTAAGCATGGGCCGGCCCGTCCTGCAAAAATTAAAAAATATATAAATATATGGCAAATTTTACATGTATTAATATGATATGCTTTATTTTTTCATTTGTGACACTAGTTTAATATAAAAATTCAATAGTTTACATGTCAAGTAACATGTAAATTGCATATATTAATTATATAAAGTGTAGCTGATACTAATAAAATCATTTATATGTATTAAATACCATTAAAAATCAATAGAAAAGGACCAAAATGGGCCATGGGACGACCCATGGGCGGGCTTTGGATAAAGGTTTTTTAACCTCAGCCCGTTCAGCCGGGCCCGCAATTCGGCCAAGTCTAGTTAGGTCAAAGAGTTGACTTAACTAGATCGAGATAACCAAAGACAATGTCGTATGCTGTCACGGTACATGCACGCATCCTCTGACTAGAGACAAATGTATTACTATATGTCTAAATATGTACATTTGGCAGACCAATAGGTTGATGACCTAATCAAGGTCTATACACAGGCGCACTGGTGCATATAAGGGCATATGAGTAATATGATCTGTCAAAGGGATCATACATGTTCACTACTGAACCAGAAGACATGAGCTCACTCATAAGATATTGGGAAGAATCAAATTCCATGCATGGTCGTCTCGCTTTGGAAGCTTGATTGAATTTGTAGGTTTGATATATACTTTTGGAAAATATATGATCAACACCTGGGTATGATATATGCTTTTGGAAAGTATATGATCGATACCGACTCCCGATGATCGAATGAGAAACTTAGTGATAAAACCTTGTAGGAGACAGTCTAAAAAGAGATCTAAAACTTCGGGTTTAATCTAGGACTTCCAGTATGCAGGATGTATAGGTATTAGGAATACCTGGGGGTGATGTGATCATAAACGATTGTATAACCATGACGCTTCCATTCCTAGGGAGTGATGAAACGGGTCTGGATTTTAGTGACTCCTCTCGTAGAGAAGTGAACTAATCTTAGTCCAAATGTTGGACATTGATCTAAATATGATTCAGATACAATGAGATGATTAGATCTATGGTCTTGATTTAATCAAGCGTCTATAGGAGGTCCGCAAGATCTGGATTCGAGATGTGATCTCAATATCCAAGTCACTATACGTGGAACAATACAATTGCCCTGTCCTTATCTCCAAGTATCTGCGGATAAAGTGCATTATCCTTTAAAGAGTTCATGGATAATTTCATTGTTGATATATGTAACCAAGCATCGAGAAAGTTAATAATTAAATGTGATTTAATTATCATGGATATGAATAATGTGGATAGCACTATCCATATTAATCACATATATTATAAATATGACTTATAATATATTAGAGAGAGCATATTGTGATTTATAATAGTTGATTAATTATTGATGTGAATTGGATTCACATTGCATGATTAATTAAAATATAATTTACATTTTGTTTTGGGATGCGAATGTGATCCACATTTTTCCAATGGCATGATTGCAATGTTTCACAAGATAATTTTGAATTATTTTTGTGAAATAATTTACAACAATTGTTGTTGTAAATCCTTGAGATATCATGAATTAATGGTATCTCATGAGATAATGAGATCTCATGAGATGTTGGTAGTCGTCCCCCATTTTTAGGAGATATGGTTTATCTCCTCATTATCTTCAAGGATAATTAATTGATTTGATTTGAATTTAAATATATTGATTTATCGATATATATTAATTTAAATTAAATCATTTGTTGTTGTGTTTTTTACGATAACATCTCAGCCATTGAAAGAAATACAAATCAATCTCAACCATTGATTGTGTGTTTTCCATGGATTGGGATCCATTGACTCCCAAAACCCTATATAAGAAGAGGTACCCCCTTGCTCTTCTACACAAGATAATGAGTGTTTTCCATGGATTGGGAACCATGGACTCCCAAAATCCTATATAAGAAGAGGCACCCCCTTTCTCTTCTACACAAGATAATGAATTCTCTCTCTGTGTGTGTCTTTTTCTCCGACGCCAAGCCTCTCTCTCTCTCTCTTATAATGGCCATCCACCATGGAGCTATTGTGAGAATCATCATCGACGTAGCATCGTCGTTATGTTGCCGGATCACCTACTCATAGATCTCCATCTCCTTCAGTGCATCTCGCTCATGAAGAAGATGTTGGATCTCGTGTGATGAGATCAGGATATCCGCCGCTTGGATCATCAACATGGTCTGCGAGGAGCACGCGTCTCATCAACGAGCTCGCAAGCGTCTCCTCCGTCGGATCAGACTTGAGACAGGAGGTCTCTTCGTCTAGAGACTCGATCACAACCACGCTTCAAGAGGTAAACCTTATACCTAATTGTGGTTTAGATGAAATGATCCAAGAAAGTTTCTTGGGTCATGTGGTTTCATCATATTAAAAATTTTAAATTCCGATGCGTCGAGCACTAGTACGACTAGTCGCTCCCGATCGCATTCGATGCGATCATCACGCTTTCATGATGCGCTTAAGGATTCTTCCCATATCCTTCAAGTGGTATCAGATCCAGGTTTATGGAGGTTTTGGATATGATCCATGAACCTATGAAGATTTGGGCTCGTTTGGGTTCGTGAAGATTTTAGCATTTCAATTTTCGCAGCCCTGTCTTGTGATAAAATTTCTGCCCTATTTAAATATTTAAACAAGAAATTTTAAATTAGATATTTGTTCCTCATTAATTAAGGAAACAGTAAGATTTGAGTTTGCGTGATTTGGAATCTGATAACTCAAGTTATGATGTTTTTAACAACCATATATCCACTGTTTCAGGGATGACGATTAGTGGTGTAATGAAAGAGTTAATTACGGGTCCTAAATGCCTGGAAATGCATAATTATCACTTCGGTTTTGTTTTAAATCAAATTGGCAAACAAAATAAATTTAGTTTGCATTAATTGGATTTACATTGTTCGGGTTATGTTGATTTTAGTGTGTAGGTGTTACTGCTGGAAATTAACAAACTTGATCATGAACCTTGTGATTATCATTCAAATAAGTTAGTGAAAATTAATTGTTAATTTTCTGAAATAATTATTGATAAATATTTTTGAAATATTTAAAGATGATAATTATTTCCTTGAATGACATCGCATTAACCAAAATGATAAGATAGTTGATCTTGATCACAATTGGTTAATATGAAATCACCAATAAACATTGTTTTCATGTAAAACTCTAGTTTATCCTACAATAGTTGTAGGACAACATTTACATGCAATACCTTTTGCTTGAATAGGATAGGAGATTTGATTTGCAAATCTCCTTATAATATTATCAAAATGGTTTTGATGAATATTATATGGTATGACTTCGGTTGAAAAACCGATGAACATCTCAAGTACAAAATGATTGACTCAGCATTCTTTTTTCCGAGGCAGATATGGTGCCTAGTCGGGGAGCGTTGGGGTAGCAGGTTGCACTGTGTGTGGTCTGTCCCACTCTTGTCGGTACTGGCCATGACAGTGGGTAGGGAACGAATGATGCTTGAGAGATCATGATGTATTTTTCTAATTATTAAAATTTGAATAATACGTACTTTGAGATAATACCACTATTTCAAGTAACAATCAAGTTTTTTTATTGAATTGGATTGATAATTGATTTAATGAGATTAAACTAATTATATCCAACTAAAATACTCTATTACGAATAGAGTTATATTCCCCTGGAAGAATTAATTACATGAATAGGATTCATGGCAATTAATTAAAATTTAAATATGAGGTGTAGGATAAGTGACATCCATGGTCTCTTGTCAAGGCGAAGGGTTTCATCGTCAGGGGTTGTATATAGGAGCCGTTTGTCCGAAGTGATAGCTCCTCATACAAGTTCACCTGAATCGGGCTTTTTTCTTCTCGAAAGAGTAAGGTCGTATGCATAGTGACCCCCGTATCGGTTCTTCGTATTATTGGGGCGATATTGGATTGCGCATAGCGAGTATTAAACTTGTTGACGGTTGTTTCAATTAACAATGGGTCAACATCACCTTAGGGGTGGTGGGCCCGAGTGTTAAAGATCGAATTGAGAAATGCAAGTTGGACTTGCAAGGCGGAATGAGTTCCCGCTTCTTTTTTATCTGAATTGTAGTTTCTCATATTATTGGGATGCAACAAAGATAGGAAAGGAGATCCCAGATCTTGCTAGAGATACAATGGTAAGAATATCTCTTACATTGAAAGTGATTAAGGGAATGAACTTTCAATGTTGACAAGGCAAGACAACTTTGATATAAAATTCCTAAATCAAAGTAAAATATGTATATATGTATATGCATATATATATATATTTATGTAAATTTCTTATTTTAGATAATACTCATTAAATTCACTCAAAGCTATACTCAATAATAACCAGTGTAATATCATGAATTAAATTCATGATCAAGATATTATCCTTGCAATTGGACACATAATGTATGTGGTTGCAATATGCAAGTTTCCTCATCAAAATGAGGAGTGACAATGAAATAGGACATTACCGCAGGGTTTGTATGTCTCTATAGTATTAATCCCTCATCGAGTGTACTTTGAAAGTGACACGTCGATGATAATTGTCAAATTAATCCTTATAAAATCAAAGAAGATGTTTTGGCATATATATGTGCTCTTGACATTTAATCATGAATGACATGGTTCACTGCATTATGCAGAATGATGGTTCTATAAGAGATGATGTATTCAAAATGTTTGAATACCTACCTAAACTTAAGTCTTTAAGAGTTAAGATGTATGTAGATATGATGAGTGTCATCATCCTACTATCTATACTCTAGTCATTCATGAAGCTGCATAATATTCATATTGTATGAATTAAATGAAGCATGTATAAATGTCGAAATACTCTTACATTGAAATCTTTTGAATTCAATATAAGAGATCATTTGTCTTAAGCAATGGTTTTTTAGAGATGAAATGAGCGCAGTGGAAGCATGCGTTGGACCCAAGTTAGAAGGAATGTCAAAAAGTTGACTATACTTCTATGATTTCTATACATATGACATCCAAAGAGTTCGATGAATGCCAATATTGCAATAAGCTGATGTATTGATAGTGTGACTATCTAGTCTATCTAGGATCCTTAGAGAAGGACTCAGATAGTGCATCAAAATAATCTACATCTACATATAATCATTGAACTTGACTTTCTTATTTGATAAGATTAAAAAGTCTAATAATTGTATGTCATTCTTCTAATAACATTTGAAATTGGTTGCATATTTTTTAGAAGACTAGAAACTTGATCTTAAGGTTTAATAGTCATCCACATGGACGTTGATGTAATTATTGCAACAATCTCTATTGGATAGATAGACTTCATAATTTCAGTGGGAGAGCCCTTGGTCTTAGAGAATGTCTCTATAACCTAGATATTAGAATACATTCATTATTGGAGATGAACATGTATTCTGGAATAAACCTATCATAAAGAGTTATGATAGTAGACTCTACTAAATTAGAATAGTAATGAAAGGTTCATTAACATTTCTAATACTGAAAATTAAATCTTAATAGATCAATAGGAGGATGAAGATCATTTGACAATGATCTAGCATTGAGTCTTAGACATATGCCTATTGATATGATCAATAGACTAGTGAGATATTGAACTTTAGATTTTTTAAAGGTTCAAGTCTTACATACTTGTAATATTTTATTCAAAGTAAATATGTCCAATACACTCTTCTCTGAGAATTGTGTAAGATGCCAAGGTATTCAATATCTCATACATATTGATGTACGAGGATCATATGTATCATAATAAACAGTGATGATATGTGATATCATTCGATAATTATTTGTGATATAAGATTCCTTCCTTTAACCTTAGAAACCTTTGAAATGTTCAAAGATTTCACAATTTTGGTTTAAAATCAAAGTTTGTAGGAAGATGAAATGAATTTGATCTAACCTAGGTAGCAAGTACTTATTAGATGAATTCAAGGAATACCTTATGGAGATAGGAATATCATTCCTATCTCATTACTCCTAATACACCTAAACTCAATGGAGTTGTAGGGAGATACAATTAGATCATGTGTGACTTGATTTGATAAATGATTAATCTTAGCGTAGTTATCTCTTAGTTTCCAAGGTATATATGTAGTAGAGACTAAAATATATATTCTTAATAAGGTTCTATGCAAGTAAGCTGGAATCTAGCACCAGATAGTGCTACTTCATTAGAAAATAAAGACTGGTATTGGATGCCTACTTTATGACCTTGAGATTCTTAAAGAATTTCATCTCTAAGAATATGATTCTATGATGATGACTTTCTTGAGAATCAAGATGAAAATGAAGTGAAGGAACTCGTTGAATCTTGAGAAGATAATGAGGCTCCTTGAGTCGGAAACTAAAAGGACAACTAAAGATGAAACTCTAATACCTCTTCAAATGAGTTTGAAGATGAATTCCATGTGCCAGATAAGTTTGACAATGATCTGACTTAATATGATGAAGCTTATGAAGATCATGATATGGAGAGATGGATGTTAGCAGTAAAGTCTAAATTTAGACTTCATATACAAGTCTTGTATATGAACCCTCGAGGATCCACCTATAAGGGTACGACCGATTAAGATGTAAATGGATTTTCAAGAGAAAGAGGGAACCTGATGAGAGGGTAAAGACCTTCAAAGCACAACTCGTATCCCCAAGATACACACCAAAGAGAAGACATCGCTTGCGGTGAGACTTCTTCTTCAGTGACTATGCTTAAACCCATCAGAATATTGCTAACTATAGTTGCACCACTTGACTTTGACATCTTCGAGATGGAAGTCAAGATTGCAATCCTCTATGAATACCTCTCCAAGGATATTCATAAGTAGTAGCTCCAGGGATTCATGGTTGAGGAAAGAAAGGTGTGCAAGTTGAATAACTCCATCTATGGACTCAAATAAGCTTTTTGTAGTTGGAACATAAGATTTGATGAAATTATAAATGTTATGATTTCAAATAGAATCTTGATGAACAATGTGAAGCTTAGTGGAAGTACCAATGTGTTCATCATGCTAAATGCAGATAATATCCTAATCATTTAGAATGATATAAGAATGATAATAAGTGTTTTATGATCTGGCTATTTTCATACCTTGAGATATGATCTCAAGGATACCTCTTAGATCTTAGTTATGAAGTTGTTTAGAAGCAAAGAGAAGAAAGAGAATTGTGATTGTCACATTATTGGTACATCATGGATATATTCTATCCAAGCAAGGCTCCTTTCCCTTAAAATTTCGTACTAACCAATCTGAAGGGATAGCATATCAAGTGTTGATGATGCTAAAACTGCTTGCCTTTGTGCATCGGTTGCTAGAAGCCTGGTATGTGCTAGATATGTACGAAAAGCTAGATGTCTGCCATGCAGTGGGAGTAGTAAACTATTGCTAATCTTACTATGGAGATAAAATACTTACTTGCAGTAATAAAACAATATCTTCAAAGATGACAAGACTTAGAGATAATGATCTCAAAATCTCATCATCAAGAACCTAAGACTCTATAGATAATGATCTAAAAGGTCTTAACTGCAGATTCCTTAAGAGATAGAGATCTCTAGGAATAAGGGTATTATGATAAGGATAATTGAAATTACACACTGGTTATAACGATTGTTGAGTTATAGTGTCAAAGACATTATGACTGTCTCAATATTGAGTATTGGTTGCATAAGATGAAACATTCGCATTGGATGCGAGCTCTGTTACTGAGGGATATGCAAGTGCCGTAAAAGTACTTGGCATAGTCTCTCAGGAACATAGTGACTGATCAGCTTACCTGGCTATATTAAATAGCCAATTATTATCACATGAGTGTGGGTTTAATGATTAGTCCATTAATGGCTCTTCGGGCTAGTGGGAGATTGTCGGACATGTAAGCCCACGGCGAGCCATTATGCAATAAATGTTATTACAGTTCACTTCTTAATCTGAAATGAAGAATAAATAATTTGCATAATAGGTCCCTTAGTACAATTAGGGTTATGTACCATGGCCATCTTAATGATCATACAGCTGTTGATTCAATAATTGAATCATAGAGGCTGGTGCTTGGATGAATATATAAAGAGTTATATTGAGGACTCATTAAGCAACGCCAAATGATTGTTAAGAGAGGATCTCCAACCTGAGAAGGAGATGTTAATCTTTTTCTCGAAAGGTTGATATCCAACTGGCCTCTTGATGCAGGTCCTCTGCATAGGAATAGAGATTCGGAGGTGTTAGATTAGTTAGGTCTAGACCTGGTCAACGGGCTGGGGGCCCGTCCGCCCAACCCGCTCTTGGGCCGGGCTTGGGCTTCATGATTTAAGCATGGGCCAGCCCAGCCCGACCCGCAAAAAATAAAAATATATACATATATGTCAAATTATGCATGTATTAATATGATATGCTTTAAGTTTTTCATTTGTGACGCTAGTTTTAAATAAAAATTCAATAGTTTACATGTCAAGTAACATGTAAATTGTATATTAATTATATAAAGTATAGCTGGTATTAATAAAATCATTTATATGTATTAAATACCATTAAAAATCAATAGAAAGGGACCTAATTGGCCATGGGCCGGCCCATGGGTGGGCTTTGAACAAAGGTTTTTTAACCTCGACCCGTTCGGCCCGGCCCGCAATTTGTCCAGGTCTAGTTAGGTCAAAGAGTTGACTTAACAAGACTGAGATAACGAAAGACCTATGTCGTGTGATGTCACGGTATAGGCACGCATCCTCTGACTGGAGACAGATGTGTTACCATATGTCTAAGTATGTACATTTGGCAGACCAATAGGTTGATGACCTAATCAGGGTCTATACACCGACGCGTTGGTGTGCATATAAGGGCATATGAGTAATAAGATCTCTCAAAGGGAGCATACATGTTCACTACTGAACCGGAATACATGAGCTCACTCATGAGATATTGGGAAGAATCAAATTCCGTGCACGGTCGTCTCACTTTGGAAGCTTAACTGAATTTGTAGGTTTGATATATACTTTTGGAAAGTATATGATCAACACCTAGGTATGATATATGCTTTTGGAAAGTATATGATCGATACCGACTCCCAATGATCCAATGAGAAACTTAATGATAAAACCCTGAAGGAGATAGTCTAAAAAGAGATCTAAAACTTCAGGTTTAATCTAGATCTTCCAGTATGCAAAATGCACAAGTATTAGGAAAACCTGAGGGTGATGTGATCATAAACAATTGTATAACCATGACGCTTCCAATCCTAGGGAGTGATGAAACAGGTCTGGATTTTAGTGACTCGTCTCGTAAAGAAGTGATCTAATCTTAGTCCAAATGTTGGACATTGATTTGAATGTGATTCAGATACAATGAGAAGATTAGATCTACGGTCTTGATTTAATCAAGCATCTATAGGAGGTTCGCAAGATCTGGATTCGAGATGTGATCTCAATATCCAAGTCACTATACATGGAACAATACAATTGCCTTGTCCTTATCTCCAAGTATCCGTGGAGAAAGATCATTATCCTTGAAAGAGTTTATGGATAATTTCATTGTTGATATATGTATCCAAGCATCGAGAAAATTGATAATTAAATGTGATTTAATTATCATGGATATGAATAATGTGGATAGCACTATCCATATTAATCATATATATTATAAATAGGACTTATAATATATTAGAGAGAGCATATTGTGATTTATATTTGTTGATTAACTATTGATGTGAATTGGTAATTTACATTTTGTTTTGGGATGTGAATGTGATTCAAGTTTTTCCAATGGCATGATTGCAATATTTCACAAGATAATTATGAATTATTTTTGTGAAATAATTTACAACAATTGTTGTTGTATATCCTGGAGATATCATGAAATAATGGTATCTCATGAGATAATGAGATCTCATGAGATAACGAAATCTCATGAGATGTTGGTAGCTGTCCCCCTTTTTAGGGGATATGGTTTATCTCCTCATTATCTTCAAGGATAATTAATTGATTTGATTTGAATTTAAATATATTGATTTATTGATATATATTAATTTAAATTAAATCATTTGTTGTTGTGTTTTTTATAACAACATCTCAACCATTGAAAGAAGCACAAATCAATCTCAACCATTGATTGTGTGTTTTCCATGGATTGGGATCCATGGACTCCCAAACCCCTATATAAGAAGAGGTACCCCCTTGCTCTTCTATACAAGATAATGCATTCTCTCTCTCTTTCTTCACACGCCAAGCCTCTATCTCTCTCTCTCTCTTATAATGGTCGTCCATCGTGGAGCCATTGTGAGAGTCGTCATCGACACAGCATCGTCGTTATGTTGTCGGATCATCTACTCGTGGATCTCCATCTCCCTCGGTGCATCGCGCTCGTGAAGAAGATGTTGGATCTCGTGTGACGAGATCAGGAGATCCGCCACTTGGATCATCAACATGGATTGCGTGGAGTACGTGTCTCATCAACGCGCTTGCAAGCGTCTCCTCCGTCGGATCGGACTTGAAACAGGAGGTCTCTTTATTTAGAGACCCGATCGCAACCACGCTTCAAGAGGTAAACCTTATACCTAATTGTGTTTTAGATGAAATGATCCAAAAAAGGTTCTTGGATCATGGTTTCATCATATTAAAATTTTTAAATTTTGCTGCATCGAGCAACTAGTACGACTAGTCTGTCCTGATCGCATTCGATGCGATCATCATGCTTCCGTGATGCACTTGAGGATTCTTCCCATATCCTTCATCTCGTACCAACGGTGAAACGACCCTCTAGAGAAATAGAGAAGTGAGGCCAGCTGGGCGAACTTCAATCATGGATTCCAAGTGAGCTGCATCTCTGATCGGAGGACCACCAGGGCCTACATGCTCTGGGTGGCGTTGCATGTTGACTGGGTGGCTCGGATGGAGTGGCGAATGGGTGGATGGTTAGGACGGAGGTGCTACACCCAGAGGTTCTACATATGAGATCTAAGGAGAAATCTAGGCTAAGTTCGTGCTCCTTAACATGCAACAAGAGTTGTAGCTCTAAGACCAAGCTCCGGCTCAATGTTATTGGTGCTAAAAAAGAGAGAAGCGATGGTGGGATGCTTAAGTGGTCTCCGATGAAGATGGGAGAAGAGACCAATCATAATCTTGCTTCGGTGAGCATGATATGGGGGGATCAAGGTGCTTGAGAAGGATGACGATGAAGTGATGAGTCAATCTGAGTTGCTGGAGTGAATGATGGGTCTCCGGTTGCGACGGGTGGATCTAAGCAATTGTCGGATGAGGAGATGTGCTAGATTGAAGTGAAACACAGAATGTAGAGGGGATAAGCAATACTAAGGTTCCTGAAGTGCTCAGAAACGTCAGGCGAAGGTGGAAGCGAGGTCCTGACCTCGATCTAGCTACGACGGGCAGGAGAGGCTACATGTCGCGGAGCTCCTTCCACATCTTGAGCTACGTGCAACCAAGGACCAAACCAAGCTCCAAAGGGACTCTTCAAGATGTTGTCACTCTCCTGAAGGTGGCTAAGAGGTAGTGGTGGTGTGAGGGATGATCTGAAGAATGAGGATGGAGGAGTATATTTATAGAGTGTCCTAGGGTTCCAGAAAGATCGGAGGAATGCTTGAAAACCTAGGGAGATTTAGGCTATTCTAGATAGCTGTGAGAATATCGGATCTATGAGGAATCTGGAGTCCGAATCTCAAGGCTAATGGAGGTTGTAGTTGGGCTGGGTTATGGTGAGAAATGGCTCCAGCGAGAGGAGTCGGGTCGAACCCGGTTGGGAGGAGGGGTTGATTGGGGCCAACAAACCCATGTAAGCCAAACAGAAATTTTGATTCCAATAAATCAAAGAACATTAAATAAAAAATACTAAATGAATTTAAAATAAAAGATGAATAAAATGAAAAATGTTTATTATTTTTTAAACTATTTTATGTGATTTTTATTTATTTTTATAAATTCATATATACATATATACAATATAATGTATTATATACATGTATAGTATACCTATATATTTTAGTCTTTTATTTTTATTTTATTATTTTTTACAAAATATATTTTATCTTATATTTTATTTATTTACAAAATAATTTAATGAATGTAAAAGAATTTTTGTTTGAGTTTTAAAAATATATACAAGTGTGGTTAGTGTACAATGAAATTTTGATTTTATTTTTAATGTAGTTTGTGTTTTGTGATTCTTATTTTATTTTTATAATATTATTAGGAGTGTACACAATTATTTAAAAATCCAATATATATATATATTGCATAAAATAATTAAATAAATATTTATTTATAGGTATAGTTACAATATAGATATACAATACACTCAAAAAGTTAACTTCTACATATTGACTCCAAAAATTATGAAATCACCTTATTTTAGAGATTATTAAATTTAGAGTTCAACAAAGGTGATTTTAGAAGAATTTGAGTTCATATGGATCCAGAATTAATCTTTAAAGTTCATGTTTTGTGGCTTTGAGTGATATTATTTGTACTATGTACATCAATTAATTTTGTAGTTATTTCCATTATTTAGAAAAATATTTTTGTTTATAAATTTTATTAATAAAAAATATTATTTTGATGTCTTTTTATTGAATAATAAAATATGATGAATATGCAAAGACCCTATCTCCTCCTACTTTATTCCTTGTCGATTAGGTTAATAATTGACCTTCTCTCGAGGTTTGGGTCAGTATGTACTTATTACATAATTACACCCTTCTTTTCTTTTCTTCTTTATTCTATTATTTTGGAAAAATAGATGTTAATTGTAAAATATGAATAAATGCATGCATGATGATATTTTATTGGATTTACATATATTTACAGACTTTTTGGTAAAATATTTGGATAAAATAAAAGAATAAAGATTGAGAATCATAGATTTGTCATCCCCATATGCTTTACCTTTGCTAGTCCCTTTGAAAACACTTGTTTGAAAAATAAGTGAAAATATAAAGAAAAGAAAAAGGAAGAGTCAAAATTGATTATTAAACGTATCTTCGTAAAATTGTAATATAGAGCTTGGTCAGACCTTTAAATTATTAGTTTGGTTAAACCTTATTGAGAAATGGGTTTAAGACTCAATAGACTTTAAGTTCCACAATTTTATGGGCAGGTCTCCTCAACAACCTGGTTAGAACAAGTCTACATATGCAAACTCTAATAACTACTAATCTTTCCTTATACTGTATAAGTTATATATATCTCCACACCTCAAAAGTGACAAAGAACAACCTTCTTAACAAGGTAACTCTAATCCCCCAGACAAGCAACTCTTTCCTCGAGGAGCGCGGTATTCCCTTCTAAGTTCAAGTACAACCAGCTCAAGAAGAGGGGGAAAGAAGAGAATGGACCGTGACCAGTGTAGCCATGTATCCCTTGGAGCTTAACTAGTGTAGCTAAGTCTCCATCTGCAAGCTTCCATGAGATGAGACGGTAGAATACATAAGATTTGCTTATTTACTATACACTTCGGTGGATATTTTATTTTCAATCAACATGTGCCCTTTTTTAGAGTTTTTGGATTTTTTATGGCATATATACAACATATCTACTAGGTTCAGCATATACATAAGGAGTTTTTCTTCTTAAGCTAGTAGACTATCCCTCTTTTGAAGCTTTATTGCAATCTACAACATCTTATCTTTAGACCTAAATGCTATTAAACCAGGTTGAGATGCACTTCCCTCCCGAGATGAGGATGAGTGGTTTCTACTAGTTGTACTACACCTGTATGCTACTCCAAGCCAAAGGATTCTACCTCCTCAACACATCATCTATGTTGAGCTATGTGTAAGGTGTTTGTCCAAGTCAAGCCATTGTCTCTGAGAGTCATGTGTGCGTTGTTAAGTTTTCTATTGTTGAAGAGGATTTTTGCACGGATCTAAATAAGTTTCACACAAGATGAAGACACAATCGTTGTGGCAACCCGCAAGTAAGCCAACTTCAAACAACTAGCCCACAATAATAATCAAGCAATGAAAATAATGTGTGGACTTAAATTTATTATAACTCTACATTTTTGTCTATATCCTTTTATGTGGGGTTAAATTTTTAATTTTTTATTTTTGTTTATATTTTTATATTTTGTTTTTAATTTTATATTTTATATTCTCTTTTTATATTTTTGTTATTTTTGTATTTCTTTTTCTTTTAAAATATAATATAGTTATATATAGAGAGAGTATATATACAAGGTAAGATAAGATAGATATAAATACTAATAAAAATACTCACAATTTAGAAAATAAATTATTTTTGGGTTTTTTAATAGTTTTTTATATTTTGTGGTTCTTTATAAATCTTTTCTAATTTTTATATATTTTTAAAGTCAAAAATACCCTAAATCAGGGATTACTTAAATAGCTGAAATTAAAATGGAAATTAATAATAGAAATTCAAATACAAAATTTTCCAAATCAATTTTAATATGTAGATAATAATATAAATACAATTATAAATAAGAAAACATGATTTTTTGGATTTTTGGAATTTTATTGATTTTTATAAGGGGTTTTGAGATTATAAATTTTTAAGAGTTTTCTTTTTCTATTTTTATAGATTTTTGGTATAAAGATGTAAATTAAATAGATAAACACAGGAAATCTTTTTTGGAATTTTTGGAAAAATATTTATATTTTTGGTTTTTAAAATTGTATAAAGGCAACAAATACGTTATTTTGGTTTTTTTATAAAATAGAACAAATGCCTAAAATTGAAATGCAAAATTATAGCAATCTAAAGCACGTCAGTCATCTAATCATATTTTTTTATTCTTTTGGAGCACAATAACTTTTTAAAATAAATCAATTAAACACATAAAAGTACAATTGTTGGCAGGGGCATAAAACGTAAATAAGTTAAAGTATGAGGGCCTTGCAATAAATATATATAACAGAATTAAAATGTTTCTAGGACAAAATGAAATACACAAAAGTCTAGGGCCTTGCTTGCAAAATGCCCACACCTCACGAGCATATGCACGTGAGTGACGTGGTGGAGGACCTAATAATAAATATCAAAAGTGTGGGGGTATTCTTGCAAATATTACAAAACTTAATGAACTGCAGAGGAGAGTTTAAATACTAATTAATAAATACACAAAATATGTGGGGTTAAATAGCAAAATACCTAACTTAAGCAGAGGCGGACGGTCAGGTGGGCGTTACTAATCCATGTGGTGACTCTAAGTGTGATGATGACGGTTCGCAGGTGATGGCTGAGATTAGATCCTGGAGACAGATCCGACGGTGGAGGCACGACTCGATCGAACGTCACATATTACTCTAGAAGATTGGTGCCGATCAAACGACTTTGGAATGTGGTGGACGAATTGTTGAAGAACTTGCTTGGGGTGAGTTTGAATCGAGCATATCAAGCTCCTCTGTGGCTCATTCAACACATCCAAATGCTTCCACAGGTCCATGCAACTCCGGTGAATCCGTGGAGCTTCCAAAAATGGCTAGGCACCTCCAACAGTGCTCCAACGAGGGCTGAAACCTAAAGCTCCTCCTTGAACCTTAAAAGCCCCTTCAGTGGTGGTTTCTCTTGTTGTATCCTATAGGGGTCATGTTAGCGCAAAAATACAGATCTCAGAGGAGCTTGATAACGCGGTTTTTGCAAGGGTCTAAATAGTCCACACAAGGCAGGACCACAATGTCGCTGCGACGACCGCTCACAAAACCTGAGTTGATCAACAATTAACCCACAGTATCAAATCAAACAATGACAAGCCAAGGTGGAGTTAAAATTTATTATTAACTCTACAAAAGTGTGTATAGTGTGCAAGTGTGTAGAGTATCGAACACAGGGAGAAAACAAGATAGAACAAGCAAAAATGCACAAAATGTGGTTGTGAATATTTGTAACTTTGTTTTTGTGGGTTTTTAATTTTATATATTTTCTTTTATTTTATTTTTGATTTTTGATTTTGTATTTTGGTTTTTAATTTTCTGATTTTATCTTTTCTTTTTATATTTTATATTTTTATATTTTTTTCTTTTTCAATAATAGAAGATATATACAATATAAGAGAGAGAGAGGAATAGAGTATTTATAAAAAAGATAAAAATGCTAAAAAATCAGGAAATAAATTGTTTTTTGTCTCTTTATACTTTTATGATGTTTTTGTGATTTTTGAAGATTTTTCTAAATGTTTTTGGTATTTTTAAAAGTCAAAATACAAGAAAACAGTGGACTAAACTACTGGCCCAAATTAAAATGAGGATGGAAATTAGCAAACAGTATCAAAAATTCCTCAAATTAATTTTAAACTAAAGGCAATACAATAAGGAAACTACAGAAACTGAGTTTATATTTTTAGGATTTTTCTAGAATTTTTTAGATTTTTGTGAAGATTTTAGAGGTTTCTAATTTTTGGGTTTTTGTTTTGAAGTTTTTAATGATTTGTGTACTAACACTAAAGGATGATAAAACACACAAAATATATTTTTTTGGAATTTTTCGAAACGTTTGGCTAATTTTTATGGATTTTCTAATGCAAACAATAGGAAAAATGCATGTTTTTGATTTTTAATAAAAATGAAAATGCAATAAAAATGCAAATTAAAAATGTGGCGTTAAATTAAAATGCAACAGGAGCTTGTGGTATTTTTTTGGTAATTTTTCGAGTTAAAATGATGCACGAAACAAATGCAAACATCGAAGCAAACATACAATACTAGCAAGGGCATAAATGTAAATACACAGGAGTCCAAGAGCCTACTTGCAATTTTTCCAAAGATATATAATGTTAAATACAATTTTCTGGACTAAAATTAAATACCCAAATCTAGAGGGGGATCGCTGCAAAATGTCCAATTCACGTGCACTGGGCACGTGACCTGGCGGGGGTATTTTTGCAATTATACAAAGTTCCAGGGGCTCAGATGCAATTATCCCAAAATATTACAACTTAATTAAAAAGTTCATGGACTAAAATGAAATAAAAAAACCCCCAGGGGTCCTGTGCAAAATACCCAACCCCCTTACGCGCACGGGCACGTGAGGTGACGTGGATAGGACCTAAATGCAAATATGGAAACTACGGGGGTCTGGATGCAAATATTACAGAAATATTTAAACTACAACTAGAATTTTATGGACTGAATTGAAATACAAAATTTGGCGAGGGTGAAAGTGCAAAATACCCACGCCTAATATCCTCGTGTGCGATTGAACGGCGGAGGGCCGCTCACTTATCCACGTGGCGCGCGCACAACGCGTCATGACGATTCAACGATGGTCGGCGGAGATCAGATTTGGCGAAGAGATCGACGGTCGATGCGGGCCTAGATCGGACGGCTGACTATCAAACTGGAGCGGGCCTCGGATTGGACGACGGAGAGGCGAAGAGGCAGAACGGGAAAGAACCGGTGAGGCGAACTTCCCTGGGCTCGATCTCGGGTCTCCGGCAGTCTGGAAGCATGCAAAATGGCCTGGCGTGCTCCTGGGAGGTTAGGCTAGATGTTGGAGGGCTCAGGTTCGTCGGAGGAGCATCGAGGTGCTGGCGCGAAGGCGGCGGAGCTCGGAGCTCCAGGTACCTCCGGCGAAGTACGCAAAATGGCCCCCAAGGGCTTTGACTGTCCTTTGACCTGCAAAAAGTGGTGAGAGGGTCAAGGGCAAACTGCCTAGACCCCGCGAAGGCGAATGTAAGTCGGAGGTGGTCGGTGGAAGGTAAGGGGACTTTAGCAGGAGGTGCGCTCCGGCGATGAGCGATGGGCGGCGAAATATGGATCGGAGAAGGGATCTAAAGGTGCTGAACTACTCCTAGGACTACAGGGAATAAAAAGAAGCAAAGAGGGGAGAGAAGAGGGGTATACCTCGATGGCTGGGACCAGAGGTGAAGAACCTCGATGCCGGAGGTCGGCGGAGGTGGTGGAGCCGCCCTGGTGCTTGCTCGACCGATCTGACACGCGGAGGAGGAAGTTGTCTCCTTCCTCTCTCAAGGACATCAAAATGGGAGCGAAGCGAGTGCTAAGGGGGTTTAAACTCGCGCTTGAAGGTGGCGGGTCAGATATGTACAAGGTGGTGGCGTGAGTTTGGGATCAAGAACACGCGCACATGATGAAGATCTGGGGAGATCTGAGGGCTCGACAAGGATCAGGGATGTACAGAGTGGAATTCCCAAGAAGGAATCGAGGGAAGAAGACGCAAGGATGAGGCTTGGAAATTGGGCGAAATCAGGCTCGAATCGGGCTGTCAGAAGCTTGCAGGCCTCGATCAGGGAGTTGACCGAGGTCAACAAGCGACCGCACCTGGTTGGTCCACGTGGACCAACCAGGAAATTCAGAGCCAAAAATTATTTGTAAAATTGAAATAAAATAGTAAATTAATTTATTAATTTTAGGTTATAAAATAAAAAATGTTTCTTATTTTATAAAGAATTTTATGGTCATTTTTATTTATTTTTATGAGGTATTTAATTACAAATTTCCTTTTATGCCCTATATAGGTATATATATCTATATATTTTATTATTTTATTTTTATTTTATATATTTAATTTATTTATTTTTGTTTATTATTTTATAAATTTATAGAATAGTTTTATACACTTAAATATGTTTTTATTTTATTTTTTTGATGTATTTTGTACACTTAATAAAATATAAATAGTAATTATATAGGTATATGTATGGGTATTATACCTAGGTGTGTTGTACATAAGAATTTTATTTTGTGTTTTCTTGAGGTTTTTATTCCTGTTTTAATGCACATATAAGTTATAAATAATATTTAAAAAATTATAAAAATATAAAATTATGAAAATAATGAAGAAATAATAAAATGAATATTTTAATCTGTACAAGTATACAAGTGGGGTCCAAAACTCAACTTTTACACCGTAAGTCCAAAAAATACGAAACTACTTTCATAAAATAGTTTATTTTACACTATATACAATTAAAGTGAGTTTGGCACATTTCGAGTTTTTATTTGCAAGATACGGGTCTGGGAAGTTGGAGTTCTGGAATCTTATTCAGATCATATCTTTTTATTTATACATTATTTTTATATGAAATTAATTTTGTATTTTTCTTTATTTAATTATCTACAACTTTTATGTACAATGTTTCTTTATTTGAAGTATAAAAAGTGGAACCAATAATAGGTCCCAAAATGAATTAAGAATGAAATAAAAACAAAGGTATTTTTATTGTATTTTGGCCCTTATCTCCCCTACTTTATTCCTTGTCGACCTATCCATCTAGATGCCTAGGTCTCGGGGTTTCGGGTCATAAAATATTTACAATATTTTATTCTTTTTCTTTTCTTTTATTTATTATATAATTTTGGCTTTAAATACAGTATTTTACACACTATTTACATGCACATGCATGAATGCTGAGATGCTCTAATTAAGGGTATTTACATGCATTTGCAGGGTTTTTGTGGCCAAAATGATAGAATAAAGATGATGAAATGTGGATTCATCATCCCCCTATACTTTACCTTTGCTAGTCCCTAGAAAATACTTATGCAATAAGTGCAGAAAGAAAAATAAAGAGAAAAAAAAGAAGAAAGTGGATTAATTTGGATTATCAAACTTGTCTTTACAAAATCAAAGTTTGGAGCTTAACTCAGACCTTTGGAAATTTTAGTGCGGGCGGAACCTTAATGAGAACCATATTTGAAATCCAACAGCCCCTGAGAATCCCAAAACTCTGCTCAAGTCTCCTCAATATCCAGGTCAGAATACTTCAACTCATACGCAAACCCTTACGATTATGAATCTGACTCGTACAATGTAAGTGATAGTGGCTCTCCCCAACAGAAATGACAAAGAGACTGACTTCTCCAATATGACAACCCAATGATTCCCCAATCCAACAACTCATTCCTCAAGGAGCAGGGTATTCCCTTCTAAGTTCAATTGGCAACCAGCTCAAGAGGAGGGGGTGAAGAGAAGAATGGACGGTATCCGGTGTAGCTACCTATCCTAGGATGCAAGACCAGTGTAGTCAAGTCATCCAGCTGCAGGCTCACATGATTTGACTTTGAAGCTCAAGCTTGCTTATTGACTTTACACATATGTACACTCCGGCAGGCATTTTTATTTTTGTACAAGCCTGTCCACTTTTTTGGAGTTTTTGCTTTTGCTTATTTTTAATATTATACAACAGCATTTACATAGGGAGTTTTTCCTCTTGAGCAAGTAGACTATCCCTCTTTTGAAGCTTTATCGCAACCCACGATCTCCTATCCTCGAAACTCATCATCACTGGATGGGTTGGGGTGCACTTCCCTCCCTAGAGGAGGACAAGTGTTTCCACCTGTGTGCGTCTCATACCGGCAAATCTAACCTCCTCACCACTCCAACTTAGTTGAGCCATGTGAAAGGTGCAGGTGTCCAAGTTAGGCCATTATCAACAAGAGTCGTTCGTGTGCTCTGAAATACTCTACTTAGGCAGTCAAGAATCCATTGAACCAAGTCTCGTGATCCTGAAGTACCTCAATCCCAGTTCCTATAAGGTTCCTGTTAATTAGGTAGATTTTAAGGTCCAATCAAGCTCCAATCTTCGGATTTTACTTAGACTCGTTCAACTATCAAACTCAATCCGAAAAATGCGAATGCCATGCAAATGCTATGCAGAAAATATTTTTGTGATGGAATTTTCAAAGATTTTGAACTTTTTATGGGTTTTTGAAAAGATGATGCATATGCAATTTTTAGATTTTTGAAAATATTTTTCAAATGTTTTTGGATTTTAATTTTGCAAATGTTTTTGGGATTTTTGAAAACAAAAGATTTTGGTTGAAAACTAGGTACAAATATTTACATGGGGATGCATCTTATATATACAAGAAGTGGATTCTAAGATTTTACAAGGGTAAGTGGTCAATTTTATAAGTGTATATACAATGGATTTTTGGTGTGATGTATATATTCCTCAATCTTTATTTGAAAAGGGTTTTTTCAAATAATTTTGAAAACTATAGTCCAAAATAGTTTTTACAATCAATTTTACACACATGTACACACATTTGAAAATCATTTTGCAAAGGTTTTCCAAAGAGTATATATAGATTTTTGAAATATTTTTGCAACCATTTTTCAAACCATTTGCAAATAATTTTTCAAACATTTTTTTTCACACAAAGAAAATATTTTACAATCAAAATGTTTTTACAAAGGTTGAATACATGTAACAAAACATTTTTCAAATAGTTTTCAAAATATTTTTCACAAGGATTTTCAGACTATTTTTCAAACATTTTGCAGTGAATATTTTCACCTGATTTATTAATCTGTAAGTACAAAAAGAATTTGAGGAGTATAAACATCTTTTTGTTAAAGTTTGTTAAAGAATTTTAATACGTGTAATTATCTATTTTTAATATGAAAGTACGAGTTATGGCTAAAGTATATACAGAGTATATACGACCCCCCTATACTTAGCTTGAGCTATGTCCTCATAGATCGGAGAGAGAAAAGAGAAGACATAACTCGTACTAAGTAAAGGCAAGTCTAAAGAATAAACAAAGGAATAAAAGAACGAATGAGAAGTCGACCGTCCCCCCTATACTTAGGATCAAATAATCCTAAGTATAGCAGACTGTACACGATGTAGGGAGGGTCAAGGGTGGGAATGAACAAATCATTCTCCGATTGTCTCCCCCTATACTTAGGGTCAGATATCCCTAAGTATAGACAAGAAGAGGAGACCATGGATAAGATCAAAGAAGAGAGGGAAGGAAAAGAAGAAAAGAAGAAAATAAGAAAATAGATCGCAACTCAGTGTATGCACCCCCTATACTTAGGACAAGGTGTGTCCTAAGTACAGCAAAATCATAGGATGAAGACGGGGTGACATACATAACGGAAGAATGAATGAATGACATAGACAAATGGATCTATACTGAGGAAGATAGAAGTGATAATCATGTACGAGACGTATAAGTTGTGAGTCAAAGATCACATCTCATACCCGATGAATCGGGGCAACATCTACGGTCGGCGGGTCATGATCTAGATATGGTTTCAAGCGCTGACCATTGACTCTAAAAGTGGAGGATAACGAAGGTTCGGATATGTCAATGCTGCCATTATCATGCACCTTCCGAACCACATATGGTCCTTTCCATTTACTCTGTAGTTTCCCTAGGAATAATCTCAACCTAGCATCAAATAGCTGTACTTGCTGATCTAGCTCAAATTGTTTATGGCTGGTTCGGGAATCGTGCCATACTTTCACTTTCTCCTCATATTGTAGGCCACTTGTGAAGGCTGCATCTCTTAATTCTTCCAGGGCTACCAACTCTGCTTTCATCTGTTCTCCTACATTCTTGGGATCCAATAATAGCTCTGTAACTGCCCAAAGTGACTTATGCTTTATCTCCACTAGTAGATGGCATGGCTTGCCATAGTCAAGACGAAAGGGAGATGTCCCTAATGGTGTCTTGAAGGAAGTCCGATAGGACCACAAGACCGAGTCCAAAAGCTGTGACCAATCCTTTCAGTCTGAGCATACGACCTTCTATAAAATTGTCTTAATCTCCCTGTTCGATACTTCAGCAAGACCATTAGTCTGAGGGTGATACGGCGTGGCAACACGATGGTCAATACTGAACTCGTCTATAAGGGCCCTGACCTTGTCATTAATAAAGTGAGACCCCCCATCTGAAATCAAGACTCTAGGCACCCCAAACCGTGAAATAATGTTTTTCCTCAAGAAATGACATACGGTTTTAGCATCTGCGGCTCGAGCGGGGATGGCCTCAACCCAACGACTAACATAATCCATAACAAGAAGAATATACTCGAACCCCTGACTTTTAGGAAATGGGTCCATGAAATCGATTCCCCATGCATCAAAAACCTCACAAAAGTGAATGGGATGCATGGGCATCATGTCTCTCTGTCCGCAAGTACCCATCTTCTGACAGTCAGAACACCTTCTCACGAACTCATAAGAATCCTTGAAAAGGGTAGGCCACCAAAGGCTGGATTGGAGCACATTCTGTGTTGTCCGTCTCCCAGAATGATGTCCTCTTGCCTCAAGCTTGTGGCAGTAGGTGAGGACACTATGTGCTCATCTTGAGGAATGCACCGTCTCCAGATAATGTCCCCTCCCTCATGATAAAGGATGGGATCCTCCCAATGGTACGACTTTGCCTTCGCAAGGAAGGTCTCAAGCCACTGTCTGGGCCAACCTTGTGGAATAGATTTGGCAACAAGGTAATTCACAATGTCGGCATACCATGGAAGAGAGGTGATAGCAAGGATCGCCTCATCTGGAAAAGTCTTAGTAATAGGTGCTACGAGCTCAGATTCCTCAAGGTTCTCTAAGCGGGAGAGGTGATCTGCCACAACATTCTTAACTCCAGGCTTATCCTTAATCTCAATATCAAATTCCTGGAGGAGAAGGATCCATCGGGTCAATCTGGCTTTGGCATCCTTCTTCGACATCAAGTACCGAACGGCAGTATGATCAGTAAAAATTGTCACTCTAGATCCAAGAATGTAAGATCTGTACTTATCCAAAGCAAAGACTACCGCTAGCATCTCTTTCTCAGTCACTGTGTAGTTCCTCTGAACTGCATCCAACGTTCGGCTAGCGTAGTGTATGGCATAGGGTAATCCATCCCTCCTCTATCCAAGCACAACCCCAATGGCATAATCAGAAGCGTCCGTCATGATCTCAAATGGGAGAGACCAATTGGGTGGCTGAAGGACAGGAGCCTCGACAACTAAATTCTTGAGAGTCTCGAATGACTTAAGACACTTATCATCTACAAGGAATTCGGTCTCTTTAGTCAATAAATATGTAAGCGGTCGGGCAATTCGACTGAAGTCCTGGATGAACCGTCAGTAGAAACCGACATGCCCCAGAAAAGACGGTAATTGTTTCAGATTGGACGGTGGATTGAGTTTTCTAATGATATCCACCTTGGTCGGATCAACCTCCATGCCCCTGTTGGAGAAGATGTGACCAAGGACCATCCCCTGAGTCACCATAAAGTGACTCTTCTCCCAAGATAGTACAAGGTTTACCTCTATGCAGTGCTGAAGCACTCGGTCTAGGCAGTCAAGACAAGCATCAAACCCGTCGCCATAGACCAAGAAATCATCCATGAAGACCTCCAAACAGTCACCTATCATGTCTGAAAAGATGGATAACATGCACCTTTGGAATGTCGCAGGGGCGTTACATAGACCAAAGGGCATCCGTCTGAAAGCATACATCCCAAATGGACAGGTGAACGTCATTTTATCCTGGTCTTGGGGTGCAATGGCCACTTGATTGTATCCGAAGTACCCGTCAATAAAACAATAATAACTTTTCCCAGCTAGCCTCTCGATAATCTAATCAATAAATGGTAGCGGGAAATGATCCTTCTTGGTGGCCTCATTCAATAGTCTGTAGTCCACACAAACCCTCCAAGAAGTGGGTACCCGGGTGGCGATATCTTCTCCAGACTCATTCATGACTGTAGTGATACCCGTCTTCTTGGGCACCACATGTAAAGGACTAACCCACTTGGAGTCGGAGATGGGGTAGATAAAATCGGCGCTCCACCATTTAGATATTTCCTTCATGACCACATCTCAAAGATTCAGGTCTAGCCGTCGTTGGAACTCACGCGATGGCTTAGCGTCCTCCTCGAGGTAGATATGGTGGGAGCACAGGGTCGGACTTTTCCTTGAGATCGGCCACACTCTATCCTATTGCCTGTAGTTTCTTTCCAGAACCTCCATCAGGCAAGATTCTTGTTCTCCAGTCAAGTCTCCTGAGATAATGACTGGGTGCATTTCTGGCTCACCCCGCAAGGAATCTGTACTTGAGCGACTGCGGCAAGGGCTTCAATTCTGGCTTTGTGGGAGCTGGCAAATCTGGCTTCTGATATGTCTGTGTGAAAGCAACCAGATCTGAATGTGAGAACTCTCGCAGTATGTGATCATCTGACGAAGGGAGCCCTACAGGTGTGGCTGTCATCTGTGCTGGCTCACTTTCCGTCCTATCTGTTGGCTCTTCGGGAAACAGACATGGCAAGTATGCATCAAAGTCCTTCCAATCAAAGTCTGCTTCCGAGGGATCGGACTCAGAACAAACATCAGTGTCACCACTCAACACGCAACTGTCAACCTGTATGGTGTCCTCTGCCAAGGTTGTGCTCTCCGAACTCTCGTTTGCCACAAAAGGTGTGTACTCTAAATCTGCAAGCAAAGCGAGTGCTTCTGGATCTTCCCAAACTGCTTCATCATCGATCATCACAAAATCACACTCCCAGTGGACGTCTAACTCTGCATCTGTCATCTGCCCTACATTACTGTTTCGCTCCAAGCGGGCTGAATCTCTCGCTCTGATCTCGTCGACCATCTCTATTTGTATATTCTCGCCCTCTACGTGAAAGTACACCTTCCCACTATCATGGTCGGTCACCGCCTTGGCTGTGGCCAAGAATGAGCATCCTAGTATGATGGGGGCATCTGTCACCGACTCAGGGATCTCCATGTCCAATACTACAAAGTCCACGCGGAATTTCGGGCCCTGAATGGTAACGACCACGTCTCTCAACAACCCCTTTGGCCTCTTAATCAATCGATCAGCAAACTGAAGGACTATCCTGCTCCGGAGAAGAGGGACAAACTCGATTTGGTCGAGTAAGGTAGCCAGAAGGAGGTTGATAGAAGAGTCGCTGTCTAATAGAGTACGGTCGAATTGCTGCTCACTAATATGACATCTGACATAAGGAGCCCCTGCATCTGGTCTTTTGGCTAGCAGCTGGTTCTGAATGGCACAACATGTGGCACGAGTGAGCACATGGATCTCCCCTCTGTTGTTCTGCCTCTTCCTGCGCACAGTGGTCTTCTCTCTCAGATTCTTTTGGAAGAGGGCGATGTGCTCAAGTGCCTCTTGTAGAGTCAGCTGGATCTGAAATCTGTCTATCATCTGTTGGCTGAACTCTGACTGTTGTCTCTTTTTGGTATTTTCTATTTTATTCCACTTAGTCAAGATGAGTGCTTGAGGGAAGGGGACGGATGGGCCCTCCTCAGACAGAGGGTTAGGAGAAGGCTTTTGGGCCTGTGAAGGACTGAAATCCATGCAAACATCATCATTCATCACACATGGACTCGGAATAGATGAAGAAGCCTTTCCTTTATTCATTTTTTGGTCCTTTTGGGGTTGTTCAGAGCTACAGAAAATGGCAATACAGGAGGTTGGAATACATCCGAACTCAAAATGGGGGTATCAGCACCACCCAAAATATTCTTCTTTGCAGCGTCAACACCGCGCTCTGGTTCACCATCAAAAATGGTGGCCTCAGCACCACCATCTGCATCGGGTATCATGACGGTCTCAAAACCGTCGTCTGGAATGTCATCCTTGGTGGCATCAGCACCACCGTCATCATCATTGTTGTTAGCAGCATCAGCACCGCTCCTCTCCTCATCTGGGGCTCTAGAATCTTCATGGTGTTGTCCCTCAGATGAGGCGTCGCCGGCTGGTTGCCTACCGCTCCTAAGTGACACAAGGTGAGTATCAAATAGAGAAGGCATGTCATTCATGAATGCACTAGGAGTTGTATCCTTTGTAAACTGTACCTGCTCAGACTTCCTCTTCAAACTATTCGGATTTGGCTCGCTCTGTGCAGGTATGGCGGCTTTTCCTTTCATTATGTTCCTCATTTCCTGCCGGAACTCGTCCATTTCCCGCCGGAAAGATGCTTGCTGGTCAGAAAGCAAGCGGGAAGGATCATCAAGTGTTGGGTTCTCCAGGCTAGGTGCAGGAGAACCGGAGGTGTTCCCTTGCTGGAAATGAGGTGGTTGCTACTGCTGGTAATGAGATGGAGGCTGGGAGTGTTGTTACTGGTACGAATGCTGTCGTTGCCTCCACTGTTGTCCTTGATAGGTATGACGAGGATTATGGTGATACTGCTGGTGGTGGGAATACTGGGGTTGCTGCTGTTGGTTGTATTGGTTGCCCTGAGCTGGAGGCTGTTGTTGGGATGAAGTGCCTCCGGTGGACCAACGAAATCCGAGGTGATCACGGTGGATCCCGGGCTGCTGGGGGTACCGATCGTACCATATCCCGTTGACTTCCATCAACGGCTCCTTCTCAGAGGGTAAAGGTAGTAGTGCTGCCAATGGTTGATCTGACTGATAGATCACCATCTGAGTGTCCTGAGATGGTGGTTGCTATGAATAATATGGTAGTTGTTGATCCGTCACTGCCTGGATGTGGTGAACTTGGCGGTATAGGGCAGGAGGTGGGATCGAGCTGCTACTGCGGGAATCAACCTGCGACCTGGAAGGCGGATGGGAAGCTGATTGTGCCTCCGGTATACTCAAGATGTGAGTCTTCAGGTCACTCATGGACTTAGCCAACTGGTCTATCTGTGCCAGACCTTGGCCCTGCTTCTTCTCTAGGATCTCGATGCGGTCCAGTTTCTCACAGATTATTCCCATGTCAGCAGCTGATGATTCATTTTGTGCTACTGCTGCTGACGAAGTATGGGGGCCGGCATCGATGCGGGCGATCCTCTAATATGATCATGCTCCTTGGGGGGGGGGGGGGTTTCTGTTGCGTGTAGACTCTGGCTTGGGCCATGACTGTAGAATTCTCTGCCATGCCTTCATAAATAGCCCAGACATCATCTTCACCTTTGGAAAAGTATGACCCACCACAAGAGGCATTAACAAGCCCCTGCAGCTCCAGTGTCAGCCCACAAAAGAAGCTCTGTACTAAGTTGGGCTTTGATATGTCGTGATGTGGACACCGGTCAATGAGCTCTCTAAAGCGATCCCAAGCCTCATGGAACTGCTCATTTGGTATCATTGTGAAGCTGCTGATCATAGCTCTTGCTGCATTTGTTCGGCCGAGAGGGTAATACTTGTTTAAATATGCGGTCCGGAGTTGTTCCCACGTGTCGATGTACCTTCCCAAGTGTTTCAGCCAATAGGTGGCTCGATCAACCAAGGAGAACGGGAAGGCTATCATTTTTATGGTGTCCTCAGTCACAAACCTGTCATGGATTGTGATGCATATCATCTCGAATTCTTGTAGATGGAGGTGTGGCTCTTTAGTAGCCAGCCCATGAAACTTAGGTAGCAACTGGATGGTATGGGGGCGAAGCTCGAGGTCTCCATATATGGGAGGGATTCGGATCCACCTATGAGTGAGGGTTGCAGCTGGATTGTGCAACTGCCTCATGGTTGTTGGTTGTGGCCTCTCCTGGTCAGGTCCTCCTCCACCTGTTGCATCAGGTATTTCTCCACCGCCCTCAGATCTGTCTTCACGGTCCGCTCGCATCTGCTCTATCTCTCTCAGGATGTTTCCCATGAAGGCTCCCAGGTCTCTTATCTGTTGCTGCATTGTTTCTAGGGATGCCATTAGTGAATTGTTGATAGCAGCCTGATCATAAACGAAGGGAGGCTCGCCCTGCTCATGTATGTTTGCCTCACTGCTGGCCATAGGTTCCTCTTGATTTTCTGCAAAGGCAAATGAACCCATTTCAAGTGTATCCAACTGAATGTCATCTGTAGTCTCAGGATTTATTGGAGAAGGGTGGTCGAAGGGGAACAGGGTGGTTGAGAACTCAGGTTCAGAGAATGGGTCTGAACTCTCCAAAACCCTCCTAGATGAGTGGGAAGGAGTGCTCGATAGCAGTGCCACCAGGTGTGGCCTAAGGGATCTCCTACCCATCATATTGATGTAGAAAATGTCGGATGAGATCTGGAAAGCAAACAAGATGATCAATCAAACCCCAACTTCACCAACGCAACACTAGAGCTGATGACCGTGAAGGTTCGGTCGTTTATCTTGTCAATTTTTATTGGGTTATCAATCAATCTATCAGAGCATTAGAGCGAGCTATTGGGAACCCTACTTTCCTTGCCGACTGTCCCAATCTACGTTAGATCTTTCCCAGCCATTATGAATTGCAGACCGTAACCCGGTTGTACCCGCTAATTCAATCTGTTAAGGACATCGCGGTCCGCTTTACCGGCTACTGGAGAGATCCTCGCTGGAGAACGACTAACCACGACCAGTAGTCAACCAGAATTTTAGGTGTGGCTCTATCCTAGTGTCGGGTCACTCTCTCGCAACAGATAAATCAATCAATGAGGGGGTTGCTCTCCCCAAGGCAAAATTTTGGTGAAGTGAATTTTAAGTCAAGTTTGCTTTAGCAGTCCCAATTTTTATTGTTTTCACTTTTTATGTATTTTTCTAAACAAGCATCGTTTCCAATTTCCTTGTTATTTATAGTCCAATAAAACTGGGGGAGGAAAGCAGAAAAGCCGATGCGCGGTCAAAATCTATGATGCATGCAGGGATAGAGATGCATACCTTTCCGCCAGCACTCTACATGCAAAGTGATCCGTGCATAATTTAAAGACAATAAATAAAACTACCTAAATGCATGCACGAGGAAATCGTCCTAAGATGAGCAACTTCTATTAATGTGAAGAACAAGTAGCTATGACTAGGAAGAGAGTCCGGAGTCCGGTCTTGGGGGCCAATCGGTGTCCACCAGAATGGATTATGCACGCGCTATATATGACCCCTCCCGGCACGTGATCTCTAATCCAAGTCGAATAGCTTTTTCAATTGATTTTTAGCCAAGTCTAATTACGATCTATAGGTGCAGGCAAGATATTAGGGATTGGGCCTTAGCTTCTTAGTTCGTCACAGTCAACAGAAATTCCTATGTCTAGGGGCTAAATCCTTGTGAAACAAATAGAAATAAAAGCGAGAAAACCATGAAAAACACAAAACCGTGGTGAGCCCCCAAGTGAACAAACACTTGGAAATTAGGCCCAAGTGTCCTGGAGAGTCCAAGTTATTACAAATAAATTCTCTCTCTCACTTTAAATTACAAAAATTTTAAACTACAAAAATTCTACAAAAATGATGGTCTTCTCAAGCCTCCAAGTTCTCTTTGGTGCTAAGTGAGCCTTCACGTGGGTGCCCAAGCGCCTTGAGTAGAGCGCTTTCCTCACTTGGTGGTACCTCGCACAAAAATTCAACAAAAAGGATGATCAGACCAATCAACAATAGAGTTCAATAAACATGTAAGGAGATATGCAAATATCCACAATCAATCACAAAAGAATGCTCTATACACTGTTGCTCCCAGGCAACGACGCCATTTGATAACGTGGTTTTTGCAAGTGTCTAAATAGTCCACACAAGGCGGGACCACAATGTCGCTGCGGCGATTGCTCACAAAACCCGATTTGATCAACAATTAACCCACAGTATCAAATCAAACAATGACAAGCCAAGGTGGAGTTAAAATTTATTATTAACTCTACAAAAGTGTGTATAGTGTGCAAGTGTGTAGAGTATCGAACACAGGGAGCAAACAAGATAGAACAAGCAAAAATGCACAAAATGTGGTTGTGAATATTTGTACTTTGTTTTTGTGGATTTTAAAGTTTATATATTTTCTTTTATATTATTTTTTATTTTTTATTTTGTATTTTGGTTTTTAATTTTCTGATTTTATTTTTCTTTTTTATATTTTATATTTTTATATTTTTCTTTTTCAATAATAGAAGATATATACAATATAAGAGAGAGAGGAATAGAGTATTTATAAAAATAGGTAAAAATGCTCAAAAATCAGGAAATAAATTGTTTTTGGTCTCATTATACTTTTATGATGTTTTTGTGATTTTTGAAGATTTTTCTAAATGTTTTTGGTATTTTTAAAAGTCAAAATACAAGAAAACAGTGGACTAAGCTACTGGACGAAATGAGGATGAAAATTAGCTAACGGTATTAAAAATTCCTCAAATTAATTTTAAACTAAAGGCGATACAATAAGGAAACTACAGAAACTGAGTTCATATTTTTAGGATGTTTCTAGAATTTTTTAGATTTTTTTGAAGATTTTAGGGGTTTTCTAATTTTTAGGGTTTTTATTTTGAAATTTTTAATGATTTTTGTATGACACTAAAGGATGATAAAACACACAAAATATAATTTTTTGGGAATTTTTCAAAATGTTTTGCTAATTTTTATGGATTTTCTAATGCAAACAGTAGGAAAATGCATGTTTTTTATTTCTAATAAATACAAAAATGAAATAAAAATGCAAATTAAAAATGTGGCGTTAAATTACAATGCAATAGGAGCCCTGTGGTATTTTTTTGGTAATTTTTCGAGTTAAAATGATGCATGAAACAAATGCAAACATCCAAGCAAAAATACAATATTGGAAAGGGCATAAATGTAAATACACAGGAATCCAAGGCCCTACATGCAATTTTTTCAAAGATATATAACATTAAATACAATTTTTTGGACTAAAATTAAATACCCAACCCCAGAAGGGGTTCGTTGCAAAATGTCCAACTCACGCGCACTGGGCACGTGACCTGGCAGGGGTATTTTTGCAATTGTACAAAGTTCCATGGGTTCAGATGCAATTATCCCAAAATATTACAACTTAATTAAAAAGTTCATGGACTAAAATGAAATAAATAAACCCCCAGGGGGTCCTGTGCAAAATACCCAGCCCCCTCACGCGCACGGGCACGTGAGGTGACGTGGATAGGACCTAAATGCAAATATGAAAACTACGGGGGTCTGGATGCAAATATTACAGAAATATTTAAACTACAACTAAAAGTTTATGGACTGAATTGAAATACAAAATTTGTCGAGGGTGAAAGTGCAAAATACCCACGCCTAATATCCTCGTGTGCGATCGAACGGCGGAGGGTCGCTCACTTATCCACATGGCGCGCGCACAACGCGCGATGACGGTTCGGCGATGGTCGGCGGAGATCAGATTTGGCGAAGAGATCGATGGTCGATGCGGGTCTAGATCGGACGGTTGATGATCAAACTGGAGCGGGCCTCGGATCGGACGACGGAGAGGCGAAGAGGCAGAACGGGAAAGAACGCCGGTGCGAACTTCCCCGGGCTCGATCTTGGGTCTCCGGCGGTCTGGAAGCGTGCAAAATGGCCCGGCGTGCTCCTGGGAGGTCATGCTAGATGCTGGAGGGCTCAGGTTCGTCAGAGAAGTGTCAAGGTGCTGGCGCGAAGGCGGGCGAAGCTCGGAGCTCCAGGTACCTCCGGCGAAGTACGTAAAATGGCCCTCAGGGGCATTGACTGCGCTTTGATCGGCAAAAAGGGGTGAGAGGGTCCAGGGCAAATTGCCTGGACCCCGCGGAGGCGAATGGAAGTCGGAGGTGGTCGGTGGAAGGCGAGGGGACTTCAGCCGGAGGTGCGCTCCGGCGATGAGCGATGGGCGGTGAAATATGGATCGACGAAGGGATCTAAAGGTGCTGAGCAACTCCTAGGTCTACAGGGAATAAAAAGAAGCGAAGAGGGGAGAGAAGAGGGCTATACCTCGATGGCTGGGACCAGATGTGAAGAACCTCGACGTCGGAGGTCGGCGGAGGTGGTGGAGCCGCCCTGGTGCTTGCTCGACCGATCTGACGCGCGGAGACAGAAGCTGTCACCTTCCTCTCTCTCAAGGACACCAAAACGGGAGCGAAGCGAGTGCTAAGGGGGTTCAAACTCGTGCTTGAAGGTGGCAGGTCAGATATGTAGAAGGTGGTGGCGTGAGTTTGGGAGCAAGAACACGTGCACGTGATGAAGATCTGGGGAGATCTGAGGGCTCGGCGAGGATCAGGGATGTACAGAGAGGAATTCCCAAGAAGGAATCGAGGGAAGAAGACGCAAGGATGAGGCTTAGAAATTGGGCGAAATCGGGCTCGAATCGGGCTATCAGAAGCTTGCAGGCCTCGGTCAGGGAGTTGACCGAGGTCAATAAGCGACCGCGCCTGGTTGGTCCACGTGGACCAACCAGGAAATTCAAAGCCAAAAATTATTTGTAAAATCGAAATAAAATAGCAAATAAATTTATTAATTTTAGGTTATAAAATAAAAAATGTTTCTTATTTTATAAAGAATTTTATGGTGATTTTTATTTATTTTTATGAGGTATTTAATTACAAATTTCCTTTTATGCCCTATATAGGTATATATATCTATATATTTTATTATTTTATTTTTATTTTGTATATTTAATTTATTTATTTTTGTTTATTATTTTATAAATTTATAGAAAAGTTTTATACACTTAAATATGTTTTTATTTTATTTTTCTGATGTATTTTGTATACTTAATAAAATATAAATAGTAATTATATAGGTATATGTATGGGTATTATACCTAGGTGTATTGTACATAAGAATTTTATTTTGTGTTTTCTTGAGGTTTTTGTTCCTATTTTAATGCACATATAAGTTATAAATAAGATTTACAAAATAATAAAAATATAAAATTATGAAAATAATAAATAAATATTAAAATGAATATTTTAATCTGTACAAGTATACAAGTGGGGTCCAAAACTCAACTTTCACACCGTAACTTCAAAAAATACGAAACTACCTTCATTAAATAGTTTATTTTACACTATATACAATTAAAGTGAGTTTGTCACATTTCGAGTTTTTATTTGCAAGATACGGGTCTGGGAAGTTGGAGTTCTGGAATCTTATTCAGATCATATCTTTTTATCTGTATATTATTTTTATATGAAATCAATTTTGTATTTTTCTTTATTTAATTATCTACAACTTTTTTGTACAAAGTTTCTTTATTTTGAGTATAAAAAGTGGAACCAAAAAACGGTCCCAAAATGAATAAAGAATGAAATAAAAACAAAGGTATTTTTATTGTATTTTGGCCCTTATCTTCCCCTACTTTATTCCTTGTCGACCTATTCATCTAGATGCCTGGGTCTCGGAGTTTTGGGTCATAAAATATTTACAATATTTTATTCTTTTTATTTTCTTTTATTTATTCTATAATTTTGGCTTTAAATATAATATTTACACACTATTTGCATGCACATGCATGAATGCTAAGATGCTCTAATTAAGGGTATTTACATGCATTTGCCGAGGTTTTTTGGCCAAAATGATAGAATAAAGATGATGAAATGTGGATTCATCAGAGCTCCTAGGGGTGGAGGGAGTTAGGAGACGCAAGTGAAGTCCCTCCAGCGAGAGGCAGAGGAGAAGGGACTGAACTCCAGATCCAATGAGGCTCTTGGTGAGGAGAGGGGAACAAGGCATAGAAGAAACGAATGGGAAGAAGGTGGTGGTGAATGGCGGGTAGGATAACAGTAGGATCACGGTGGAGGGGGTTCACCAGAGCGGAGCTCTGGCGAACTACGCAAATGATTTTTGCTTCTTATATGGGTGCATAAAGCTAAAATAAATGCAATAAATATATCCTAGGGCTAAGACTAATCCAAAATGCAATAAAGGAGTGCCTTAGTGGATGTTAAACCATGAAGCAAAGACCTCGACGGTGACTTTATTGGAAATGGTGGTGGAAGTCACCTAAGACCTCGCTTGGGTCCACTCGAGATGGCTGCTGAAGCCCCTGTCACAAGATTCGATCCGGAGCACCAGCAGGAGGCCAAAACTTGGTCAAAGGGGATTCAAATTGGGAAGGAAGGTAATGGTGGTGTTTTGTACCAATGGTGACATGGGGCCGAAGAACGAGGCACAGCGAGTGGAGCAACGATCCATTCCTCGAGGTAATCATCTGGCGTGATTGGTAGTAGCTCGAGGAGAAAAAGTTCTGAAGATGTCGGCTAAAAAAGATGCAAGGATCGAGCCCCAAAATTGGGAAAAACGAGATGGAAATGAAGTTTTGACACAGGTTGCAGGGCTATTCAGAGAATTGACCGATGTTAACACTCCCAGCCACCGGGTTGGTCCACATGGACCAACCAAGAAAAAGTACTCTGAAAAAGATTTAGAATTTCAAAAAGAACTAATAAATGATTTTATTAATTTTAAGTTCTAAAATAGAAAATATTTATAATTTTTCATAGCATTTTATTATTATTACTTATTTATTGAAGTTATTAATTACAAGTTACTTTTTAAGGGTTAATGATAGGTATATTCTTCTATGTTTTAGAGTATTTTATTTTGTATTTTTGGTTTTATTATTTTATTTCATTATTTTATAAAATTATAACTTATTTTTATATACATAAATATATTTTTATATATTTTCTGATATAATATATATGCTTAAATAAGTAGATGTGTATATTATATAGGTATGTATATCGTATATTCATCTATATATTTTATATACCTATTTTATTTAGATGCCTTATTAATGGTTTTATTCTAGTTTTAATGTGTACATATATTATAAATAATATTTACAAAATTATAAAATATAAAATAATAAAGAATAATGAAGAATAAATAAAATGAATATTTTAATCAACTATATTTTTTAATAGGGGTCCAAAATCTAACTTTCACATCGTAACTTCAAAAAATATGAAAAAACCTTCATTAAATAGCTTGTTAAAAGTTACATACAATTAAAGGTGAATTTGAATATATTATGAGTTTTTATTTGAGAGATATGGTTATGGAAAGTTAGGATTTTGTAATCTTATTTAGAGAATAACTTTTATACTATGTATAATTTTGTATGAAATCAATTTTATATTTTTCTATATTTTATTATCTACAATTGTCATGTACAAAGTTTTTTTGTTTGAGGTATAAAAAGTGGAAAATAAAATGGGTCCCAAAAATGTATAAATAATGAATTGATAAATAGGAATTTTATTGTATTATTGGCCTTTGCTCCCAATACTTTATTCCTTGTCGACCTAGTATTCAAGATGCCTAGGTCTCGCAGTTTAGGATCATAAAATATCTTTGTTATTTTATTCTTTTTCTTTTCTTTTCTTTATTCTATAATTTTGGAATTAAAAATATATTTTATATAATATTTACAATAAAGAATAGATGTTAATTTCTATAAATTAAGGGTATTTACATGCATTTACTAGGGTTTTTAAGGCAAAACGATAGAATAAAGGTGATGAAATGGAGATTCATCACCCCCCTATACTTGCCTTTACTAGTCCCTAGCAAACACTTATGTAATAAGTGCATAAAATAAAAACAAAGAAAAGAAAAAGAAAGAAAGTAGATTAAGTTTAATTATCAAACTTATCTTCACAAAATCAAAGTGTTGAGCTTAAGTCGAACCTTTGGAATTTTTGTGAAGTCGGAACCTTATTGGGAATCGGATCTGAAATCCAATAGCCTTCAACAATCCCAAAACTCTGCTCAAGTCTCCGCTGTAGGCAGATCAGAATACTTCAACTCATATACAAACCCTTATGACTATGAATCTCACTTGTACATTGTATGTGATAATGGCTCCCCTCAATTGAAATGACAAGGAGTCTGACTTCTCTAGCATGACAACCCAATGATTCCCCAATCCAGCAACTCCTTCCTTGAAAAGCGGGGCACTCTCAGTTCAAGCGACAATCAGCTCAAGTGGAGGGGGTAAAGAGAAGAATGGGTGGTAGCCAATGTATCTACCTATCATAGGTTGCATGACCAGTGTAGTCAAGTCATCCAGCTACAGGTTCACGTGATTTGACTTTGAAGCTCAAGCTTGCTTATTGAGTATACTAATATATACACTCTGGCAGGCATTTTATTTTCAATCAGGCATGTTCACTTTTTTGGAGTTTTTTCTTCTTTTTTTGGAATATTATATACAACTTCATTTACATAAGGAGTTTTTCCTCTTGAGCCAGTGGATTAGCCCTCTTTTGAAGCACTATTGCAATCCATACTCTCCTGTCTTTAGACATATATGCTACTAGATGGGTTGGGGTGCACATCCCTCCTTAGACGAGGACAAATGTTTCCACTCATGTGTGTCTCATGCCGGCAAACCCAATCCCCTCGTCACTCCAACTGAGTTTAGCTAAGTGAAAGGTGCAGGTGTCCAAGTTAAGTCATTATCGACAAGGGCAATGTGTGTGCTCCAAAATGTTCTCCATATGATATCAAAAATCCATTGAACCAAGTCTCGTGATTCTCAAAGCATTAAGTCAAATAGACCTGAAGTACTTCAATTCTAACTCCTATAAGGTTCCTGTAATTAGGTAAATTTAAGGTCCAACAAAGCTCCAATCTTCGGTTTTACTTAGACTTGTTCAATTATCAAACACAATCCGAAAAATGAGAATGTTATGTAACACTATGTACAATGCAGAAAATATTTTTGTGATGTAGTTTTTAATGTTTTGAACTTTTTATAGATTTTTGAAAATGGTTTTGCAAATTTTTATGCAATTTTCAAAAAAAATGCAAATGTTTTTGGTATTTTTGGTTTTGCAAATGTTTTTGGGTTTTTTAAAAATAAAAGATTTTGGATAAAATAGGTACAAATATTTACATGGGGATGCATCTTATATTTACAATAGTTAGATTTTTAAGAATTTACAAGGGATATGTGAATATTTTTATAGATATATTTATAGTTAATAGAGAATTTTATTGTGATGTATATATTCCTCAACCATATATAAAAATTATTTTACAAAAAAATTTAAAATTATAGTCCAAAATAACTTTTACAAACATTTTTACAAACATTTTTTACAAACATTTACATATATTTGAAAATCATTTTTCAAACATTTTTCAGACATTATATATAGATTTTCAAAGTATTTTTGCAACTATTTTTCAAATCATTTGCAAATCATTTTTCAAACATTTGTATTTCACACAAACAAAATAAGTTTTATAAATAAAATATTTTTACAAAGGTTGAAAATATTTAACAAAATATTTTCCAAATAGTTTTCAAAAGATTTTTCAAAAAGATTTCAAACTATTTTTCAACCATTTTGCAAAAATTATTTTTACATGATTTATTAATTAGTAGATACAAAAAGAATTTGAGGAATAATAAAAATTTTTTGTTAAGTGTTTTTAATGAATTTTTAGAGTATTTTATCCATAATTTTAGCCATAATGGTTATAAAAAGAATGAAAGTACGAGTTATGGCTAAAGTATATACGTAGTATATATGACCCCCATATACTTAGCTTGAGCTATGACCTCATAGGTTAGAAAGAAAAAGAGAAGACATAACTCGTACTAAGTATAGAAAAGCCTAAAGAATAAACGAATACTTAATGAATGAATAAATGAGAAGTCGATCATCCCCCTATACTTAGGATCAAATAATCCTAAGTATAGCAGATTGTACACAAGGCGGGGAGGGTCAAGGGTGGGAATGAACATATCGTACTCATATTATTTCCCCCTACACTTAGGGTAAGTTATCCCTAAGTATAGACAAGAAGAGGAGACAGTGGGGAGGACCAAAGAATGAAAGAACTCGAGATGCACACCCCTTACACATAGGACAAAGTATGTCATGAATATAGAAGATTGACAAAAATGGGCAACAACTTTTTGGTAGAAAAAGGAAAAGGAAAAGAAGAAAAGAAGAAAATTCAGATGAAAATGGAAGAGAGTATATGAATCACTCCCCCTATACTTAGGGTAAGAGAGCCTTAAGTATAGGCAACAAAAAGAGTGATAAAACGGAACAAAGAATGAACACTCGGCTTGTTCACCCCCTATACTTAGGACATAATATGTCCTAACCAAGGCACACACGAAAATGGGATGGATGAGCGAAACGGTGGATGGACAAAGAAAACCAAAAGCGAATATACAACTGGGATGGATGTACAGAAGATCACGAAGGTAGAAAGTAAACCTTCTTGCAAGACCGCTGAGAATTTGATCTAACAAGGTGGAGGTCGATATCGGGGTCCTAAAAAATCAACCGATCAGGATCAACCTGGTGAAAATTCTCATTGGTCCTACGGTGTGAGGGCACAGACGGGTCAGTGGAAGTAGCGTGGCTAGGTCCGACCTTGGGTGTCTCGCATATGTCATCAAATGGAAAAGGCTCGACCTCATCATCGGAAGAAGTAATGTGAAGTCAGTTCTAGCGAGTCTTTCCTAGGTAAAAATAAAAAGGAATAAACTCATCTGTGGAAGTAGTCGATTCATGTTCGTCCTTTGAAGTCTCAATCAGAATATCATTCTTTTTAAAAGGCTTAATTCCTTTATAAAAGCAATCAAATTAAATTCAACCTTATCAATCTTTACTAAGTTCACCCTCCGCTCAAATGTGTCAATCGTATAAATCCTGCGGATGTCATCAATGCATCGCCAATCACATGAACAGGAAACTCCAATGTCTATGCCTTCTGAGTCATCCTCCTTGGAGAGGAATTCTCAGGTCTCAGCATTAGTCATAAACCAAACCTCTCCGATCTCAATAGATAGGTCATAGTCCTCAGGGTCGGCTAACACATGCACACTCTCGTGGGAAGCAAGTCCCTGATTCGTGATGGGTTCGGTGATCGAAACATTGCTGCCGACATTAGAATGGAAGAAAATCTCTCTAGATCCATAATCAATAATGGCTCTCACAGAGCGAGAAAAGGCCATACTAGGATGATTGGAGAACGCTCCACAGGGGTGGAGGTCTCCATGGGCAATACGATAAAGTCAGTAGTGAAGCTCATGCCCTGAATCATAATGACAACATTCTCAAGAATACCCTTCAGTCTCTTTATTGAGTCATCAGCAAATTGAACAATCATCCTAGTTTTCTTGGGAAACCCTAGATCAATAGGTTGTACCAATGAGAAGGGTTTTATATTAGTCGATGCAATGTCGTCGAGGAGAGAGTTGTAACATGAATGGTTAGAGATAGTACAACTCACAAGAGGTATGACAGTATTCCTTTTCCGAGAAGAAGGATGGTGGGAGATGGGGTGGGCAGTGGCCATGGTCAAGATATGGTGCTCAGATCTACTCCTTTGCTTTCTCTTCTTGGGTTGAGGAGTAGATAAATGGGTTATGACTTGCCAAGTGGGGATTTAATGATGTCATGAATAACAGCCACCACTTTGGGTTCAGTCAGCATTTTTTGAATATTTGGATCTCCTCCATACAAGGGAGGAGATCGGAATCAACATCTACACAAGGACGATGAAGAGCAGTCTGTACATTGTCGTTCTCGGAGTTAAGGAGGGGACAAGGTGTGAAAGGATGTGTGGTCAAAGGATCTAGCATGTAGGCCCTCTTCTCACAGTCTGAATCGACAAAATGTCTCCTAAAATCTTTTTTATTTTTGAATTTTTCTCATTTTTTTTGTATTTTGGGCAACTACAAGCTCTCATGGGAATCCTCAAGAGAATCCATATCATCATATCATGAATCATCAATATGGCTCTTATTTAGGCAAGTGAGGTCATCAATCCTCCAGTTCGTATGATCCTTGAACTGGGTCAAGGTATCAAGTGTAGACTCCGTGAAAGGTGACTCCAATAGATCAGTCTCGGGTGGGTGATATGGAGGAAAATGTGAGGATGGTTTTGGATAAAAATCCAACGGTTGATACTGAGGATGAGGCGGATATGTACACGAATCAGGAGCAAAATCCTCCTGGAGAAATGGAGGTGGATCGACTGGAGAGTATGAGGAATCCCAAAGTTTGGATAAAAAATCAATCCAATTGTCCATCTCAAAACAAAAGAAAACTGATGGAGAGAGCACAGAGGTCAAATCAAGAGAATTGAAAAAAAGGCGCAAATGTGTAGGAGGATCTAGTATACACTCAAACAAACAAACTCACACAAAACAAACCCCTTAATTCACCTACTCAACTAGGTGAAGACCATGAATGTTCGGTCTTTTTATCTTTTTTAGAGTTAGGTAAGAATTACAAAAGTTTCACAAATACTTGGGTTGGATTATAGGATTTGGGCACTAAGCTTAGTATTTACGTGAGCATGTAAAACGAAGAAATGAGGGGATTACTCGCCCCAAGATAATGATTTTTTTTCTTTTTAGTCTATTTTAAGATCAAGTAATGTTAACAGTCCCAATTTTATTTGTTATCGCTTTTTTTGGATTTTTAACAAGAATGCATGAATCCTATCGGGAAATGAATTCTTTTTATCACTAAGTGATCAAAATCAGAGGGAGAGAGTTTGAAAAGCAATGCGAGGCAAAAATGTTGATGAATGCTAAAGCATAAATGCTCACTTTGCCTCTAGATATCTACATGCAAGGATACTAAGCAGAATTGAAACCTATCTACATGTAAATGCAAGCCGTTGAAATCACCCTAGATGATAAATTGCTATTTGTGAAGCACAAATGTTGATCACTCGGAAATGGAATCCAAAAGTACAGTCTTGGAGAGCTCTTCAGTGCTCACCATAGTAAGTCCTGCAAGCGCTATGTAGAGTCCCTCTCGATGCTTGATTCCAAGTCTTAAAGAGCAGTTTAATGTTTGACTAGATCCAAACTTGTCTATAGGAACATGAAAAGATGATTAAGTGATTGGACCTAATACTACTGTCAAGCAAATCCTACAACTAGGGCTCAATCACACAAAATAAATAAAACAAAAATCGAAAAACAAATGAAAAAAAGGCGACAAAACGTGGCAAAACTGACGAGGCCCCCAAGGGAACAATCCCTCAGGCACTAGACCTTGTGAAGTGTGTAGAGTCCTGGAGAGTGTTGTTTATTACAATAAAATAGTCTCTCTCTCACTTAAATTACACAAATAAATGAAATAAAATAACTACAAAGTGAAGCTATCTCTCAAAAATATTCTAAGTAACCTTTGATGCTCTCTCATGTCAGCTAAGTAGAATAGCAGACTCCGCTTTCTAATGATGCGTAGAATCACCTAAGAGATCCTCCTCAGTACGCAGTCCCTCGCAACAAAGTCAATAGAGAAGATTGATTAGACAGATTAACAATGATATGAAATCATAAGCAAATAAATAGAGGGACAAAATATAGATAAAAAGAAACAAACAAAATAATGTCAACCTAAACACAGTTGTTCCCTGACAACATTGTCATTCGTTAAAGATGATTTTTACATGGATCTAAATATGTCTCACACAAGGCAGAGATACATTTGTTGTGGCAACCTACGATACACCTAACTTCATATAACAATTAACCCAGAATAATAATCATGAAATGAAAATAATGTGTAGAGTTAAAATTTATTATAACTCTATAATAGATATGTATAGTGTACAAGTGTGTAGAGTGATGAACACATGGAGCAAACTAGATAGATCGGGCAATAAAATGCACAAAAGTGATTGTGTGTTCTTTGTCTATATTCTTTTATGTGGGTTTTTCATTTTTAAATTTTTATTTTATATTTCTTATATATTTTTGTATTTGTTTTTAGTTTTATATTTTTATATTCTCTTTTTTTATTTTTTTATTTTTTTATTTTTATATTTATTTTTTCTTGTAAAATATAATATAGCTATATATAGAGTATATATACAATGTAAGCTAATATAGATATAAATACTAATAAAAATATTCAAAATTCGAGAAATAAAATATTCTGGAGGTTTTAAATATTTTTTTATTGTTTTTGTGATTTAATACAAATTTTGCTAATTTATATATGTATATATATATATATATATTAAAGTCTAAAATACCCTAAATCAGGGATTGATTAAATAGTTTAAATTAAAATGGAAATTAATAATAGAAATTCAAATAAAAATTTTCTAAATCAATTTTAATATGTATAAAATAAGATAAATAAAATTATAAAATAAAAAAAATATTTTTTGAAATTTTTAGGAATTTTATAGATTTCTATAAAGGTTTTAGTGATTTTTAATTTTTAAGAGTTTTTTATATTTTTATAGATTTTTGGTCTGGAGTTGTAAAATAAATAAATAAACACATGAAATATTTTTTGGAATTTTTCGAAATTTATTTATATTTTTAGGTATTTAAAACTGTAGACAGGAAACAAATGTGTTATTTTCATTTTTATAAAATAGGAGAAATGCCAAAAATTTAAATGCATAATTATGGCATGGATCATTAGCACATTAGACATCTAATCCTATTTTTTGTAGCACAATAATTATTTTAAATAAATCAAACATTCATACAAAAATCGAATAGCTATCAAGGGAATACATGTACATGAATTAAAGTGTGAGGGACTTGTAGTAATTTATCTAAAAATATATAACAGAATTAAATTGTTTCTAGGACAAAATTAAATGCACAAAAGTCTAGGGCCCACCTGCAAAATTCCCACACTTCACGTGTACAGGAACGCGAGATAACGTGGTGGAGTACCTAATAGTAGATATCAAAAGTCTGGGATGTTCTTGCAAATATTACAAAATTTAATGAACTGTAAATACTAATTAATAAATACACAAAATACATTGGGCTAAATAGAACAATACCCAACTTAAGCGGAGGCGAACGGTCAGATGGGAGTTACTAATCCATGTCGTGACTCCACGCGCGGAGACGACGATTCGTATGCGACGGTTGAGATTAGATCCTGGAAACGGATCCAGTGGTGGAAGCATGGCTCGACCGGACGTCACCTGCTACTATAGAAGATCGGGCAGATCCAATGGCTCTGGAAGGTGGTGGACGAACTGATGAAGAACTCGCCTGGTGCAAGTTTGAATCGAGCGTATCAAGTACCTACGTCCTCTTTAAACACACCCAAATGCTTCCACAGGTCCCTGCAACTCCGGCGAATCTGTGGAGCTTCCAAAAATGGCCAGGCACCTTCGGGAGCACTCTGGCGAGAGCTGACACTTGAAGCTCCTCCTTGAACCTCAAAAGCTCCTTCAACGGCGGTTTCTCTTGTTGTATCCTACGGGGGTCGTGTTATCCCAAAAAAACAGAGCTCGGGGGAGCTCATGGGGGTGGAATGGGCGTTAGGCGATGCGGGTTAAGTCCCTCCGACGAGCGGTAGTGGAGTAGGGACTGAACTCCAGATCCAATGAAGATATGGGTGAGCAGAGCGGAATGAGGCCTTGAAGGAATGAACGGGATGAAAGTGGTCGTGACTGATGGGTTGGCCAATAGTGGGATCACAGTGGAGGGGGTTCGCCGGAGCGGAGCTTCGACAAAATAAGCGGATGATTTCTACTGCTAACGCAAGTGAATAAAAGCTAAAAAATCAAGAAACGAATCCCAAATATAAAAAGAAAGAAAGGAGTACCTCATTTGTCGTTAAGCCATGAAGCAAAGACCTCGACGGCGACTTCACCGGAGATGGTGGTGGAAGTCACCTAAGTCCTCTCCTGGGTCCGCTCGAGATGGCTGGAGAAGCCCCTATCACGGGATTCGATCCGAAGCACCAGCGACATGCAAAAACATGGTCAAAGGGGATTCAAACTGGGAAGGAATGTGACGGTGTTTTGTATAGGTGGTGATATGGGTCCAAAGAACGAGGCACAACGGGTGGAGCAACGATCCAGTCCTCGAGGTAATCATCTTGCGTGATAGGTAGTAGCTTGATGAGAAAAGCTCTGAGGACGACAACTAGAAATGATGCATGGATCAAACCCAAAATTGGGTGAAACGCGGTGGAAATGAAGGTCTGACATAGGTTGCAGGATGGTTAGAGAGTTGACCGAAGTCAACACTCGCAGCCACCTGGTTGGTCCACGTGGCTAACAAGGAAAAAGTAGTCTGAAAAAGATTTAGAAATTCAAAAAGAATTAATAAATGATTGTATTAATTTTAAGTTATAAAATATAAAAAATTTATTATTTTTCATAATATTTTATTATGATTTTTATTTTTTTGAAGTTATTAATTACAAGTTACTTTTTAAGGGTTTATTATAAGTATTATCTTCTATGTTTTAGTGTATTTTATTTTTATTTTATTTTTTGGTTTTTAATTTAATTTTATTTATTTATATAGTTATAACTTATTTTTATATACATAAATATATTTTTAGTATATTTTTTGATATAATGCATACACTTAAATGAATAGATATGTATATTTTATAGGTATGTATATTGTATATCAATCTATATATTTTATATACATATTGTATTTGGGATTTTTACAACCATAACCCTGAGTAATTTTGTAATTACAATCATAACCCCACATAATCACGAATTACACCCAGAACCATGAATAAGTGTGACATATTACATCCATAACCTTCCGTTAGTTTAGTTCATCAAGCCAACCAGATGACTGAGTTAATCTAACTAGTTCGCGATCTAACGATTGAGATTAACCATAAGTAAATAAAAGAAAATATCTCTTCCCTATCCACTTGGTCCTAGTCCTGCATGCGAGGATGGAGGGCGAGCTTGCAGGCGATGGGGGTCATAGGGGGTTTGTAGGGGGGATTCATAGAGCTCACCAGGGGGCCTTTGTTGGGGGCTTGCAGGCAGGGGGCCTTCATCAGGGGATGAAGGTAGGAGCTAGTAGGTGAGTGGCGGGTCAGGGGGAACGAGAGCTTGCAGGCGAGGGGGCTTGCAGGTGGGTTTCATCAAGGGTCCTTTGTCGGGGGTTTGAGGGAGGGAGGAGGGGTCATCGAGCTTGGGGGGGAGGACATGCAAATCGAGGGCTGTGGACATGAGCTTGTGGGTGGGGGCTTATAGATTAGGGGCTACAGGCAGGAGGGGGATAGTCGACAGGAGCTGGAGCTTGCGAGGGAGGTCTTGCAAATCAGGGGTTGCGGGCTCAAGGGGGAGGGGTACAGTCTAGTCGACAAGAGCTAGAGCTTGCGGGGGAGGGCTTGCAAATCGGGGGTTGTAAGCATGAGCTTGCGGACGGTGGGGGCTTGTAGATTGGAGGCTACATGCAGGCGCTTACGGGCGAGTGGTAATGGGTTGGGGGTCAGGGGATCGGGAGCTTGTGGGCAGGGTGGCTTGCAGCTGGGTTTCGTCAAGAGTCCTTTCCCATGGGTTTGTAGGTAGGTGTGCCTTCATCGGGGGCTTGCGAGGTGTTAGGAGCTTGCGGCCAGGGGTATCTTCGATAGGATCTTGGCAGGCCTAGCTTTGTTGGGAGTGCAGGAGGGAGTGCCTTCGTCGGGGATTGTGGGCAAGGGAGGGGGGCTTCAATGGCTGCAGGGTCTTGTGAGAGACGAGGTTTGCAAGATGGGGAAAGGGGGCTTTGACAAGGGTGGTGGAAGTGAGGAATGAGAGTAGGTGGTTGGTGGAGGAAGGAAGGGGAGGGGGAGGTGGTTTCCAGATGAAAGTGAGGAGGAGGAGGTCGATAGGGTAGGGGTGACTAACTGGAGGAGGAAGGAGAGAGTGTGGTATCTTTTGTAAATAATTATGATTTAAAAGGTAAAAATAAAAAATAATTAACGGATACCGTCACAACTAATGGGAATTTGGATGGGAGTTAACATGAGGTTATGGATGTAAGAGTTAAGCACTACTCAGGGTCCTAGATGAAATTCACGATAATACGAGGTTATGATTGTAATTGCGAAATTACTCAAGGTTATGGGTGTAAAAATCACATTTTATTTTAATGTCTTACTAATGATTTTATTCTAGTTTTAATATATACATATATTATTAATAATATTTACAAAATTATAAAAAAATAAAAGAATAAAAATAATAAAGAATAAATAAAATGAATATTTTAATCAGTATATTATATAGTAGGGATCTAAAACCGAACTTTCACACCTTAACTCCAAAAAATATGAAACCGCCTTCATTAAATATCTCAATAAATTTATATACAATTAAAGTGATTTTGATATATTTTGAGTTTTTATTTGAGAGATATGAGTCTGGGAAGTTAGGATTTTGTGATCTTATTTAGTGTATAACTTTATACTTCATATTATTTCCGTATGAAATCAATTTTATATTTTTTCTATATCCAATTATATACAACTTTCAGGTACAAAATTTCTTTATTTGAGGTACAAAAAGTGGAAAATAAAATAGGTCCCAAAAATGCATAAATAATGTATTAATAAATAGGATATTTATTGTATTATTAGCTCTTATCTCCCCTTACTTTATTCCTTTACGACCTATTCATCAAGATGCCTAGGTCTCAGGGTTTAGGGTCATAAAAGATCTTTGATATTTTATTCTTTTTCTTTTCTTTTCTTTATTCTATAGTTTTGGTCTTAAAAAATATTTTATACAAAAGAATGGATGTCAATGTATTCAAACTAAGGGTATTTGCATGCATTATTAGGGTTTTTAAGGCCAAAATAATATAATAAAGGTGATTAAATGGAGATTCATCATCTACTTGGGCCAATCAGGATGACATGTGAACATAGGCTAGTGGACACAAAGAGTTAAGTCGTTATGGACCTGAAAAGTCTTAACCCCAAGCCCTGTAAGGTTCCTCTGAAGTTAAATGGATTATGATCTTAACCAAGATCCATTCTTCAATTTTTTTCCAGACTAGTTTAAATGTTAACCATGATTCTGAAGAATGCACATGCAAGTATTTACAAAAAAAACTCTTTTGTGGGAATTTTTCAAACTATGCAAATTTTTATGGAATTTTACTTTTTCAAGTTTTTAGGTATTTTTGAAAAATAACAGAAAATATATTTACAGCAGGTTTTATGTTACAAGTTTTATATACAAAGGGATTTTAATTATAGGATCTCAAATCAGTTTTACTAAGGATATTTATATATAAAGAATTAAGGGTTTTTAATGTACACATATATACAAGTGGTTTTTATACTCCATAAGTTATTTCCCATGTGACAAAATAATTTTCGATAAGTTTTTCAATACATTTTCGAAAAGGGTTTCAAAATTATTTTACCAACATTGACAAATAATTTTGCAAATATTTTATTTTCACACAATTTTCAAAAATTGCGTACAATATACCTTATTTTGATAGAGAAAATAATTGCAAACATTTTGTAATCAAAATATTTTACACTTTTTTACAAAATTTGTACAAAAAAATTAAAGGTTTTTTACATTTTACAAATATTTTTGAAAAAAGTTATTAAAAATTATTTTATTCCAATTTTATACATAATATCCTTATTATTAAAACACACGCACAAGTACGAGCTATGGCTAAAGTCCATATACAATATATACGACACCCCCATACTTAGCTCGAATGAAGTCCTTAAACTGATCGGAGAGAAATGAAGGAAGACATAATTCGTTCTTAATATAGATAAGTGAAAAGAATACCATACTACAACGACTCAAATGAGAAAAAATGAATCAATAGAACTCAGTGATCCCCCCTATACTTTGGATCAATTAGTCCTAAGTATAAAAGATTGTACATAAAGGGAAATCGAGGAGTAAAATATACAAACATTACCTCCCCTATACTTAGGGAAAGATATCCCTAAGTATAGGCAACAAAATAGAGGTAATAGATGAGAAAGAAATAATCACAGGTCTAATGTCCCCCATACTTAGGATAAAGTGTATCCTATGTATAGAAAAATCATAGGATGGGTATAGGGTATTAAACAAAACGAATGAATGAATGATATAGACAGCATGGATCTACAAAGATGTGAAGTGTAAGTGAAAATCAGGTATGATATGCAAATGAAGAAAGTCAAAGAACACATCTAATACAAAATGTATAGGGAAACATCAACGGTAAGTAGGTCATGATCAAATATGGCTTTGTGTTCTAACCATTGACTTGAAAGGTGGATATAGAAGACAACTCAGATATATCAATGCTACTGTTTTCGTGAATCTTTGTGACCAAGTATGGTCCCTTCCATTTACTATATAACTTCCCTGTAAATAATCTCAACCTTGCATCAAATAGCCATACTCTCTGATTGGGCTCAAACTGCTTATGGTCGATGTGAGAATTATGCCTTATTTTCACTATGTCCTTATACTATAGGCTACTTGAGAAGGTTGTATCTCTCAACTCCTCTAGGGATGCCAATTCTTCTCTCCTCTGATCTCCTACACTCTCAGGATCTAAAAGTATCTCAGTGACTACCCAAAGTGACTTATGCTTAATCTCAGCAGGTAAGTGGCATGGATTGACATAAATGAGCCGAAAGGAGATGTACCCAATGGTGTATTGAAGGAAGTCATATAGGCCCATGGTGAATCTTCATTTCACCACCTTTATTCTATCATTTTGGCCTTAAAATCCTATCTAATGCATGTAAATAGCCCTAATTTTTAGAAATTAACATTCATTATTTATTCCAATTATTGTATATAAAATATACTTTTTAATGCCAAAATTATAGAATAAAGAAAATAAAAAGAATAAAACACCAAAGGTATTTTATGACCCCAAACCCTGAGACCGAGTTAAGAATTGATTTGGTCGATAAGGAATAAAGTAGGGGGAGATAAGGGCCAAAAATCACCAATAATTTCCATTCTTTAGGTCATCATTTAATCATTTTTGGGACCTATTTTATTATTTATTATTTATACATCAAATAAAAAAACTTTGTATATGAAATTGTAGATATTAATATATAGAAAATACAAAATTGATATGTGAAAGTAAGGTTTTCGACCCCTATTGTACAATGTACCCGGATAAAATATTCATTTCATTTATCCTTTATTATTTTTATAATTTTATATTTTTATAATTTTATAAATATTATTTATAACATATGTACATATTAAAACTAAAATGAAACTATAAATAAAATATAAAAATAAAATAATATACTAAAATACATAGAAAAATACAGTATATATACATATATATTATATATACCTATTTATTTAAGTGTATATATTACATCAGAAAATATATAGTAAAAATATATTTATGTGTATAAAAATAAGTTACAATTTTATAAAATAAAATAATAAAATATAAAATAAAATACCCAGAATATAAATGAATATACCTGTAGATGGCACCCTAAGAATTAAATTGTAATAAATAAATTCAAAAAATAAATTAAAATCATAATAGAATACTATACATAATAAGAAACATTTTTTATTTTATAACTTAAAATTAATAAGATCATTTATTAGTTAATTTTGTTTTTTTAATAATTTCGAGGCTGGATTTTTTAGGTTAGTCCATGTGGACCAACCATAGTGCATCGTTTATTGACTCAGGTCAACCGCCTGTCGTGAGCCTTGGAACTATCCGAACCACTTGAACGACCTCCCTTATCCAAATACGTGTGCATGATACATCACTCGAGGATGTATGATCACTTTAGGGGATTTACTCTTTGCTCATCCTTGATTCTCGTCGAACCAAATCCCTTCCTTGTCTCGCATCACCACGCCCGTGATTCTTCCTTAAACTCTTGCCCCCAGTCGCATGTATATAAGCCACTCACCCCCTCAAACCCTAAACCTTAGGCACGAACTTTCTTCCTAGTTCCAATAGGAAGGAGGGGATACCCTCAACATGTCGATTAGTGTCGAATTAAGGTATATTCGAGTCGTTGCCGCCAGCTTTACCACGAGTTCACTCAGCTTCAATCAAGGTCGAGTTGCTGTTTTTTTTCGTATTCTTTTGATTCTGTAACTTAGAATTAGAGTAGCCCTGCGTTTTATTCCAATCGGTTTCAACCTATTTCCAACAACCTCGATACTCCTATGCCTCGACTAACACCTCCACAAGCTCCCCCTTCGCCTACTAAATTCCTGGCACAGCTTCATCTTTATCCTACATGGATCAAGGAACCAGATACTCTACTTCCATCGCTCGTCGAAAGATCATCATACCACACACCCTCCTTCCATTTCGCCTACTGGAGCCTTCCTTGACTACGTTTTTTGTTCCCTGACCATCTCCTACATGAAAGAACTGAGAAGAGAGCCCTATAGAGGCCCATCGACCCCAGGAGTATCCCCAGGCAAACCTCCTATGCTATCCGCCATTGAAGCCCCTCGAGGCATTTTGATACATCGAATCGATGCGGGAGGACAGTGGGAGGATTTTTTGATCAACAGCTATGAAGGAGAAGCTCGTAGGTGCTCAATTTTGCTGATCAAAGCTCGTCGGGCAGTGTTCTTTGAGAGTTCATCCAGCAGGTCTGCAAGCCCTCCGATCACGAGCAATTCTTGGAGAAGCGCATCCATAATTAGATTTGATCATACTTCCACCATTGGATCTCCACGTGAGATCTAATCCTCACCATCAGACGACGAAGCGTCATCGTCAAGACTGGAGGCGCCACTTGTTTAAGTGTGTACATCGTTGCCATTCATCCGTGCCTAGCGTTGGGTATTTTGCATATTCCACCTAGCTACTTTTTGTATTTAATATTTAACACATAAACTTTTCCTCGACCGTTATTTTATTTTTTTTGTAAAATGTGCAAAAAGACCATTGAATTTTTTATATTTGTATTTGAGCCCACACTAGCTCACGTCGTGTGCGGTCCCATGTGAGGAGGGCATTTCGCAGGAACGCCCCCACAACTTCTTGTATTTCATTTTAGCTCAAAAATATTTTATTCTAGTTATAAACTTTTGTAAAAATTGTAGAAAGGCCCTGACTTTTATGTTATTTGTATTTGTGCCCCTACTAGGTGATGATCCTCCATTCCATCATCTTTATTCTATCATTTTGGCCTCAAAACCCCTAGTAAATACATGTAAATACTCTTAATTCATGCATTTTAGCATCCATGCATGTGTATGTAAATAGTGTATAAAATACGGCTTTTAAAGCCAAAATTATAGAATAAAGAAAAGAAAAGAAAAGAAAAGGAATAAAATGTTGTAAATATTTTATGACCCGAAACCCCGAGACATAGGCATATAGATGAATAGGTCGACAAGGAATAAATTAGGGGGAGATAAGGGCCAAAATACAATAAAAATATCCTCTTATTTAATTCATTCTTTATTCATTTTGGGACCTATTTTTAGTTCTACTTTTTACACGTCAAATAAAGAAACTTTGTACATGAAAGTTGTAGATAATTAAATATAGAAAAATACAAAATTTATTTCATACAAAAATAGTGTATAGATAAAAAGTTATGATCTGAATAAGATTCCAAAACCCCAACTTCCCATACATGTATCTCTCACATAAAAACTCAAAACACATCAAAATCACCTTTAATTGTATATAATTTTCAATAATCTATTTAATGAAGGTGGTTTCATATGGTGCAGAGCTACGGTTTGAATTTGAGTTTTGGATCCCTATTGTATACTTGTGCAGATTAAAATATTCATTTTAATTATTATTCATTATTTTTGTAATTTATATTTTATAATTTTTAAATATTATTTATAATATATGTGTGTATAATAATTAGAATAAAAATACAAGGAAAACATAAAAATAAAATACTTGTAAAAATATACAGATGAAATACTTATACTTATACCTTTATAGATAATATTTCTATTTATTTAAATATACAAAATACTTCAAAAAATAAAATAAAAATATATTTAAGTGTATAAAATTAATTTATAAATTTATAAAATAATAAACAAAATAAATAAAATTAAATATACAACATAAAAATAAAATATTAAAATATATAGATAAATATACATATATATCTCTTAAAAGGAAACTTGTATTTTTATACCCCAAAAAAATAAATAAAATCATAATAAAATACTTTATTAATTAATAAATATTTTTTATTTAACAACTAAAAATTAATAAATTCGTTTTCTATTTTTAAATGATTTTACAATGTATTTTTTTCAGGATTTTTCCTGGATGGTCCACGTAGACCAACCAGGAGGGTCTGAGAGTTGATCGCGGGTCAACTCTCTGGCCCTAGCTTCCGTAGGCTGTCAGAAATGGGTTTTGACCCATCTTCATGATTTTTCGGGGGTCACGCCTTTCACCATCTTGCGTCTCCCCCTTCTTGATTTTTTTTCCTCGACCAGTGGTGATTCACGCCCAAGGTCCACCTTGGGCTTTGGATCGCTGCATCGAGCTGTCACCCTCAATCTTGAAGCCCTGTCCATTCACTCTTTCAAAAGACCCTGTCGCCTTCCTCTGATCTCTGAACCCTTTCTTGGCCAGGCTTAGACCTCCGAGAGTGCTCCTGATCGACTCTCGTGACAGGGGAGCATCCAGCACTCTCGTCTGAGGTACAGCGAGGTCAGGAGAGGTCGTTCCACCCCCATCTCTGGTGCGCCGCCATGAGGTACCCATCTCCCCATTTCGTGGCTTGAGGTTCATTTTTCTTTGTTTTTCCTTGCATTTTGATAGTATTCTTAGTCGTAGGATTCGCCCCCACCTTTGCTTTTGAACCAGACCCCTCGTTCACCTTCGCTCTGACGATCTCCGCTCTTGTCATTCTCCGCATCAATTCGCAGCTAGGAAGGGTGAGTCATTTTGCCCTCGCTCTCCTTAACATATCTTGCAAGTTTTTGGAGCGTGAAAAGCACCTGGGGAAATTTTTGGCATCTCGCCGGAGGCACCTGGACCCTCCTCTCTTCTTCGATGTCGTGGAGGAGGTCCAGCGGTCATCGTCGTGTTTTTGTTAGCAATGTGAGCTCCGGGTGAACCATTCCTACAATAAATGTTATTGTAATAAATGATTTATCAATAAAAGTTATTGATTATTTTCACTCCCTTTCTGAGATTGAATGAATGAATGCACTATAAGGTCCCTCTGTACAATAAGGGTTATGTACCATGGCCAACTTGATGATCATACAGCTGTTGATTCATTGAATGAATCATAGAGGCTGATGCTTGGATGAATATCGAAGGAGTTAGATAGAGGACTCATCAAGCATCGTTAAATGATTGTTAAGTGATGATCTCCAGCTAGAGTAGGAGATGGCAATCCTTTCTCAAATGGTTGATATCTGACTGACCTCTTGATGCAGGTCCTCTGCATGGGAATAGTGATTCGGAGGTGTCACATTAGTTGAGTCAATGGGTTGACTTAACGAGATCGAGATAACCAAAGACCTATGTTGAATGGTGTCACAGCATAGGCATGCATCCTCTGACCGGAGACAGATGTATTGCTATATGTCTGAGTATGTACATTTGGCAGACCAATAGGTTGATGACCTAACCTAGGTCTATACACCAACGAGCTGGTGTGCATGTAAGGACGTATAAGTAATACGATCTCTCAAAGGGATCATACATGTTCACTTATGAACCGGGAGACATGAGCTCACTCATGAGGTATTGGGACTGATAAAATTCCATGCATGGTCGTCATGCTTTGGAAGCATGACATGAATTTGAAGGTAAGATATATGCTTTGGGAAAGCATGTGATCTATACCAATTCCCAGTGACCAAGATTGAGAAACTTAATGATCAAACCCTGAAGATGAAAGTGTAAAAGTGATATTTATCTTCAGAGTGATCATAGTTCTTCCAGTATACAGGATGTGCAGGTATTGGGAATACCTGAGGGTGATGTGATCATAAATGATTGTATAACCACGACGCTTCCATTCCTAGGGAGTGATGAAACAGGTTTGGATTTTAGTGACTCCTCTAATTACAGAAGTAACCTAATCTTAGTTCATGTACCGAACATTGATATGAATAAGATTCAGATGCAACGAGAAGATTAGGTCTACGGTCTTGATTTTATCAAGCATCTGTGGGAGGTCCATGAGATCTGGATTTGAGATATGATCTCAACATCCAAGTCACTATACGTGGAACAATACAATCGCCCTGTCCTTATCTCCAAGTATCTGCGGAGAAATCACATTATTCTTGAAAAGGGTTCAAGAATAATTCCATAGATCTAAGCATTAAAGAAATAATGATTAAATGTGATTTAATCATCTTGATGTGTGTAGAAATTATCCTATATAATTTAATGTGATTTATGTATTGTGGATAAGAATAATGTGGATAGCAATATCCAATTATTTATAATATAATAAATGTGATTTATAATGTATTAGAGAGAGCTATTTATAATTTATATTTGTTGATTAATTATTATGTGTATTGGATACACATTGTGGTATTAATTGAAATTGTAAATTATATGTTGTTTTGGATTGTGAATATGATTCATAATTTTTTAATGGAAAAATTGCAATATTCTCAAAATTAATTGTGAATTATCTTTGAAGAATAGATCACAACAAAAGTTGTTGGAAATTATGGGAGAAATTCATGGAGATATGTAATCTTATGAGATTACATGGATTTGCCTCCACCATGGGGAGATGGTGGACGGCCACCAATTCCACAAGGAATTTGGTGGCCGTCCCCACCACTCCTAATGGGGAGATCTCCATGTAAATCTCTCCATAATTGCTTGGTCTAATTTAGGATTGAAATTTATTTGAGATGTCAAATATATTTGATTTAGATTAGATTATTATTTGTTGGTTTTTACCAACAACAATCTTGGTCATTGGATTGAATATAAATCATTCTCATCCACTGATTTATATGTCCCATGGATTGAGATCCATGGATCCCAAAACCCTAGAAATAGAGAGGCATACCATGCTCTTTAGGGCTATGCAATATTGGAGCCAACTCTCTCTCTCTCTCATTCTTGTCACACGCCAAGTCTCTCTCTCCCTCTTCTTGGTGGCCGTCCACCTAACCCTAGAGGAGAGACTCGTCGTCGCCTTCGCCATCGCGTCGCCGCTTCGACGTTCTTCGGTTCTCGATCTTCTTGGAGTTCTTTGCTCACGAAGAAGACGTTCGATCTCGTACGAAGAGATCAGGAGTTCACCGTGCTTGGATCGACTTGTTGGATTGCAAGGTTCACGCGGTTCATCCCCGCGCTTGCAAGCGACCTCTCCGATGATCGGACTTGAGACAGGAGGTCTCTTTCCTTAGAGACTTGATCAACCACGCTTCAAGAGGTGTTCATTTCTACTTGTTGTCGTTCTAGATGAAACAAGTCGAGAATCGTTCTTGGATCATGTGGTTTCATCGCATGGAAATTTTTTAAATTCCGCTGCACAGAACAACTAGTACGACTAGTCGTTCTGCATCGTATTCGATACGACGATCACGCTTCCATGATGAACTTGAGGATTATACCATATCCTTCAAGTGGTATCAGATCCAGGTCGAAGGTTTTGAATATGATTCGCAAACCTAGGACGACCTGGGTTCGTTAAGGTCGCGAAAGTTTTTGTTGCATTTGATTTTCGTAGATCTGTTTAGTGAATAAATTCGTCTAAAATGATTAAAAGCGAATTAATCACTTGTATTTTGTTCCCCATTAAATAAGAAAACCATAGGATCTGAGTTTACGTAATTCGGATTCCGTTTGCTCGAGATATGGTTGTTTTAATGAACATGTATGCACTGTTGCGGGAACTGCGAATCTTAACATGATTAAGGAGTTAATTACTGTTTTGATCCGCCTCGAAATACGTGAAATATCACTTGGGTTCTGTCCTAAATTAAGTTAGCAATATTTGAAAATTGAGTTTATCTAATTTGGATTTAAATTGATTGAGATATGTTAATTTTAGTGAGTAGGGGTCACTGCTGAAATTACAGTCCTGATCAAGAACCATGTGATTGTCAATTAGTGAAATTAATTGTTAATTTCATGAAATAATTATGGAAAATATTTGTGAAATATTGGAAGATGATTATTTCCTTAATTGACTTGGCCTCAACCAATTAATTAATTAGATTTGATTTAGATCATAATTGGAAACACAATCATCAAACTTGATGCTTGAATAGGATTGGGAATTTGTGTAGCAAATTTCCTTATAATCAAAAATATTTTGATTATTACTAAATGTTATAATTTCAGTTGAAGAACCGATGATCATCTCAAGTATAAGTTGATATATTTGGCATTATCCTTTCCTGAGGTGGATATGGTGTCTAGTCGGAGAGCAATGGGTTTGCGGGTTGCAACGTATGTGGTCCGTCCCACTCTCGTCGGTACTGGCCATGACAGTGGGTAGAGACTCGATAATGTCGGAGAAAATCAAGGTGTATTTTCTAATTATTAAAATTCGAATTAATACACGTACTTAATGATATTACCATATATATTCAAGTAAAATAATCAAGTTTGTTGATTGAATTGGATTGATAAATAATTTAATATGATTAAATTGATTATGTCCAATTGAGACACTCTATTATGAATAGATTTGTTGTTTCCCTTGGAAGAATTAATTCTATGAATATGATTCATGATAATTGATTAAAATTTGAATATGAGGTGGAGGATCACATAAGTGACATCCATGGTCTCCCGTCAAGGCGAAGAGTTCTGTCGCCAGGGATTGCATGTGGGAGATGCCTGTCCGAAGTGACAGCTCCTATATACAAGTGCATCTGGATCGGGCTCTTTGCTTCTCGAAAGAGTAAGTCCGTATGCGTAGTGACCCCAATATCGGATCCTCATATTATTGGGGCGATATTGGATTGTGCATAGCGAGTACTATTCTTGTTGACGGTTGGTTCAATTAACAATGGATCAACATCGCCTTAGGGGCGGTAGGCCCGGGTGTTAAAGACTGAATTGGAAAATGCAAGTTGGACTTGCAAGGCAGAATGTGTTCCCGCTTCTCTTCATTGGAGTCGCAGATTCTCATATTATTGGGATGTGACAAAGATAAAGAGGAGATCCCAATTCTCGCTAGATATATAGCGGTAATATCTCTTACTTTGAAAATGATTAAGGGAATGAACTTTCAAAGTCGACAATGCAAGAATAATTTGAGTTAAAATACCTTAATCAAATATCATAAATTTGAATATATGTTTATATGTTCTAATATAGTGCATTCTTAATTTCAGAAAATGAAGTCCTTGAACCCACTAAGCAGGTTTCTTGAGGTCAATCTGTTGATCGGTCCAAATTACTCGGATTGGATCCGTAATTTGGAACTTGTTCTCTCTGCTGAGCGCATAAGTTATGTGCTCTCCGAAGACAAGCATGAAAGCCCTAAATCCAAGGAACAAAAAGCATACAATGACAAGTATGATGAAGATCATGTCTTGGCTAGATGCTATATCCTGTGTTCTCTCTCCAATATTCTACAGAAACAACATGTGGAGATGAACACATGCCAGGAGATAATGCAGAACCTAAAAGATATGTTTGGTGACATTAATCGCACCCAGTGTTACAATATTGTGAAAGAGCCTGTTCGCTGCAAGATGCAGGAAGGAACTTCGGTTCGAGAGCATGTGCTCAAAATGTTTGGGTACTTGTTTGAACTGGAGACTCTTGGGGCCAACATGGATGCAGATATGCAAGCTGATTTCATTCTGCTATCCTTGCCCAAGTCTTTAATAATTTTGTGGTTTCATTCCACATGAACAAGTTGGACTTTTCGAATGCTGGTCTTCTTGCTGCATTAAAGTCTGCAAAAGACGTAATGAAGAAAGATGGTCCTGCTGGCAGTGCAATGGTTGCACAGGTCAGAGGGAAGCGCGGTCGGAAGCAAGGTTCTCGGAAGGGCCCGTCCCAGAAGAGAAAGAAGAAGAGTCAAGGCGTTGGCTCATCTTCTAACGCATCCACACTGATAGCGTCGAAGAAATCCGACATTTGTCACCACTGCAAAATGTCGGGGCACTGGAGGCATAACTGCCCAGAATACATGAAGTCGTCAGACAAAGGTAAAGCCCCAGCATGTATGAAATCTACTTTCATCATTGAAACTAGCTTTCTCGTCGGACGAGAAGGAAGTTAAGTTGTAGATTCTGGTGCTTCCGTTCATGTTTGCAATTTGTTGCATTTGTTTCAGGAAACTAGAAATCTTGAGGAAGGGGAGATAGTCATCCAGATGGGATCTGATGCAAGTGTTGCAGCAGTAGCCATAGGGACTTGTCGACTATCATTATCTAGTGGTAGAGTCCTTATACTTAAAGAGTGAATTTATATACCCGAAGTCAGAAGGAATTTGATATCTGTATCTAAGCTTGTTAGAAGCGGATATTCATTCCTTTTCTGTAATAAATTAGTCATAAATCGTTATGATAAATATATTGTGGATGGTATTTTGACTTCTGGTGGACTCTATGAGCTGTGCATTGATCAATGTATCATGAATGTTACAGCCACTAATAAAAACCCTAAAAGATCCAGGGAGGATGGAAATCTCTCAAATGAGATTTGGCATCAAAGGCTTGGTTATTTATCTGTTGATAGGACCAATAGATTGATAAAGGACGGACTTTAGATTTTCTACAGGTTCAACCTTTGCCTACTTACAAACATTGCATTCAGGGTAAAATGACTAGGACGCCTTTCCATAACAAGGTTACAAGATGCGAAGGTATTATTGACCTAATACATGGTCCCTTCAGTACCGCGACTCGAAATGGATATCGATATTATTTGACGTTTATTGATGACCATTCGCGATACGGGTTTGTCTTCCTATTACGTCATAAATCTGAAACCTTTGAAAAGTTCAAAGAGTTAAAGGTTTTGGTTGAGAACCAAACCGATAGGAAGATTAAGCGGATTCGATCTGATCGAGATGGCGAGTACCTCTCGGATGAATTCAAGGAATACCTTAAGGAGAATGGAATTGTTTTCAATCTCACTCCTCCTGGAACGCCCCAACTAAATGGTGTTGCTGAAAGATGCAACAGGACCATCATGGACATGGTCTGTTCAATGATGAGCAAAGCACATTTAACTCTTAGTTTCTAGGGATATGCAGTAGAGACTGCAATATATATCCTGAATAAGATTCCTAGCAAATCTGTACCTAAGACTCCTCATGAGCTCTGGTATGGAACCAAACCTAGTGTTAATCACTTGAGGGTTTGGGGTTGCTTGGTCCATGCTAAAAACGTGGACGCAATTAAGACAGAATCTCGCTCTCGTGAGTGTTACTTCGTTGGGTATGTTAAAGATGGTATTGGATACCAGCTTTATGACCCTGAGACCCAAAAGGTTTTTGTTTCTAGAGATGTGAAGTTTCTGGAGAATGATTTTTTTAAAGGTCAAGACAAGAATGAAGTAGAGGAACTCATTGAATCCCCTGAGGATTCTGAGCTTCCTAGACCAGAAACTGAAGAGATAAATAAAGATGAAACACTCATACCTCTTCGAAGGAGTTCAAGGGTGGTTGCACCACCTGAAAGGTATGAATTCCATGTGTCAAGTGAGACTGACATTGATCCTACTTCATTTGATGAAGCACTCGCGGATCAAGACATGGATAGATGGGTGATGGCAATGAAGTCAGAAATTGACTCCATGCATAAGAATAGTGTATGGACCCTAGAGGATCCACCTAAAGGGGTAAAACCCATTGGGCGTAAATGGATCTTCAAGAGAAAGAGGGGACCTGATGGGAAAGTAGAGACTTTCAAGGCACGGCTCGTAGCCAAGGGCTACACACAGAGAGAATGCATCGATTATGATGAGACATTCTCTCCTATGGCTATGCTTAAATCAATCAGGACACTGCTAGCTATAGTTGCATATCTTGACTACGACATCTGGCAGATGGACGTCAAGATGGCTTTCCTCAATGGATACCTCGAGGAGGATATCTACATGGAGCAGCCCCATGGCTTCATAACTGAGGATGGTAAAGTATACAAGCTGAATAAATCCATCTATAGGCTCAAGCAAGCTTCTCATAGCTGGAACATCAGATTTGACGAAAACATAAAGAGTTATGATTTTGTGCATAATCCTGATGAACCTTGTGTATACAAGAAGACTAGTGGGAGGCCATTGTGTTCATCGTGCTTTACGTAGATGACATCCTTATCATTGGGAATGATACAGGGATGATGACCAGTGTGAAGATTTGGCTATCCCATACCTTTGAGATGAAAGATCTTGGAGAAGCATCTTACATCTTAGGCCTGAAGTTGTTTAGAAACCGAGAAAAGAGGATTTTGGGATTGTTACAACATGGATACATTAAGAAGATTCTTGAACGATTCCGTATGGATAGTTCTAAGAAAGGATTCCTACCATTAAGACATGGTATCCACCTATCTAAAGGAATGGCTCCTCAAACTGTTGAGGAAAAGAAGGCCATGGCTGGATGTCCTTATGCATCAGCTGTAGGAAGCTTAATGTATGCCATAATGTGTACTAGGCCAGATATCTGCCATGTAGTGGGAGTGGTAAGTCGTTACCAATCCTGCTATGGAGAACAACACGGGAATGCAGTAAAGAACATATTCAAATATCTAAGACGGACGCAAGATTACATCTTCATCAATGGATATGGTGATCTCCAAGTCTTGGGATATACAGATTCTGACTTCCAATCGGATGTTGATGATCAAAAGTCGACATCAGGGTTCGTATTCTTGTTGAATGGTGGTGCTGTGAGCTGGAGAAGCAAGAAGTAGGACACTACTACAGATTCAACAACAGAAGTCGAGTACGTTGCCGCATTGGATGCTGCAAAGGAGGCAATGTGGTTACACAAGTTTGTCCTGGATCTTGGTGTAGTTTCTTCTGATACTCCCATCCCGTTACTCTGCGATAACACGGGAGCCATTGCCCAGGCAAAGGAACCCATATGACATCAGAAGAGCAAGTACGTGGAAAGGAAATACCACATCATTCGGAGATACAAAAGCGTGGTAACATAATCATCACTAAGGTGGCTTTTGCCGACAACGTTGTTGATCCTCTTACCAAACCTCCGACACAGAAGGTTTTCGACCAGCATGTAATGAGTATCGGTTTAAGGATTTTATTTGAGTAGTTCTGAGGGCTAATGGGAGATTGTTAGCAATGTGAGCCCCGGGCGAAGCATTCCTACAATAAATGTTATTGTAATAAATGATTTATCAATAAAAGTTATTGATTATTTTACTCCCTTTCTAAGATTGAATGAATGAATGCACTATAAGGTCCGTCTGTACAATAAGGGTTATGTAACATGGCCAACATGATGATCATACAGTTGTTGATTCATTGAATGAATCATAGAGGCTGATGCTTGAATGAATATCTAAGGAGTTAGATAGAGGGGATAGAGGACTCATCAAGCATCGTCAAATGATTGTTAAGTGATGATCTCCAGACTGAGTAGGAGATGGCACTCCTTTCTCAAATGGCTGATATCTGACTGACCTCTTGATGCAGGTCCTCTACATGGGAATAGTGATTCGGAGGTGTCAGATTAGTTGAGTCAATGGGTTGACTTAACGAGATCGAGATAAACAAAGACCTATGTTGAATGCTGTCACAACATAGGCATGCATCCTCTGACCGGAGACAGATGTATTGCTATATGTATGAGTATGTACATTTGGCAGACAAATAGGTTTATGACCTAACCAAGGTCTATACACCGACAAGCTGTTGTGCATGTAAGGACATAAGAGTAATACGATCTCTCAAAGGGATCATACAGGTTCACTTATGAAACGGGACACATGAGCTCACTCATGAGATATTGAGACTGATCAAATTCCATGCATGGTCGTCATGCTTTGGAAGCATGACATGAATTTGAAGGTAAGATATATGCTTTGGGAAAGCATATGATCTATACCAATTCCCAGTGACCAATATTGAGAAACTTAATGATCAAACCCTGAAGATGATAGTGTAAAAGTGATCTTTATCTTCAGAATGATCATAGGTCTTCCAGTATGCAGGATGTACAGGCATTGGGAATGCCTGAGGGTGGTGTGATCATAAACGATTGTATAACCACGACGCTTCCATTCCGATGGAGTGATGAAACAGGTTTGGATTTTAGTGACTCCTTTCATTAGAGAAGTAACCTAATCTTATTCCATGTACTAGACATTGATCTGAATAAGATTCAGATGCAATGAGAAGATTAGGTCTACGGTCTTGATTTGATCAAGCATCTGTGGGAGGTCCATGGGATCTGGATTTGAGATATGATCTTAACATCCAAGTCACTATACATGGAACAATACAATCGCCCTGTCCTTATCTCCAAGTATCTGCGAGAAATCGCATTATTCTTGAAAGGGTTCAAGAATAATTCCATAGATCTAAGCATTAAAGAAATAATGATTAAATGTGATTTAATCATCTTGATGTGTGTAGAAATTATCCAATATAATTAAATGTGATTTAATTATTGTGGATAATAATAATGTGGATAGCAATATCCAATTATTCATAATATATTATAAATGTGATTTATAATGTATTAGAGAGAGCTATTTATAAGTTATATTTGTTGATTAATTATTATGTGTATTGGAAACACATTGTGTAATTAATTGAAAATGTAAATTATATGTTGTTTTGGGTTGTGAATATGATTCACAATTTTTCAATGGCAAGATTGCAATATTCTCAAAATTAATTGTGAATTATTTTTGAAGAATAAATCACAACAAAAGTTGTTGGAAATTATGGGATAAATTCATGGAGATATGTAATCTTATGAGATTACATGGATTTGCCTCCACCATGGGGAGATGGTGGACGGCCACCAATTCCACAAGGAATTTGGTGGCTGTCCCACCACTCCTAATGGGGAGATCTCCATGCAAATCTCTCCATAATTGCTTGATCTAATTTAAGATTGAAATATATTTGAGATGTCAAATATATTTGATTTAAATTAGATTATTATTTGTTGGTTTTTACCAACAGCAATCTTGGCCATTGTATTGAATACAAATCAAGCTCATCCATTGATTTATATGTCCCATGGATTGAGATCCATGGATCCCAAAACCCTATAAATAGAGAGGCATACCATGCTCTCTAGGGCTATGCAATATTGGAGCCAACTCTCCGCGACGCCGCTTCGACGTTCTTCGGTTCTCCGTCTTCTTGGAGTTCTTTGCTCACGAAGAAGACGTTCGATCTCGTACAATGAGATCAGGAGTTCAGCGTGCTTGGACCGACTTGTTGGATTACAAGGATCACGTGGTTCATCCCCGCGCTTGCAAGTGACCTCTCCGATGATCGGACTTGAGACAGGAGGTCTCTTTCCTTAGAGACTCGATCAACCACGCTTCAAGAGGTATTCCTTTATACTTGTTGTGATTCTAGATGAAACGACCCGAGAATCGTTCTTGGATCATGTGGTTTCATCGCATGAAAATTTTTTAAATTCCGCTGCACGGAACAACTAGTACGACTAGTCGTTCTGCGTCGTATTTGATACAACGATCACGGTTCCGTGATGCGCTTGAGGATTATACCATATCCTTTAATTTTGACACCCCCTGTCATCAGGGGACATCTACAGAAAGCCCCCATGCTGTTTTGAAGCGTCAAGGACCGCCGGAGAGGCTCGATCTGGACAGGGAAACTTCGCAGCACCGCAGTTCTTCCCGGTTCTTCCTCGCGCTTCTTCAGTCGTTGGATGAAGGCCTGTTCTTGGTGGAGCACAGCTGTCGTCGGATCACGTGCAGCGTCAGCCGTTGATGCCCTTTCGTGGATCTAATCTCTGCCGCCAGTCGCGAAGGGGTATCGGCGCGCAGCGGAGCGACACGTGGCATTAGTAGATATCGGCAACCGTCGGATCCGCAGGCTGAGGGTATTTTGCATTTTTCCCCCACTAAATTTTGTATTTAATAATTACTGTTTAAACTTTCCTTGACCGTTGATTTATTTTGTAAAATTTGCAAACAGCCCCCAAAACATCTAGTATTTGCATTGGGGCCACGTCACCTCACGTGATTGGTGCACGTAAGGCACGGCTATTTTGCGAGGGACCCCCGATAATTTTGGTTATTTAAAATTTCTCCTGAAACTTATCTATCATGTTATAATATTTTTGGATATTTTGTAACTTGACCCTCGGGTTTTTGATAAATGCAAGTGCGTCCCAGCCAAGTCACGTGCCCGGTGCACGTGGGGCTCTAGCATTTTTGTAGAGAAGGGCCTCGGTGTTTGCTTATTTCTTATTGGTCCTAGAATAGTTTTATCCGTTATATATATTTTTCGAAAATTACACTGTGGCCCTCATGCTTTTAATTATTTACCTATATGCCCTTGCTAGTAGTGTAGTTTCTCTTTGTTGTCTCTATTTATTTCATGCATCTATAAAATTTGAAAAATCACCAAAAAATAGGCATACATTCTTGTTGCATTGTACTTCCACGCTATATTTTTTATTTGGATTTTTATTGCATTTTATTATTTATAAAAAATTAAAAACATGCATTTTCTTCACTGTTTGCATTAAAAAATGCTTCAAAATTATAAAACATTTTCTAAAAATTCCAAAAAAGATTATATTCTCTTTGTTTTATTTCTGTTTGTTTAAACTTCAATCCAAAAATCACTAAAAATTTCAAAAGAAAATACCTAAAAATTAGAAAACCCCTAAAACTTCATAAAAATCCTAAAAATTCCACAAAAATCCTAAAAATATAATTTTTTCTCTAAATTTTCTCTGTTCTATTATCTTTACTTTAAAATTAATTAGAGGAATTTTGGACTCTATTTGAAATTTTCATTTTCATTTTAGTTTCAGCTTTCAATTTTGTGCACTGTTTTTAGTATTTTTAACTTTAAAAATACCAAAGAAATTAGGAAAAATTTAGAAAAATCATAAAAACATTGGGGGAAAAAAGCCCAAAAATAACTTATTTCCTGTTGTGTATTTTACCTATCTTCATCTCTCTCTTCTCTCTTATGTATATCCTATATAGTTGTATTTCCTTATTAAAAGAAAAAAAGTAAAAATATAAAAAATACAAAATATAAAAAGAAAATAGAAAATCAGTAAATTAAAAAAATAACATATAAAAGTATAAATTCAAAAATTAAATAAAAAAATATAAAATTTAAAACCCAGAAAAATTGCATACACATAGGCATTTAATCACATTCAGTTTTGAGCACTTATTTTTTGATCTATCTTGCTTGTTCCCTGTGTTCCACACTCTACACATACTTGCATCTATACACATATTTGTTGTAGAGTTATAATAAATTTTAACTTCGCACATTTACTTTCATTGCTTGATTTATCTGTTGTAAGTTAACTGTTGACTTAACCCGAATCTCGTGTGGTCGACTCAACGATTGAGTTCCCTCTTTGTGTGGAACTTAAGACCGACGATTTCCCGGTTAATCACTAGACCATTGGTATTAGTTGATTTGTTCTATTTATTAAAAAAATGTCATGTATGCACCAAAAATTACCAAAAATATGGTTAAGCTTCTCATTGCATACACTTCCATGCTATATTTTTAATTTTGTAATTTAGGACTTTTTAGTATCTATTAAAAATCAAAAGAGCACAGTTTTATCCTATTTACAGTATAAAATACCAAAAAAATATCAAGAGATTCAAAAAATTACAAACAAATATTTATTGTATTTATTTATTTATTTTGCAAATCCAGAGCCTGAAAACCCTAAAAATAGAAAGAAAATATATAAAAATTAAAAATCTCCAAAGTCTAGTATAAAAAGATAAAAAGTCTCCAAAAATCCAAAAAAATATATTTCTTTACCTCATAATTTTCTTTATATTATTATCTATATATTAAAATTGATTTGAAGAATAGTGGACTCAATCTACAATTTTTCATCTTCATTTCAATTTCAGTTATTTATTAAATCCTTGATTTAGGATCTTTTTCACTTTCAAAATATATTCAAATTTATTAAAATTCACTAAAAATCACGAAGATAGTAAGAAATACTTAAAATCCAACAAAGATTTAATTTTATAATTCTTATTATTTTTAGTTATATTTATATATATTATTCTATATTGTATATATAATCTTATATATTCTTATATGAGATAATTAAAGAAAAATAAATACAAAATCAAAAAAATATAATAAAAATCAGAAAATTAAAATCAATTAAAAAATAAAAAAACCACAAAACCATAATTTGGCTAAGTGCTTGAAAAGACAACTTCTGGGATTGATCGTTATATTTCTCCTTGCTCTACACCTTTGTTTCATGTATTCGACCCCTACTTGCTTGTCACTATACATAATTAGTAGGGTATAATAAATTTTGATACATACTTGCATATATTGACTTCTTTATTGTGTAGTTTAATTGTTGATCGAACATAATTGTTGAGGAGTCGTCACAGCGAATGAGTCCTCGCCTGGTGAGGCTCATTTTAACACCTGGATTTTCTCCTCCATCAAATGGCTTCGGTTTTGGGGAGCATCAGTTTGGAGAGTAGTTTGTCTTTTTACTTGCTTAACCATTTTTGAAATTACTTATTCTCATTTGATTATCAATTTTTAAATTGTTTGACATCTTCTCTTTTTGTCTTCTTGTGAGGGACCGTTGGCTGAGGAGGATAGCCCAGGCGATCCTACGCAGCCTTAGGACGAGGAGCCAACTATTCTGACCTAGCTAGCAGGAGAGAGCATGAGGCTCTAGAGAGAGGACAGTTAGCATATGACTTTTGTGTGAGGGAGAGAGAGTCATTTATTTGAGCTATTCAATTGTAATAATGTAGGTACATTGGAATTGGGAAAGTCGGGCCCAACTTCCAAGTGTTTGTTCACTAGGGGGCTCATCAGATTTTGACGGGATTCACCTTTCTTTTGCTTTTTTTCCTGAGTTTTGTGCTATCTGCCTTATTTTATTTGTTTTATAGAATGAGTCCTTAGTTTTTAGGCTTGATTGATCATGCTACCTAAGGACAAACACCTAAGTATTTTGCATGCACCTATAGTCTTCGCATTTGGACTTATTATAATTAATTGTTGAACACTTAGTTTGAAACCACATGTCGAGAGGTTGTATACAGCACTTGCAAGACCCATTGTGGCGATCACCAATCGGCATCGAAGTCTGGACTTAGGTTTCATTCTGAGTATTTAACATTCGGTTCTTTGCGTGTAGCAATTACCTGCTTAGGACGATTTCTGTATGCATATTGGTGTATAGCATAGGTTTATAAATTCTCATTTTTCATCCTGCATGGAGAGCGTTGGGAATCACTGTAAGTCTTCTAATTGAGCATTCATCACTTAGGTACTAAGGTAGGATTTCTATCTTTGTCACCTTGCATTGCTTTTGCACGATATCCCTTTGTTTTTGGATCACCTAGGAATTCAAAGAAAATATGAAAAATCATTAAGTGCTTGTATTGAATCTATTCAAAGTAAGTGATAACAAAAAAATTAAAAAAGGGATGCTAAAAACACTTGACTTAAATAAAATTGATCAATTAAAATCATTGCAATGGGTGACCCTCATTTGTTTTTAGGTAGCATTGGAAGGTCTCCTTCCCAATGAGAGAGCGTTATCGTAAGGAATAGAGCCCAAAACCCAATATGTGATTGCCTTATGTATCGCTTGGATTTCCAAAGTATTGCCGTTATATCATACGTAGACGAGTAGGGCTTGGTCAATGATGATGTCCTCTATTGTGTAGAGCATCGAACTTGTCTGAAGTATTGAGCTTAGGCCACCACTTCACAGGGGTGTCTGTCTCATCGTCTTGTGTCCGAGTAGGTCCTTGTACACTCACATGTGATTCTGTTGTGAGCAAGGTCTGAATTAGTGGTTTCGCCTATCGGCTTTCTCCCTCTATTTCTTTGGCTGAGTAGGGATCCAAGAAGTGTTACAAGGACCTTAAAAAGTGCAGACTACGGGTTACAAAGGAAGACAAGTATGAGATGCTTTTCCGGCAGTATTCTCGCTCATATAGGATTAGCACTCTATGGACTCGTTCGAAGATAATTGCCTAGAAATCAAATCTAAAATTTACAAAGATATTTGTCGGACCTTCACAACTTCATGGGTCGAATTGGTGAATCCATTATTTTGATGTTTGATTGATTCGTCTTGTTAAGGTCAAGATCAAAAACATCATGCACTTGCACAATTTTGCTCCCCTTCTCTTTGACCCTTGCTCATTATGAGCCTTCAATTGTTTTACACTTCTTTTGTTCCTTGTTTTTCTCCGTGCTCTTCATCTGTCATCCATCTCCTTTTGACCCTCTATTGATGTCACCCCGCGTATGGTTTAGTCGGGACTCCGCCTATGCCTACATCGATTTCGTACTGCCAACATCTCCAATAATGCATGTTGATCTCCATGGAGCTGGTTCGGACCCTGCGAACTTATCTTTGAACTCCCCAATCCTTTCTTCCTTCAACACTTGCCTTTCTCCAATAACTCCACTATTTGGGATGGACTCACAACTCAAGCCATCTCTTCCCTTCCAAATAAACTGGGATTACTCTTATCCCATAATCAACCCCTTGTAGATGGAGATATATTTCAATCAATATCCTAGGCTCCATTCACAATAATATCGGATTGGCCTTAATTCCATATTCATCGCCGTAGCTGGTGTTCAGACAGGTTTATTCCATCAGGTAGGTCATCAACCTGATCACGAGCCAGAGTTTCAAGACGATTCAGAAATGGCTCCCTCGGGAATAGGAAAGAAACCGTAGCCCCAACCAGCTGAGCAGGCAGATCAGGGGGAAGGGAAGTACACCATGCAAAATGAAGTCAACAGTCAGTTGCTCGCATCGATACAAGCCATCCAACAGTAGCTAACAAATCAAGCCCTGACATAGACCACCTTCCACGATATGTTGAACGACTTAAGGAGGAGAACCGATGAGAGAGATGACAGAAGAGAGGATGAGATGAACAGAGATGATGATTTTCATAAGGGAGATGCAAAAGATAACCTACCAGTAGGTGGACCCCATTGAGAGAAGGGAGGGGAGGCTTCCGCATATGAAGCCTACACTGAAACAAACTTGCAATCTCGGAGTGGGAAGCATTATAGAGTGGATCCAAATTTCATAAATTCGTGCCCACTTCGAAATGAAGCTGTGGTTTCTCTCTCTGCTCCCGACTTTCCATAGAAATACTACAGAGGAACCTTACATCCACTTGCAAAAATTTGGTTGCATCTGTGCCATAGCACACTACCCCAATATCCCTCTAAAGGTGATCAAGATGACTGCCTTTCCTTTCAACCTCCAAGACAAGTCCATGTATTAGGTCGATCATTTGGGAAAGGTAGCGATGACCTAGCAGAAGTTGAAATCAACATTTCTTCACAAACCCTCTTGGTTGCTTGAACCAGATGCGGGCTCGCATCTCCAGCTTTATTCATCAGCCCCACAAGACAATCCATGAAGCATGGGAGAGATTCAAGGATTTCCAATAAAAATGTCCCCACCATGATATTCCGAAGACCAGCCTCATGCAACATTTCTTTGGTGGGTTGACACTTGAAAGCGAGAAGCTCGTTGATGTTTCTTGTGGTGGCTCGCATTTTAATGAGGATGAGGATATCGTCTAGGACATTTTTGAGGAGATGGTCGAAGGAGAGGCTGCTCAATCTTTGTTCCGTGCATATATGAAGATGCCTGCAACCAGCCATAAGCCCGTGAACATGGCTACTCATGCCGAAGACAAGGACGAGAGATCCAATCTTAGCATTATTGGGAGCCACTTGTATAAGGTGGACATCATTGAGAAGAGGTTTTAGGATCATGAAAAACTGTCAGTTATTGAAAAGAGAACCCATGGTTTGGAAAACTCGACTTAATTTCTCAACATCTGGAGCAACTCATTCGAGCCCTAAATGCTACTGTCTGCAACTCTATTTCCGCCACTGCCGAGACTCCTATTGAGTATAAGGAGATACCACTGACATAAAACTCCTCATCCGAGTCTCCCGCAACCCCAATCAGTCCAGCATGTATACTACATGGAGGTCTCGGAGCAACCTCCACAGTCCCAGAACCAGACGGTTGTTTATCCACCCTAGATATTGCCAGCCTATCCCGACCAGTTTCCTCCACCCTCATCTCATATTCAAGAGATAAATGGTGTGTGGGAGCATGAATAACAACTAACCTGTCCTCAAGTGAACTCTCAGGGTCAAAGGGAAACCAACCAGCCACACCACCAAGAGCAACTGGGAGGGAGGAACTTCCAACCCTACCCACCCTAGAACCAGCAACCTCCACAATATGGAAACACCTGGAGACAAGGTTATCAATAGCAATAACAGTCCATCTACTATAATCAAGGCTTCCAGCAATAGCAGACGGCTGCACAATATCATAAGTTTTATCCCTCTCAACAGTATTCACAATACTCTTCTCGACCTCCTCCTCACCATTTCTCGTAGGGTTACCTACAACAGCCTCCCCCATACTATCAAAGTCAGAGGCCCCAATAGGGTGAATTTTTTTAGGCTGCACCGGTGAACCTAGCCCTTTCTTGCTTGGAGAATATAGTGAAAACATGGTTGAGATGACCCAGAAGATAGATGACATGGAGGGTGCTAAGACTATCATTCTATCCCAGGTCGAAGTAAATCTGAATAATTTCCGACGCAAGGAACAGGTATTGTGCAGTAATCTGCTCGATTCATGTAGAAATGATATGTTTATATCTAACATTGTTACTCTTAGGGCGAGCACTACAATCGTCGGCAACTGCGAAGGGAAACCATCTTGCATCTGATGGGGAGTAGTCAGTCCAGCCAGTAGAAGGGCCAAGCAACATTTTTGGAGGAGCACCATTTGCAAAAAAATCACAAACAATAAAGAAAATATAACAATATAAAAAGACAATAGTAGGCCTGGTGGAGACTAGCCAGCATTGGAGATGCATGCACATGCCGCAGAACCAGCACCTATCTCGAAGAATCCTATACATGCAACATATCTAGATCCAGCCCATGAGACCGAGCTTGCGCTTTTTAGTCCACAGCTTGTAGATGATTTTACATATTTTTGCCATCTACCTGTAAACAATGATAAGGACAAAATTTTGAATGATACAATTTCAGATTATGTAAATATTTCTTTCCTATAAGAATTGAAAAGGCATAAAAAATGAAAATTTTGAAAAATGCTTTGTTTGATTCTACCATTTTGAAAATTATTAAAAATATGGTCTTGAACATGCCTTTGATCAAAGCTGAGTGCATGCCTGCTATGAAGAAAGGATTAAAAGAGGCATGTACAACGAGGCATCGATCTCATCCTCACAATGCAAGAAGTCGAGGCGGCAAGTATGAAAAGCATATTCTTACAATGGCCACAGTCAATGCCATCAACAATCTTACGAACAAAAGGCCATACAAGGGAGCACCACTCGTTTGCTTTTAGATGTTCAACCAAGAGTTTGAACGCACTTTGTTCGACAATGGGTCTTCTGTGAATTTAATGATATCTTCACTGCTCACTGAAATCGGGTTAGGACCGCTCAATACTACGAAGATTATTCTATAAATCGTAGATAAATCCGTCAAACAACCTAAGGGCTTGTTGGAGGAAGTAATCGTCACTGTTCAAGGGATGTAATTCCATGTCTATTTCGTTGTACTAGATATGGACGTCTCCACACCTCTGCTCCTGACCCCCATCATCCTTGGTCGGCTGTTACTGTGAACAACCAATGCAATAGTGAATTACGACACTGGGGAGATCACATTCTGCTCACACATTTGCATTGCATTACCATTATTGTGGGATGATTGCTGATGATTGTTTGAGATAAGTTTCGAGTACACAAGAGCGACTGATACAGTGATTGTTAAGTCCGACTTGTCGGACACCGCATGCCCTACAAGATCGAACGTTAGGAGCCTCAGCTCAATTCATCAGATCAGAGCATACACTTGCTTTCGACTACTGGACTCTCACCATCAATGATTCTCGATTTCTAATCGTAGGTTGGTTCTTTGTCTGGGCCCTAACTTAGAGGGAAATTGATGAATCCACGATTCATCATCTCAATATCTTGATCTTAGCAAAATCCTCGAGTAAAATCCCAGAAAAATGTACATAAATTCATTAAATTAACAAAATATCTCTTGTAAATAAAACACACTAATTATTGTATATTAGATTGTATAAAATAAATTACACATAAAAAGCCGCAAAAAATAAAGGAGTTTTATACATGTAAATAGTCCAAAACTTCATGTATTTTTAATAATTTCATTTCAACTCCTTTTTGTCTAATTCTGTCCAACTTGTGCATAACAATGTATATAAAAATACAAAAATACAAAACAAATTTTACCTCAAATAAATGCTCCTAGATCCCAAAGGGAAAAGGCCGTAAAGACCAACTTCCAAGCCAAATTCCCACTCCGTATGAACTCCAAATTCACCAAACTCACTTTTAAAGTTCAAGTTAGAAAATTATCTATCCAACGAAAGTGGTTTCATTAAAATCGGAGCTCATTTGCAAAAGTTGGATTTTGGGACCTAGATGTACATTGTATATTATGTATATATTCATTCCTTATTCATTTTTTTATTTTTTCTAGTTATTAAAAATACAAAAATGCCATGATTGTGTTGTATTTTAATTGTAGTATTTTATTATATTTTTCCGTTGTAAATATCTCTTATTAAAAAAATAAAAAAATACATATTAGAAGCAAACAAAAAATGTACATGTTGTATGTATTCCCTTGTAAATTCTCCACTCTTTTTTCTTCTTTATATATTTTGTTGTATTTAAAGTAGCCTACATTATTTTATTTTATTTATTTATTTATTTTACATTCTCTACAATAACCACCATTCAACTCATTCTACCACCAACCTCCATTCAACCCCACCATTTTTTAAACCTCCCATTCAACTCCATTAATAAAATAACCTCCCACCATGTTAATAACCTCTCATTTCCTCTTCTTTATATACATTCCATCCTCCTCAATTTGCACTTGATCCACCTTTATGTGAGGAGAGCCTAGTTCCCAGAGTTGAATCGGTGATAGCGACACAACCGCGGTCGAGCGACGACAGCCCTCTCTCCGGTGAGATCCGTTGGCTTTTCGGCCAACATCGCAGCCACCTCCGTGTGTTGCTTGAGCTCATCGCACGCCGGCGATTTGAGCGAAGATCGTGCTCTCATGAGCACATCATAGGCGACCGTCTCCATTGTAGGTAAGTTTAGTTTCATATTGTCTTTGTTATTATCTTTGCAATTTTTTTATTCCATCACATTACCATCCATATACCCACATTTGTTCTACATCATCTTCACCATCATCCCATCATATTTTTCCTCACATCATCTGTTGTATTCCTATTTAAGAAAACTAAAAAATTTTAAAAATTAAAATCTAAAAAAAATAATTAAATCACAGCAGAAAACATAAAAAAATCAAAAAAAAATTAAAAGTTGCAGGGAAGCAGTTGCCCACGGCCGCCGCCCCCCTGCACCACCATCTCGCCGCCGGCCCCGCCACGTCGTCGGCGGCACTACCAACCACTGGCGGACGCGCACCGTGTCCTCTCCACCGACCAGACGCCGGCCATCTTCCCCCGCGCGGCCCCTGAAGCGTCACCCAAGGAGGCGCCACCTCCGACTCGTGGCCCCCTTCATCCACCTCCGACCCGCGGCCCCCTTCCTCTGCCTCGTCGGCCGCGCATCGACGTCAGCCCCTCCTCCGTGCGACTCCTCCGTTGTCCCCCTCGTCGGCGACGCGCGCGGGGCCGCCGCTGCCGCCTCCCCCGTTGGGTTTCATCTCAGCCAAAGGAAGAAGAAGGTCTAAACTTTATTTTTTATTTTTATGTAAAAATTGCAACCTTGTCCTATTTTGTTTATGTAATTGCATCTCTGTTCATGTGCTTAGATTTCTTGTATGTTATGTTTTCTGAATTTGCAAAAACACCCCTGTGTTAACATTTTAATTTGGACCTCATTTAGCCATCATTTTATTCAATGAAAAATGTTTAAATGTTGAGCAACTAATTATCTGCCTTGTGGATATTTATTTATATTTTTCTGATATTTGGGTAATTAATGAAAATTGTGTAACTGAAATTCTTGATATTTTACCCAAATTGGACTCTTAAATTTATATCTCACAAACGGTTGCTCTAAAAAATTCCACAAAAATTAGGAATGATGCCATGATATGTGATTAACTTACTCCAAATTTCATCCAAAGTGGAGTTGTCTTGTGCCTGAAATAAATTGTAGAGTGATTTTAATATTTGATTTTTAATTAAATCCACGAACATCATTTTTGCGAAATTTCAAATCTTCTAGATTCTATATGAAAATACCTATTTGGGATAATTCGCACTCTGATTAATTTGATATTGTGGATTTATTAGAAATTATTTACTCACTATCACTCTGATTTAACCAAAAAATCTGTAAAAATTCATAATTTGTCAAAAAATTCCAAAAATATTATTGTAGCTTCCTTGCATCATGTTTTCATTCAATTAAATTTTTCATAATTTTTGCTTACTGTTTATGTGAAAAATTGCGAAAAACCCCTTAAAAAGAGTGCATTTTTAATTGTTGCATTTTAATTCTGAAAATTACAAAAAAAAAAGGTGTTTTGTGTTCAACTCTGTATTAGGACTCTAGAAAAAATATAATTTTGCTGAATTGAGATGATTTGACACTAAAATTAATTTTGCTAAGTTGTGTGATTTCTTAGTGTCGTAATTCACCCGCATTTTTCATTGGCATTTGTTTTTCCATTAAAAAAATCTTAAAAAAATCGCATTGGAAATCTAAATTTTAATTTTTCGAATTAACCCCAAGTTGTTCCTTTGCCTACCTGAGTTCGACCCCGGACTTGCCCAGGATATAAATTAAAGCCGTGACACTCTTCACAGAGATTCTTCTCTCGGTTCTGACTGAATCGCTAAGTACACGTACTACAACGAAAACGAATTATTTATCGTATTTAGCGACTCGTCAGAGATGTGCTGGAGTTATGCCTACATTCTCATCCTTGCCCCATGTGTGTGAAATATTCAGGAGCACTCTCCGATGCAGTCGCTCCTTCAACTACTATATAGAAGCTCCGACTCACCAAATTTCTTTAGGACCTTCTTCGATATCCTACTGTTCGCCTCTCTCTCTCTCTCTCTCTTTGCACGATCTTCGTAGGCCCTGGTTGTTTGAAAGTCAACGTAATATATTAGACGTGGCCTTAAAATAGCGAGGAGTAGGGATTGATTGTACTTCACTATTGTTTTTATATGCTATATTATTTTATTTTTAAAACTTATTCAATATTTATGAAATTAAATGGTAAAAAGGAATATAATAGCAATCAAATAACATTTCCTTCTTTAAATATTATATTTTTAATTGGTATTTTGTAATTTCAAGATATATCTTCTCTATTTTCAATTAGAATTCGAATTATTAGCCACTACAAGGAAGTATGGAACAAGCGACGATTGTCTTTCATCCCCTCTAAGAGGTTAATCATACCTTTTGAACAATGGGGACGATCACATGACCGTCTCTACCGGTCACATCCCATTTGTCACTTGGGACATGTGCATGACATACATGGATCGGGTAATTTATGACAGAGCCCCCACATATTTTGAAGAATTGCAAAGAAAGACTGATCACACGTTATGCGCACACATCGAACCACTTTGCACTAGAGCCCACTCCTTTTGGGAAATAACAAGGAGATACAGTCACATGCATTGCGCGTATGACCTTGGTAAAATTACACAAGTGCCCTCCAAGTTCAAGGAAACAACAAATATACCCACTATGGGGTAAATTACACGACACCCTAGTAGCTTTGAAAACTGTGCATAAACCTCCAGAAGGTCCAATTTGATAATTTTTTATTTTATTTATATTTTAGCTCCTGAAACTTTATTTGCTTTATTTGCACATATCTTGAGCATTTTGTATTAGATTTCTACAAACTTAGTGTCGATTTAAAGCTTGAGGCATTCTCTTTCATGTAGAACCTTTAACTACTCATCTAATGATATTATTTAGAATTAATTAATTGATGATTTTATCGATCTTTTTGAGCACATATGTTGTTCATTAGAATTGATTCTATGCTCAATAATTGTGGAAACTTGGGGTGTTTGATTCCAGAATTATTTGAAAATTAATTGAACATATATCTATGTCATTAATTGATCAGTGGGTGTTCCTGAATTTAATTTGCTTGGTTGCACCTGCATTTATCTCTGCATTCATCACAACATTCTTGATCATATGAAAACCATTAAAAAGATTAACATTACATTTTATTTATTTATTATACTCTCTCCACATTGCATAACATTATATTCTTGCGTTAAAATATTTGTATATTTCACGCGTCATATTTATTTTATTATTTAACTACATCTCTTATTATAAAAATCCATAAAAATCTAAAAAAATACAAACACTTAAAAATATTCTTCTTTAGAAAACCTAATTTCCTAGATTATTTAAATATTAATTATAGGCCCTCACACTATCTCCTTGAGTTCGTCCTTATGACTTATACATATAAAATAAATACTTGATTACATCAAGATTTAATTATATATATTATTTCTTGGTGCGATCATTTTTTACAGGTCTCGAATTACTCGACTACAACAATTAAAGAGGACAAATTAAACTGGATGATTACGAGGGATGTCACCTCCATTTTAGGAATTATAGTTGATGAAAACCACTATATTTTAGCTTGACGGTTTCAATCTCACTCGCACACTCATCATCCAATAGGCAACATTAGCATCTTTCTATAATCAGGGAAATATATTATCTCATTTGAAAGCATCCATATACACACAGTCATACATACACATACACCCAAAAATATTTATATATACATAGATATAAATATGTGTGTATATGTTTCTAGACACCTCCTCACGTAATCACATTTAGAAGGGAGCATATCCCTTACCGTGAGTGTACCCACAACAGAGTCCAATGTAACAACTTTTTAAATTTTGTGAAAATCCTATGGTTTGAATTTGTACGTATTCATCTATGTGGTTATCGATTTTCATTTTAATTTGATTATTGTAGCTATTTTATCTACTTAGTCAAAGCTAAGATCAACATTCATGGAACAAAATCAATCGAAAAAGAATTTTACATTAATTGTTAAGATAAAATAGCTATAAGTATAGACACATAGGAATACATATGGTATATGGTTTGATCTTTCAGAAAAATTAATTCTCAGTAAAATAAGTGATGCATCTCCCTATTTAGAAGGGGAGCCGATTCTTGATTAATTGTGCAACTTGATTTTTTTTTTTGCAAAATCATTTTCAGAATACCAACAATATAGATTGAATCTATGAATATTGTTTTACATACATACTTGCCAACCTTCGTCTAAATCCAACATTTTTAACTATTTGATCTCAATAGTAAAAAGTAAGTAAGCATTTAAGGACTTCAAACCCATTTAGAAAAAAATGACCACCTTTGATCGTTACAGAGAGAATCTTCTGCTGTGGTGTGATGCCTGTTGTAATTGCATGAGCCGCTTGATCGTGATCGAACGGTTCACACAATTTTGCACGATGCGGGCTCACAAAAAGTACAAAATTGTATGAACCGTTCAATCAAGATAGAACTACGCACACGCTTACAGGAGAGTCAGCTGCCCTCTCGCCTAGGGCAGACGATCTGTCTCCTGATATTAAATAGTTAGAAATGGTGGGTTTGCCGAAAGTTAAAAATTACGTAGAACAATATTATTCAATTCATGTAGCTTGAAGAAAGCAATTTTGAAAAGAAAAAATTTGGGGTTACAAAATACTCATGTTCAGCGTACTCCTGCTGTACACCTGACGGACCGTTCGATCGCCGCCGATGGCTATCGGACGGCCCAGCAGTGCATAGCAGGACAGTCCGCCGAGGATTCGCTCCCTTGTTCTACAACTGCTATAAGTATCTTGATGCTCCAGCACGGACAGGAGGTGGTGCGTCCCCTCGACGAGCGCACTAACGTTCGCGGCACCGCACTACTCTCTCGCCATCGCAACGTCACCGCCCACTGAAAGCAGACCCACGTCGCCCTTCTGACTCCACCTCTAACGAAAAGAAGCCCGCCCATAAATTGCCATCTTCTCCTTCTCCTTCCTCACTTCGATAATTTTCGCAAAACCATGGCCTCGGGTGGAGAGAAAGGGCTGGCCATCGGGATAGATCTCGGCACCACATACTCGTGCGTTGGAGTTTGGCAGCACGATCGCGTTGAGATCATAGCCAACGATCAGGGCAACCGCACCACCCCATCCTACGTCGCGTTCACGGACTCGGAACGCCTCATCGGAGATGCCGCCAAGAACCAGGTCGCCATGAACCCCGTCAACACCGTCTTTGGTGAGCTTGCTTCTTTACTCCTATCTACACCGTCATGCCTCATGCAATTCATCTTGCCTTTTCTTTTATTTAGCTATTTGCACCATTACAGAATCAAACCTCTGTTGAATACTAACTTCCAAAATTGAATTAATGAAAATGCAAAATTAAATAAAAACATTGCGGCAAACTCTATATGTGCTTCTCTGTTTGTGTAAAGCATCATGGATTATTTTGTCTTCCCGATACTAAGTTATTCTTCACATGGATTGATAATACTTCAAAATTTTGGTCAGTTTGGAAAAAATAATGCTTTCTTTTAGAGCTCGTTCGAGTAAGGGGTTAAACCCTTTTTGTGGGTTTACCTTCCTTAATCCATTATTTCTCTCTCCCGTGTGGATCCGACTTTTCTTTTTTTAATACAATAAATAAATAAATTTTCTTTCATTAATTCCATCAAAAAAATATATTATGCCATCATATCATGTAAAAAATATAAATTACTCCACTTCTACACACTTTTTCAAACTTCAATACAATTACATCACAATAACTATTAACTTTTCCTAACTTTAATAGAATTATATCACAACAACCCACAACAAACCCATATACAGTTTAACCCACTATCCGAACACCAAAATACAAAAATAGATTACCCTCTACCAGTTTAACTCGCGCTAACATGCGTACCAAACGCATCCTTAGGGGGCGTTCGCTTTGAGGGGTAAACTTTCCTTTGGGGAGTTTACCCGCCCTTAAGCCACCCCTTCTCACTCTCATGAGGATCCTACTTTTGCTCTTTTTTAAAAAATTAAATAAATCGATTCTCCATCATTAATTCCATCAAAATATAATATATTATATCAGCATATCATATCATATAAAAATTATAAACTACTCCATTTCTGCTCATTTTTCCAAACTTCAATGCAATCTCATCACAACGACTACTTACTTTTCCAAACTTCAATACAATCATATCACAACAACCCCACTTCTAACACATCCCCAATTTAATCCTCTATTCAAACACAAAAAAACAAAAATGGGTTACCCTTTAACACGCCCTAACCCGCGTACCAAACGCATCCTTAAGATTTTTTTCACGTGTATCCTTGCAGTATACTTGCATGTGTTCCTATATATTATTTCTTATATATCTTATATAATGACCCCGACATATTTTCTAAATGGGATATTTACACCCATAACGAATACATAGTTAACGAAAATTGGGTAGAACTTAACATGAAATTATGGGTGTAAGAGTTAATATATATTCAAGGTAATATGTGTAATTCGTGATTATAGATGATTTCTAGGTAATTACAAAATTACTCAAGATTATGGGTATAAATATCCCTTTCTAAATCAAATACATACTTAAGTTCAGACCTGACCTAGGTGAATATGTAAATTTAGAAGTTAGGAATGATAGTGTAAATGTGAGATATCATACAGTAATAATTATATATTTGGGAGAACATGAGCACAAGTGTTAATTGCCATATTTATTTTTCAAACATCATTCCCAAGCAGTCTAAAACTCTTGAATTTTTTAGTCATTTATAAGATAAAACTAGTGCACGCCCGTGCTTTTCATGGTTAATAGTGCTATATTTAATAATTTGTTTAATGTCTCTATTTTATTTATCTAACAATGTAAAAAGCTTATCATGAAGAAAACATATATTTAATCTATCTATTAGTAAACAAAATATGACTATAGACTATAGTAGTAAATAACTAGAAACAACTAATAATTTAAATCATATTTTAAAATTCCCAATGAATACTAGTATTTGTTGTTACATCAATATCGATGTAGTGTTTATTATGTGTTTCCTTTCTTGGTATTTTTCTTTAAATCATTCTAAAAGTCAACGATGATATGTACTAATTTTGAAGAGAAAGACAACAAATAGATAATCATTATTATATGAATTGTTTCTGCCCAAATATGCCATGGATACATTCTTTGTAATTTTAAGAATTATTGGTAATTTTATAATAAACAAAATGTTATACGATAGTGTCAAATGATGCAATAATGATCTTTGTTGAGAACGTGTACATAAAAATATTTGGTTTTCATGGCCATTATATGTTAGCAAAAAATTATGGTGATCTATCTTTGACAATGTTTCCATGCAAAGGATGTTATGACACAAAACTATGGTGATCTTTCGTGGAAGGCATTTCCATAGACATGTCATAAAAATAAAAGGATCCACAAAGAGAAATCTTTAGAGGAACGACAACTGAAATTGGAATGTAGGGAAGATTGAAATAATTCATTGATGGCCTTGAGTGCATGTTATAGATACTTGTCAATTACGCGAGCGATAACATACATTTTAAAATAGTGCTCTAGTAGAAAAGAAAATTCAGTATATTTTATAGCTTGGGCTATAAGTAGAGGAGGAGATTACCAAGATCATTGATTGTTTTTCATCAATACATAAGGAGTGACATCCTTACACGACGAACAAAAAATGTAAACAGTATTAAGATAAAGTATATGTTATGATAAGTATATGACCAAAAGGCTTTTTTTAGTAAAATGATATTGCAAACAACAAACACACACATTAAGGGTATATCAAATTTGTTGCTTCAAGTGTTAACTATACGATAACATACATAATATCCACTTATAGATACAAAATCTAATGTTTAACGAATATAAAAATATATAGATAATTAAGGTCTATTAGATATCCTTGCTTATCCAATTTCTGAGATTGAAAACATATTGGCAGATTCTAGCTGGATGTTCTTTGATTTAAAACATATTGGCAAATTAGCTGGAAGTTCTTTGTTGTTCTGGTGTATATTAGGGAGTTGATATGCAAAACGTTAGTCATGAAATTCGAGTAGAGATCATGAAGTTCAAGTAGAGATTAAGCTCCAATTTGCCAAATGTAGTACTTGAGTTCAAGGCCCTTGGTTTATTTTAGATGAAAATGCTTCCATTTTGATGTTAATTATTGCTGTAGTAGGTGTGCTGAACTGCATCATGATGTAGCAAGGATATTCCCTATACGAAGATGTTAGTAGTCCATTCAATCTTTGTGACTTGATTTAATTAACTGTTTGATTTTAAAGTGAAACTTCAGTAGAATTGGACCATAAGATCAGATACATAGGGACACTTAAGATATATAAACGTCTTGGAAATTTGGTAGACAACGGCGATCAAGGTGGGAATCCCATCATCAAGGCTCTTCTTACCCTCGTAATAATGGGCATCCCCACTCTAGCAACGTTAGCAGCCACCCAATGGACCTCCCCAAGCAGAGATGTATGTTGCAATGAAGAAGGCTGTTGCTCGTGAACTCTGTGGAGTTCTCAAGAACCGCCTTCAGCTTTTCTCGGAAGCATCCTGTCGTCCATTCTTAGCATATATTGAGAACAGTGAGGATGGTGTTGAGCAGAATCTGGAGCTCGTCGACATTGTTCTAATTCACGGATATGACGATGGTTTCTATGATGTCAATGAAGTCAAGGTTCTGGTCGGAGTAAATCTTGAGATCATCATTGAGGTGAGTGCCATTCACAGTGTAGGATAGTTCTTGTGGAAGGTTGACAATTTGCGGAGGCCGATGATGCTGGTAAAAGAGAAGCTGAAGAGATCTTATGGGTTGGAGGAGTAGGCGGTGACAGAGGAGAGGACGGCAAAGCAAGCGTCTGGGTGGAGGCCGAGAGGGCGCATAGCCTTATGGCATTAGGAGGAGGAAGGAGGGAAGCCATTGTTTGGTGGCAGCCCTATCCTCAATGGAGCAAGGAGTGTGTCTATGTAAAACACCCGCACGCATTAAGTCGCGCAAGTATCTCTGATGAGGACCGAAAGTATCTCAATGAAGCAAGGAGTGTCTATGTTAAAACGATGTGTTTTGACATCCTTATTTCGATTTTACCCTTGACAAATATATCTAATGACCTCTATATCCGAATCCCCTCTTTAATAGATGTTATAGATAGATAGATTATAGATAGATGGATAGATAGGTACATGATCCCAACTAGTATATGCAACCAAATGAAATAAGATACATCCGTCCTTAAAAAAGGTATACGTATGCACTAAAACAAACCATATTGAGACGTGTTATACTTTATCCGTGCGTTACAAGGAATTCTGTCCTCAGTATTTGATTCAATCTAACCTTACAGATTGAATCTTAAATTAATGTTATACATATCTTTCAAATTTTGTTCAAATATTAAATTATTTACTATTTTATATTAATATATAAAGATCTAAATCTTTTTTTAAATAGCATTTAAGTTGCTTAAATATTGACCTGATCATTAAACATTAAAATAAAATAACAAATAAGTTCGAATTTAGAGGAAAGTTTTGAGAATATGTAAAGCATTGGATTGAATCGATAACGTTGGATTTTGAAATTGAAATTGCAATGAAAAAATAATGATGATTGTATTATAGCACGACCAGTTTTGCTTTTCAAAGTAGGATCGGGAACTTCCACTTTGCAAAGCAGCGACAATATCCTCCAACTTCTTCTGATTGTTATCTATCTTAATCTTTCTCCTTCCCTGCGATTTTGATTCACGATTAGATGCCAAGCGACTGATCGGAAGGAGATTAAGCGACGCATCGGTGCAAGGCGACATCAAGCATTGGCCGTTCGAGGTGGTCGCCGGCCCCGGCGACAAGCCCATGATCCGCGTGAGGTACAAGGGAGAGCCCAAGCTGTTCTCCGCCGAGGAGATCTCCTCCATGGTCCTCTCCAAGATGCGCGAGACCGCCGAAGCCTATCTCGGCTCCGCAGTCAAGAGCGCCGTCGTCACCGTCCCCGCATACTTCAACGACTCCCAGCGCCAGGCCACCAAAGACGCCGGCGTCATCGCCGGGCTCAACGTCCTGCGCGTCATCAACGAGCCCACAGCCGCCGCCATCGCCTACGGCCTCGACAAGAAGTCCACCAGCGTGGGCGAGAAGAACATCCTCATCTTTGACCTCGGCGGCGGCACCTTCGACGTGTCCCTCCTCTCCATCGAGGAGGGCATCTTCGAGGTGAAGTCCACGGCGGGGGACACCCATCTCGGCGGCGAGGATTTCGACAACAGGATGGTGAACCACTTCGTGCAGGAGTTCAAGAGGAAGAGCAAGAAGGACATCACGGATAATCCCCGAGCTCTACGGAGGCTGCGGACGGCCTGCGAGAGAGCCAAGAGAACCCTCTCTTCCACCGCCCAGACTGCCATCGAGATAGACTCCCTGTTCGACGGTATCGACTTCTATTCTAACATCACGCGTGCGAGGTTCGAGGAGCTCAACATGGACCTGTTCAGGAAGTGCATGGAGCCGGTGGAGAAGTGCTTCCGGGACGCCAAGATGGACAAGGGCAGAGTCCACGAGGTGGTGCTGGTGGGCGGCTCGACGAGGATCCCCAAGGTCCAGCAGCTCCTGCAGGACTTCTTCAACGGGAAGGAGCTCTGCAAGAGCATCAACCCCGACGAGGCCGTCGCGTACGGCGCCGCCGTCCAAGCCGCCATACTGAGCGGCGAGGGCAACGAGAAGGTGCAGGACCTCCTCTTGCTGGACGTCACCCCCTTGTCTCTCGGTCTGGAAACCGCCGGCGGCGTCATGACCGTCCTCATCCCGAGGAACACCACTATACCGACGAAGAAGGAGCAGGTCTTCTCCACTTACTCGGACAACCAACCCGGCGTCTTGATCCAGGTCTTCGAGGGCGAGAGGACGAGGACCAAAGACAACAACCTTCTCGGCAAGTTCGAGCTCTCCGGCATCCCACCTGCTCCACGGGGCGTCCCTCAGATCACGGTCTGCTTCGACATCGACGCTAATGGCATCTTGAACGTGTCTGCCGAGGACAAGACCACGGGGCAGAAGAACAAGATCACCATCACCAACGACAAGGGCAGGCTGAGCAAGGAGGAGATCGAGAAGATGGTTCAGGAGGCCGAGAGGTACAAGTCGGAGGATGAGGACCACAAGAAGAAGGTGGAAGCTAAGAACTCGCTCGAGAACTACGCTTACAACATGCGCAACACCATCCGCGACGAGAAGATCTGCGCCAAGTTGGAAGCCGCTGATAGGAAGAAGATCGAGGATGCAATAGAGGAGGCTATCCATTGGCTGGACGGCAACCAGTTGGCGGAGGCGTACGAGTTCCAGGACAAGATGAAGGATCTGGAGAGCATCTGCAACCCTGTGATTGCCAAGTTGTATCAGCAGGGTTCGGACGGCGGTCCGGCTGGTGGCGGAGACGCAGCTCCGGCGGCTGGCAGTGGCCCGGGACCTAAGATCGAGGAGGTCGACTAAAAGTGTGGGGTTTTTGAGGCCTTTTTGAGGTCCTTTCACTTTGCAATTTGATTTGTTTGTACAATAAACCACCCTCATGATTGAGAATGTATTTTTTACAAGGTAAGGATGTGCTTCCATTGGTTAAAAATGTGTACCTCATGATAATATGGTGTTTTTGGTGGTAATAACATGTACGAGTTGCTAAAACCTTGTTCATATCTTTTGGTAACTCAATGTCAACGCTCGCAAGGATGGGCTGTCATGATGCTTACAATAGGGATCTGTTTGGTTACTGAGACGTGGTGGATTGGGGTAACCTCATGTGAATAGTAGTTATCTGGATGGTTATGAGGATTGGTGAGAGTTGGAATAAGGAATGTGATGCGATGTCACATTGCTTTATGATAGAATTCCAACTCAATATTGCAGGGGCGTAAACCAGATTACCCCGAAGTAACCCATAGGGTTGTCAGAAAATTCTCAAGTTCGACATTCGCTTATATTCGGCTCGCTAAAAGCTCGATTCGGATACGATTCGAAAATAAACGAATCGAACCTCAAAAACATAGGTTCTCTCAGGTTCGTTTTGTTAAAAGTTCGATTATATAGACACATACATACATAAAAGTATATATACATATATATTGTATATATAAGGAAAGAATACATTCTATACTAACATAAGGGCTATTCATTTATTTTTACAAACCCACCCAATCATCCACTCCCTAAATCTCTATTCTTTGTTCCCGAAACCCCATAAAACCCTCACTGGTAGCTGTGGTTTTTCCCTTTGAATAAAAACGTGCACAACATTTATTCTTAAATGAAACTTTAACGAGTCGAACCGAACTTTTACGAAACCTTACCCGAGTCGAACTGAAACTGATTACATATTTCATTTTATCGAGTCTAACTGAACCTGAACCTTAAGTATGCTAAATTAACCAAGCCGAACCTTCGCTCAAGTTCGGCTCGTTTACACCCCCTAATAATCCAATAACCAAACAGACCCACGGATTCAAACCATGCATAGAATCTACCTTGCGCTGCCCTCGCATGAATGTGCATTGTACACAAGGCTGCAAAATTTGCGATCCATGAAGCTCATGGTAAATAATACTTGAAACACTACAGCACATTAGCATGGTTGGACAAATTGTTGCAATGGAAAAATGTAGCTATGTATTGTTTCTTTTTCAATGATTTTTTTTGGTTCCCATAAAGTATGGCATTATCTTCAAAATCATAAGACAATATACGCAACAATTTTTCTATCACTATAACAGTGTCAACGAATGTATTGTTGATAGAATTCTTTAGCTACCCTACTTTTAGCAGGGGATTAGATATGTCGGGGTTAAATCATCCCAACTGACACTTAGTACAAATTAAATTTCCATAGAGAGAACACTTAAACCACAAATTATATGTTAATTTTTACATAAAACCTTTCTTGAGTAAAAAGCCAAATCAAGAACAAGCTTGATAGCCCATGCATTATTGAAAAACACCACCCGATTACTTCTTTATTCCTGCAAATAGAAAGAAATAATCGATTTCGCGGTCGTTGTATCGACCAAGTGAGTTTTACCAGAAAAGATTAATTCTTAATTAATCTTCTTATTTTTATTTATACTCCAAAACTTAAGTGTATAGCGGTTAAGCACAGGAGTGTCGAACTCAGGGAGGCAACCTGTTTGAAAACTAGCGTTAAACTATAGTCAAACTAAGGTAAAAGATTTCCTAATTTTTATTTCATTTTTTAATGAAGTTTATATTGTTTTTGTGAATTTTAAGTATTTTATATTTTTTTATTATTTCAGAAAATATTTTGTTATTTTTATTTAATTTTTATTTTATGATTTTTACGATTTTATTTTTATTTCCTATTTTTAATAATTTTTTAAAGGTTTATAAGATTTTTATGACTTTTGATTTATTTTTGATGTTGAAAACAATATGAGTATTGAAAATAGATTCTTGATTTTTTATTTTCATAATAATAAATAGAGCAAAAACATTTTTTATTAGTTTTATCAAAAATTATGTGAAATTATCTTTAAAATGAGATGTTGTGCATTTTTTGGCAAATTTTAATGAATTAGTTGTGGTTTTTGTAAGTTTTAATGACTTTTGTTTTTTTTATTTGTTTTATTATTTAATTTTTATTTAATTTTTAGTTTATACGTAAAATATGGCAAAGGATACTTCATGTAATTTTTATTAGATTTTTAAAGGGTTTTGATATTTTTTATGAATTTTATAAGTTTGTTGTATTTTTTATGAAAGCTTTTGAATTATTTAATACTAAAAGTATTTTTATTTTTATTTTTTCAAAACTCTTATGTATGATGTATAGAGTATATTATAAAGTAGTTTTGGGTATTTTTATTGTATTTTATATTTTGTAGTTTGTTTTATACGTATTTAATATGTATTATAATGTATAGTGTAGTGCATATAAAGTAGAGGATTATTTATGTGAGAATATGGAAATTATAGGCGTGCACGTGCAAAAGTATGCAGAATCTTGGGTTGAGTGTGAAAAGGTCCAGAAGATCACGTGTACTTCACGTGAAGGTTCCTCTGGCTGGAGCTACATGCAATTCGTAGAGTATAGAAGGTTTAAATGCAAAAATTTCCGGGGATCCACGGACTGCTTCTAGAGATGCAAACGAACGGATGCGGATACGAATATAGGTATTACCATATCCTTATCCGTTTCAAAATATGGATAAGGATATGGGTACAGATATCATACGGATATCAAAAATTGAATATTATATCTTTAAATACGGATACGGATTCGGAATCGGATAATCATGATTCAGATACAGATATTTAAGAAACGGATACAGATTATCCTATAAATATTAAGTGCCTCTCATACTATTAATTAGAAATGATGTCTTTACGAACTTGTAATTGATAGACGACTAACCCTAAATTCAATAAACTTACAATGTTTCGTTAATAAATAAGAAAATAAATTAAAATATTGAATGAAATAAATTGAAGAGCATATAATAAAATTCTGTCTTCCTTCATTTGAAATATTTCCAAAATATAGATAATATTGTAACATTGTAACCAATTAATAAGATAAGAGTGATATGGTATAATTCATGAAACGACATTATGATAAATTATAAAAGTTTATTACTTTTTTGACATTAATGATGAGATACAATTTCGTGTCAGATCACATTGAGGCATGCAAAATATTTGTAAAGCTGAAATATTACTGAGAATATGGATAATACGGATATTCGTATCCATACCATGAAATATATATATATATATCCGTATCCGTATCCGGAAAAAATTCTATAATGGTATCCATATCTGAATCCGTATCCGCAAAAAAATTAAAACTAGTATTCGTATCTGCTAAAATCCGAAAATGTATATCCGTATCCGCTTAAAAGCGGATACGGTAGCGGACGGATACGGATATATCCGTATCCAGTTGCATCCCTAACTGCTTCGCATGCTAGTAGCTAGGAGGGTCATCACCACCCTCATCTCCCAAACTAACGCCCTCCTCTACACCCTCCTCCTCAAGGCCCTCCTGCTACCCTCAGTGTCCAACTCGAAGACCTGCCCCTCGTACTCCTCGTCTAGGCCCTCTTGCCGCCCTTACCTTCCAACCAGGCGCAATCCCCCTCATCCCCTCCTTCAATCCCTCCCACCACCCTCTGCTTCCTCCCTGAAGCCCTCCCCTTCGCCCCCCTCCTCCAGACCATCCTGACACCTTTCCTCTCGCCTACACCCTTAACCTCCTCCTTCAGACCCTCCCACCGCCCTCCACCTCCTTCCCAATGCCCTCCCTCTTGCTTACATCCTCTCCATCCATTGTTGCCCCAAGCTCCCTCTTCCTCCTTTCCCTTATCCTTCAGGCCCTCCTGCCACCCTCTGTCTCCTCCTTGACACCCTCCCCATCGCCTACATCCTCGCCCTCCCTCGTCTCCCATGGCTCCCTCCTCCTCCTTCACACCCTAATATTCTAGGCCCTCCCTCCACACTTCGCCTCCTCCTCAAGACCCGTGCACTCCTTTTTTGATCTTAACATGGTGTAATTAACCTTGTGGATGCAGTTGTTGTTGCATGGGGTCTGAAACACCTACTACCGTGATAGCTGATGAATACCCATTCATCACTCTTTATTCTTTTATTTTAGCTACAAAACCTTTGCCAAATACATGTATATTCATGTAAATACAAACAATTATCAAAAAGCATGCATTGTGTAAAAATAAATAATAAGCATGTTTTTGTGCATAAATAAAATAATAAAGAGATAAAAGAAAAAGAGGGAGATATTTAGAATAAATATTGAGCGACCTAATCCCAAGGGATGGCTCATCATGGCCTGACCGCATAAAAACCAAAGTAGAGAGAGATAAGGAAGCTCACACTTGTGTAAATATACCTGTGTATAAATAAATAAAATATTTTCCTCTAAATAAAAATGGGTTTCTATGTGTATATTTGTAAATACAAAATAAAAAATAAAAATAAGAAAAATTAAAAAGAAAATAAAAATAACCTTCCTTGTGTATATTCAGCATGTACATAGAATCATGTATCTATTTATTTATCCCTATAAATAAATCAATTAAAATCCCATAAAAATTGTACATATTCTATACTTCATAATGTAAATAAATAAAATAAAAACCATAAAAACAAAAATAAAATAAAAAGAATAAAAATAAAAAGCAAAATAAACATTGTATATATACCATGTACATACTTGTATATATCTATTTATTTGACCTTTGTAAATAAATAATAAAAATAAAATAAAAATATCAAAATATTCCAAATTTTATCCTATAAATAAATAAAATATAAAATTGGAATAATTTGTATAAAAATAAATAATTAAAAACCAAAAATCAAAAATACATATGTATATACATGTATATAAAAATAATATTTTGTAAATACCTAAATTATATTTCAAAAAAATAAATAAAAATAAAAAAATAGTTTAAAAAAAGAAACATTTTGTATGTTTTTAGTTTTGTGAAATTCGACCATTTTCTATTTATAATTTAATTTTTAAAATTAAAATAATTGGCGGGCTCTGATTGGTCCACGGGGGACGTTGACCCCCAGTCAACTCTCCCCCCAGGACCACCAAAGCCGGATTCTGCGCCCGACCCGCATGTTCTCCCATTTATCGCGTCATGATCCGACCGCCAAACCTCGAAACCCCGGGATCCGATTATTCCTCGATCATCTTAGATCCACGCCCGGGGTGGGTTATCGGGGTTCGTGCTCCGATTTCCTCGCCCGATCCCTATCAAGTCGGAGCCCTAGGAGTATTTAGCCTCGCCTCCGACAGCCTTTTCACGTATCCCTGGACCTTCCCCTCAATGCGAAGGGCCTCCTCCACCTTGCCTGAGTGACAGACGAGCTAGACAGAGTGGAAGGGAGGCTCGGGATGCTTGGAAGCCATTGATCCAGTGGTTTTCGCCATCGTGCGCCGCCACGAGCGCGCCCAGCCTCGGGACTCGACGCCCCCTCGCAGGCAATGACCCAGGAGCTCCCCGAGCTCCAGCACAGTCGACCTCCTCCACCAAGTAGGTAGTTTAGCCATTAGTTTAGCGTAATTTTAGCATTTTCGATTCTCGCCCCCTTTGCTCCGTTGTCACCATTCGTCGTCTCCGTCCAACCATCAGCCACTCCGACCACACCATCACCTTCACCAGACTCCTCCGCACATTCTTTATTCAGTCACCCAATCCTGACTCGCCCCGGAGCAGGGACTTCGGTCCTCCTCCTCCGCCGCTCGCCGGAGGGCCACGACTCGACGCACCCACTCGCCCATTTCGCCCCTAACTTGGTCGAGGCAATTTGCCCTCGACCAAGGAGCTGCTCGGTGTGTTTTGCAGGTCGAGAAGGACCCATCTCAGGGTCCGAGCATTCAGGCGCAACAGCTCCAGGCCATCGCCGTCGCGGGGCCATTCTGGTGGTCGTCAGCCTCATCTAAGACCATCATCCACTGCAGGACTTCACGGCGGAGCTCTTACGCATCTTAGCAGCAGCTGAGGAGGCACACAACGCGAGCTTTGGGCCGACCAACATCGCCAACGACCTGTTCTTGGTGCATCCTCCCCAGCCGTCCATCTAGCCTCGCCGCTCCAGATACGATCTCGGCCCTTGGCTTGAGGAGCAGCAGCACCCGTTCGATCACCAGAGGCAGGATATGGACCGTCAGATCATCCACAACACCTAGCAGACGTCCGATTCGCTACGTGGCACCGCCTCCACCGTCCGATCAGAGCGGAGGCCCTTCGTTTACCCACGTCGCACCACAGTCGTTAGATCCTCCACGTGGGAGGCCTTCAGTCGTCCGATCCGAGCCGAGTCCCTTCTTTGAGGTGCCATCGATCCTCCACCGTCCGATCAGCTACGTGGCACCGTCTCAGCCATCGGATCATAATAAGGGGTAATTTGCTCTTAGGCCCCTCCTACTTTATCATTTACATTCTAGTCCTGTAAATATTTAATTTAGTTCTTTTTATTTTGGTTATTTTGCATCGAGGACCTTATTATTTTGGATATTTGCCATCTAGTCCTTGTCTGTAGTGTCCACGTGCTTCGCCATGTGCCTTAGTGGGTTATTTGCATTATTTTCCTTGTAGTTCTGGCTTGTTATTATTTGAACTTTTATAAATAGGAATGACAAATATGCCCCTCTGAGTCTGAGTCACGTGTTCCGTGCGTGGTTTCCTGGAATTTTTGCAATTAAGGCCCTACACTTTTCTGTCGTGTTATCATTTAGGCCCTCAGAACATATTTTTATTACGATCAGGTCCCTATGCACTGTGGGCTCTTGGTTATTTTAAATAAAATATCAAATCTCATCCAAATCAAATGAAAATTTGATACGTGGCTCCTACCACCGTGTCGAATTTTCACTGATTTTTGGGAAATTTTTTGAGCCTTTTTATTATTTTTAAAAATAAAAAACCTCTCTTTTTATCCCTTTCCAGTTATAAAAATCATAAAAAAATACTAAAACCCTGTCAAAAATTCTGAAAAATTCATATTTTGTGTGCTTTGGCTTACTTGATTCTCTGACCAATTTTGGTCACTTTTGAATTAATAGAAAATATAAAAATTGAGAAACTTTGAAAACTCATAAAAATTCTAATAAATCATAGCAAATTCTAAAAATAATAAACTCAGTCTCTGATTTTTCCTTTTTGTCTATATTTTACATGAAAAATACTCCAAGTTCTATTGAGACCATTTTAGATTTTATTTTGGTCTTAAGAGCTCGGCTGGACAGTGTTCTTGCATTTCAGCCTTCTTTCATTTTTATAAAATTCTCTAAAAATCAGAAAAATACCAAAAATTCATAAAAAACAGTAAAAAATACAAAAATTCTAAAAATATTTTTGTTTGCTTTTTTGGAGCTTCTTAGAGTAGTTAAATGGCATCGTTGCCGCGGAGCACGGCTTAGTAGTCGTATTTTTACCTGATCCGGATTGATCGGATTTTTGGCCCATCAAAATGGCACCGTTGCCGCGGAGCACGGCTTAGTAGTCGTATTTTTCCACGGTTTTGCTTTTTCGCAGCTTTTTTGTATAGAGTTTTTGTATATATTTTTCGTGTATATATATATATATATATATATATATATATATATTTCTAACTTATTTACAATAACCTAGTCTGATCACATTCTTCTGTCTTCTTGCGAGGGCCCGAGGACCGAGGCGGCGACTTTCGAGGAATCGACGCAACCGCGGCAATCGGAGGCGGCTCCCTTCTGTAGGGAGTCACAGGAGAGCGCGAGGAGACAATAGAGTGCGGGAGCCACGGAATAGCCGCGTAGTAGATTAGTTTTTATTTCAGCATTTGAATAATTGTAATAATACAGGGACAGCAGGACACTCAGTAGACTTTTGAGACTCTCGGGGTCTGTTTCGCCGAGCACCGGTGTGCTCAGAGGACCCCTCGGTTTTGCGCGGTTTTCTTCGCGGTTTTGATTTCTTTACTGCTTATTCGGTTTCTCGTGATTTTTCGAGCCCCTAGCCTTAGGATTTTCTACTTGACTATGACGTAATAATTAGGATCCAAACACCCTAATATATCTTCTTGTACCTATAGATCGGTAATTGGACCAATAATAAAAAGATTAATAAAATAGTCGATCCATTACCTTCGAGCCTACGCGCCGCGAGCCCACCCCGTCAAGCGCTACTCCGGTACTCGCTTTGTCGAGAAGAGGAGGGGTGGGTCTAGACCGGACTCTTGGATTGGAGGCTGGTGGTCGACTAGTCGTTCTTGCGAGTAGAAATTGCTACTTAGGGCTCGGTTTTCTGCCTGCACCATTTAGGTAGTTTATTTTTAGTCTTGAAATTCTGCGTGGATCATTGTGCATGTAGACTGCTGGAGTCAAGTACGTATCTCTTACTCTGCATGCATCATTGATTTTCGCGCATCGGCTTTTTCGCCTTCTCCCCCTGTTTTGGATTAAAATAACCAGGAGAATCGAAAAATTCGTTAGGAATTTGTTTTTTTATTAAAAAAATACCTAAAAAGAAAAACAAAGAAAATTGGGACTGCTAATCTCCCTTAACTTAAAAGACACAACACTAAAAAATCTGTCTTGGGAAGAGTAACCCCCTCCTTGTTTAGTTTGGATGAGCGAGAGAGTGACACGTACCTTAGGATAGAGCCGCATCCGATTTTTCTCGACTGATTACTGGCTTTCTATACGGGACAGTCGGTTGAGAAATATTCGGATTCCTATTTAGCTCACGTCATCGCTCTGATAGATTGAATGATTACCTAAAATAAAATCGACAAGATAATTGACCGAACCCTTTCGGTCTTCAGCTCGTGTGCGTAGGTGAATCGGGGGTTTGCTTTTTCGTCTTGTGTGATTTCCAGATCCCTTCCCCCCCCCCCCATCTTCTTCTACATTCATCTGTCTACCACCCACCCTCCCTTCAGTCTTCTCCTTCTCCTTTACCACTAGATGATGGACCCCCCTCACCTCGAGCCGACTCTTGTGGCTTTTTCTTCACCATCTAACCATCAGTCCAGTCCACCTTCTAGGGAGGTCGGATCTCCGACCAACCTCCCGCTCCCTCCCTCCCATCCCATTTATTACTCTGGGCATGCAGCGCTTGACGTACGAGGATACCAGACAGAGCAGATGCGATACCTGGACGAGGCCATTGCTGAGTTGAGCGTGCACTCCGTTCGTGATCAGAGAGAGCAGTGGAGATCATCAGATAGATCCTATCCCAGATTGATCGAGGAGCAGACAGCACAGGGAGCTCAGTCAGCTTCTAAACTACGTCCATTCAGTTTGGATTTGGATTACATTCAGAGACTGCTGACATTTTCAGGGGAGGCGCACGAGGAGCCATATCTTCACCTGTCCGCATTCGAGGAGTTTTGCATAGCACAGAGATATTCAGATATCACTGCAGAGGAGCTGATGAAGAGGACCTTCCCATTCACACTTCAGGAGAGAGCCATGCGATGGCACAGACGATTGGGGAGGACATTCGATTCGTGGGGAGAGTTACGCCAACATTTCTTACAAAGATACTTTCCCCCACGTAGAGCAGAGTTTATGCGGTCTTTGATCACCGAGTTTTCAGTAGACCCCCAGGAGCCATTGCATGAGGCATGGCCAAGGTTTCTTGACCTCTTGAGGAGATTTCCCGATCACGGACTTCCATTAACAGACTTGATAGAGATCTCCATGCGGGGGATGACTGCAGAGCAGCTAGCACTGGTGATTACCACATGTGGCGGTTCACACCGCAGTTCCGACATTCACTTATTGGATACCATCTCGAGGGTACTTTCACAGAGATCTTCTTCCCGAGATGCTGTAGTCGGGACAACACATGAGGATGTTGCAGTACTAGTGCGGTGTGTCATTTCACATGAGGATTCAGTTTCTACACACCAGCCCGAGGACTTGGATGCTCCAACACTACAAAGTACAGATGGGATGACTGCTACAGCAGAGGTTTGGACCCAGAGTCTACTCGGGCTCTCGTTGGTTCTCCAGCTAGAGTTCGAGGCAGCCCCAGAGTTTCCAGTCGACGAGTCTTGGATATCAGATCTTCTGATATTCCAGGAACAGGAGGAGCCCCCGCTACTACAACCATTCTTTCAGCCACTTCAGTGTCCAGTCCAGGAGGAGTCAACTTCCTTTCTGCAGAGATACTTCTCGAAGTTTGACAGTTACCAGGACTCAGCCCAGCAGCCACAGTTCGATATGGGACACCACTTTGACACTTCAGATACAGATAGTCCCATATTCCAGCCTTTTGTCCTCTACTTTGCCGATACAGACATACTTGCTGAGGACCAGTTGGCAGCCAGCATCGCCACAGAGCGAGGATCAGCCGCAGACACTTTGCCAGATTCTGCGGTGTTGACCAGTACCTTCTCCTACTTCCAGATTGCCGAGAGTGACATTTCAGATGATGATGCAGCCTGGTGCATAGAGTGGATACTTGACAGCAGCGCAGATGCCCTTCTAGATCCTGATCCTCTCATACTCACTTCTGATCTTGCATCTCTCCACGAGGGTTATCTGCAGGAGGATGCCGCACTCGATGAGTACTCGGTTTCACCTTCTGAGAGTGCCTCTGATCTGGCGGAGCACGAAACCGAGTCTTTTAATCCTTTTGACTCTGAGTCTTCTCACCTCGACGACCCTCACGAGGATGAGCCCATCCTGGAGACATTCGATGATCTGCCTGATCTGCTTCTATTCCATGCATCGGATATCAGTCTTCTTAGAGAGTCTCCTGATCTTGACTGTCCACACCTTTTTGAGACATTGATTAACGAGGAGGATTCTATAACTGATCCATCTTTCTCCACGTTTGACTTCTTCGGCTCCATACTTCCACTCCATTCTGACCTAGAGCCGACGATTTCGTTTGTGCTACCGGATCCCGATCACATACTTCCATATCACTGGCTGGAAGCAGACACCCGCTTGATTGCATACCTGGGTGTCTTACTTTACACTTTGCATTTCGTCGTTGTTCTCATACCGAGACTACAACGACAGTACGACATTCGCCTTACTGATGTTGTCCTGAACCTGGATACAACATTATTCTAGCCTTTACGCCCAGCTAGGGGCGTAAAAACTAGCGCTTGTTGAGAGGCACCTCAACATTGTACTCTTTTGTATATACGTGTTTTGTCTTAGTTTGATCTTTCTTTCTTCCATTCTTGTTTTCACCCCAGGTCTCGCTTAGGATTATCTTTGCTATACTTAGGATATTCTTCATCCTAAGTATAGGGGGTGGAAACACCGGGTTGTTCGTCCGTTCTGTTCCATCACTTCTGTTGTGTTGCCTATACTTAAGATTCTTCACCTTAAGTATAGGGGGAGTGATGCCCTCCACATTGTAGATATTTGTTGATCTTCTTCATGTCTTGCTACCCCTGTTTTTGCTGCTTATACTTAGGGATATTTTACCCTAAGTATAAGGTGGGTAGACCCTGTACATTCTTCACTCGGTTTTCCCTTTATGTATAGACTGCTATACTTAGGATTATTTGATCCTAAGTATAGGGGGAAAAGCCGAGGTCCCTTTGATTTTCTATTCTTTCATTCATCTCTGTATCTAGCCATTCCTTTTCACTTTCCTATACTAAGCACGAGTTATGTCTTCTTCATCGCTCTTGATAACTCTGAGGACAACGTTCGAGCTAAGTATAGGGGGATGTATATATTTCATATATACTTTAGCCATAACTCGTACTTTGTGTGAGTGTGTGAATAAATAAAAATTGGCTAAAAACTCATAAAATTGAAAAAAATTCCCTTGTATATAAAATTCATTTTGCACGTACCTATTTATTTAGACAAACTATTTTTGTACAAATGATTGTAAAATGATTTGTGTAAAGAATTTGTAAATATTTTCATAACAAAATCTATGTATATAGTACAAAATTTTTGTAAAATGTTTTGAAAACAAAAAATTTGCAAAAACCTTGTGTAAATGTTTGTAAATATTTTGCAAAACTTTGCATTCATGCATACATCCATGTTTTAAAACATTTTTCAGAAATTTTGCATGATTGTAAATATTTATAAAGTGCACATTTGTAGATAGCATCTTTGTAAATATTTGTATAGTTTTTCCTGAATTATAGTTGACATTTAAACTAGCCTGGAATTAAATTGGGAAATGGAGCTTGATTAAGATCTTAATCCACCTAATTCTAAGAGGAACCTTATAGGGATTAGGGTTAAGGCTTTTCAGGTCTTTGGACTTAATTCTTTGAGTCCACTAGGCTATGAGCATATGTCATCTTGATGAGCCTAAGTAGAGCACTTAACAACACACGCATGACTCTCAGAGACAATGGCTTGACTTGCACCAGCACTTTACACATAGCTCTCCACGGATGAGGTGGTGAGGAGGCAGTTTCCCTTGTCTTGGGGTAGCATATGAGGGTAGTACTTCTAGGCGGAACCTTTCTTCTTCTTTTAGTGAAGGAAGTGCGTCTCAACTTGGTCTAGTGGTGATGAAGGCTAAAGACACAAGTTGTGGGTTGCAATAAAGCTTCAAAAGAGGGATACTCTACTGGCTCAAGAGGAAAAACTCCTTGTATATATGTTGCACCATGTAGATATGTTGTACAGTTGCACATGAAAAAAAATGTGCAAAAATAAAAGAACTCAAAAAAAAAGTGGTGGGTCGGATTGAAAATTTAATAATCCCACCGGAGTGTATATAGTCAAATAAAGCAAAGCTTATGGTATACATGTTCCATCTCATGAAGCTTGCAGCGGGAGACTCAGCTACACTGGTTAGAGCTCCCAAGGATACATGGCTACACTGGCCATGGTCCATTCTCTTCTTCTCCCTCTTCTTGAGCCGGTTGCACTTGAACTTAGAAGGGAATACCCCGCTTCTCGAGGAAAGAGTTTCTAGACCGAGGCATTAGAGTTACCAGGTTGGGGGAGGTTGTTTCTTTGTTACTTCTGAGGTGGGGAACTACATATCTCTTACACTGCATGGAAAGATTCATGGTCATTAGAGTTTGTGTATGTAGACTTGTTCTGATCTGGTTTATTGAGGAGTCTTGCCCATAGATTGGTGGAACTTAGAGGCTGTTGAGTTTTAAGCTTAAGTCCAAATAAGGTTCCGACACATTAATAATCCAAAGATTTGATCGAGCTCCATATTGCAATTTAATGAAGGCAAGTTGAATAACAACCTTAATCCATGTATATTCTCCTCTTTTTCTTTTTCTTTCTCTTTTTCACTTCTTTTTCAAATAAGTGTTTGCTAAGGGACTAGCAAAGTTAAGTATAGGGGGGTGATGAATACCCATTCATCACTCTTTATTCTTTTATTTTAGCTACAAAACCTTTGCCAAATACATGTATATTCATGTAAATACAAACAATTATCAAAAAGCATGCATTGTGTAAAAATAAATAATAAGCATGTTTTTGTGCATAAATAAAAGAATAAAGAGATAAAAGAAAAAGAGGGAGATATTTAGAATAAATATTGAGCGACCTAATCCCAAGGGATGGCTCAGCATGGCCTGACCGCATAAAAACCAAAGTAGAGAGAGATAAGGAAGCTCACACTTGTGTAAATATACCTGTGTATAAATAAATAAAATATTTTCCTCAAAATAAAAATGGGTTTCTATGTGTATATTTGTAAATACAAAATAAAAATAAAAATAAGAAAAATTAAAAAGAAAATAAAAATAACCTTCCTTGTGTATATTCAGCATGTACATAGAATCATGTATCTATTTATTTATCCCTATAAATAAATCAATTAAAATCCCATAAAAATTGTACATATTCTATACTTCATAATGTAAATAAATAAAATAAAAACCATAAAAACAAAAATAAAATAAAAAGAATAAAAATAAAAAGCAAAATAAATATTGTATATATACCATGTACATACTTGTATATATCTATTTATTTGACCCCTGTAAATAAATAATAAAAATAAAATAAAAATACCAAAATATTCCAAATTTTATCCTATAAATAAATAAAATATAAAATTGGAATAATTTGTATAAAATTAAATAATTAAAAACCAAAAATCAAAAATACATATGTATATACATGTATATAAAAATAATATTTTGTAAATACCGAAATTATATTTCAAAAAAATAAATAAAAATCACAAAAAAATAGTTTAAAATAAAAGAAACATTTTTTATGTTTTGAGTTTTGTGAAATTCAACCATTTTCTATTTATAATTTAGTTTTTAAAATTAGAATAATTGGCGGGCTCTGATTGGTCCACGGGGGATGCTGACCCCCGGTCAACTCTCCCCCCAGGACCACCAGAGCCAGATTCTGCGCCCGACCCGCATGTTCTCCCATTTATTGCGTCATGATCTGACTGCCAAACCTCGAAACCCTGGGCTCCGATTATTCCTCGATCATCCTAGATCCACGCCCGGGGTGGGTTATCGGGGCTCGTGCTCCGATTTCCTCACCCGATCCCCATCAAGCCGGACCCTTAGGAGTATTTAGCCTCGCCTCCGGCAGCCTTTTCACGTATCTCTGGACCTTCCCCTCGACGCCAAGGACCTCCTCCACCTTGCCTGAGTGACAGACGAGCGAGACGAAGTGGAAGGGAGGCTCGGGATGCTTGGAAACCATTGATCCGGTGGTTTTCGCCGCCGTACGCCGTCGCTCGACGCCCCCTTGTAGGCAATGACCCAGGAGCTTCCCGAGCTCCAGCACAGTCGACCTCCTCCACCAGGTAGGTAGTTTAGCCATTAGTTTAGGGTAATTTTAGCATTTTCGATTCTCGCCCCTTTTGCTCCGCCGTCACCATTCGTCATCTCCGTCCAACCATCAGCCACTCGGACCACACCATCACCTTCACCAGACTCCTCCGCACATTCTTCATTCAGTCACCCAACCCTGACTCGCCCCAGAGCAGGGACTTCGGTCCTCCTCCTCCGTCGCTCGTCGGAGGACCACGCCCCGACGCACCCACTCACCCATTTCGCCCCTAACTTGGTCCAGGAAATTTGCCCTCGACCAAGGAGCTGCTCGGTGTGTTTTGCAGGTCGAGAAGGACCCATCTGAGGGTCGAGCTTTCAGGCGCAGCAGCTCCAGGCCATCGCCGTCGCGGGGCCATTCTGGTGGTCGTCAGCATCATCGGAGACCATCATCCACTGCGGGACTTCACGGCGAAGCTCTTCCGCATCTTAACAGCAGCTGAGGAGGCACACAACGCGAGCTTTAGGCCGGCGAACATCGTCGGCGACCTGTTCTTGGTGCATCCTCCCTAGCCGTCCATCCAGACTCACCGCTCCAGATGCGATCTCGGCCCTTGGTTTGAGGAGCAGCAGCACCCATTCGATCACCAGAGGCAGGATCTGGACCGTCAGATCATCGAGGGTTAGCCACAGCACCTAGCAGACGTCCGATTCGCTACGTGGCACCGCCTCCACTGTCCGATCAGAGCGGAGGCCCTTCGTTTACCCACGTCGCACCACAGCCATTAGATCCTCCACGTGGGAGACCTTCAGCCGTCCGATCCGAGCTGAGTCCCTTCGTTGAGGTGCCATCGATCCTCCACCGTCCGATCAGCTACGTGGCACCATCTCAGCCATCGGATCATAATAAGGGGTAATTTGCTCTTAGGCCCCTCCTGCTTTGTCATTTACATTCTAGTCCTGTAAATATTTAATTTAGTTCTTTTTATTTTGGTTATTTTGCATCGAGGACCTTACTGTTTTGGATATTTGCCATCTAGTCCCTGTTTGTAGTGTCCACGTGCTTCGCCACGTGCCTTAGTGGATTATTTGCATTATTTCCCTTGTAGTTTTAGCTTGTTATTATTTGAACTTTTATAAGTAGGAATGACAAATATGCCCCTTTGAGTCTGAGTCACGTGTTCCGTACGTGGTTTCCTGGGATTTTTGCAATTAAGGCCCTACACTTTTGTGCCATGTTATCATTTAGACCCTCAGAACATATTTTTATTACGATCAGGTCCCTGTGCATTGTGGGTACTTGGTTGTTTTAAATAAAATATCAAATCTCATCCAAATCAAGTGAAAATTTAACACATGGCTCCTGCCACCCTGTAGAATTTTCACTGATTTTTGGAAAATTTTTGGAGCCTTTTTATTATTTTTAAAAATCAAAAAACTCTCTTTTTGTCCATGTCCAGTTATAAAAATCACAAAAAAATATTAAAACTCTGTTCAAAATTCTTAAAAATTCATATTTTGTGTGTTTTGGCTTGCTTGATTTTCTGACCAATTTTGGTCACTTTTGGATTAATAGAAAATATAAAAATTGAAAAACTTTGAAAAACGCATAAAAATTCTAATAAACCATAGAAAATTCCAAAAATAATAAACTTAGTCTCTGATTTTTCCTTTTTGTCTATATTTTACATGAAAAATACCTCCAGGCTCTGTTGAGACCATTTTTTATTTTATTTTGGTCTTAAGAGCTCGGCTGGACAATATTCTTGCATTTCATCCTTCTTTTATTTTTCTAAAATTCCCTAAAAATCATAAAAATACCAAAATTCATCAAAACATTAAAAAATACAAAAGTTCTAAAAATATTTTTGCTTGATTTTTTGGAGCTTCTTAGAGTAGTTAAATAATTGTTGCAAGTTGCTTGTTGTATTGTTTTTCTTAATTTCTTTATAATTAAAATTCCAAAAAAATATAAATATTAAAAATCCATCAAAAATGCTTTGTTTTTATTTTATTTGATTTGAGACTACTTCGTAGGCTGCAAGGCCATCACGTGCTCCCTGAGTCCGACCCTGGTCGCTATATCAGGCTAATCCAATGGCCAGGGCCACTAGTTATTTTTCTCTGATTTTATCTCCGTTTGGTGGTTTATTCTTACATTTTTCTTGTTGAGCTGATATCTCTATCGATCCGGGTCGCAACGACCCGAGAGTGATATTTTTACCTGATCCGGATTGATCGGATTTTTGGCCCATCAATAGCTTAAAGCAGTTATGGGGCACGATTTGAAGCATAACATGTCGCTCACGATGGTGGTGAGATGGGTGATATCCTCTAGCTAGTAATTCTCCTTCACAACTCGATGCGATGCTGGAATCCTGGGCCATTTACACGAAGTTGAAGACTAGGTTAACTCGTTGCCCCATTCTCGATTGCCCCCCTCTTCGTCACCATCTTCTATTGCCTGTTGTCATGTTCGTACATCGTCGGCAACCTCTGTCGTGCACGAGTCAGAAGATAAAGATGATGTGGTGCTCTTTAAAATTATCAAACATTGACGGATTCCGTAAAAAATTAACAAATAAATGGATGGAAGTTAAAATAAGGTTATGACATGTAAGAGCTAGAGACTATTCATGGTTCTAAGTGTAATTCGTGACTATCGAGGGTTATGTATGAAACTACTCAGGGTTATAGGCGTAAATATACCAAATTATTATCCTAACCAGCTACCGTGACCCTACTAAACGGCTATACCACTAGTTTTGAATTACCATGTCATATATTAAGGTTCTACGATATGATCTTGAAACAATCAACAAATATAGAAGAAATTTTCTGTGAAATTGAAACACGGATATAAAATATAGATCCAGAGTGTCATAGGGTAAAATGTGTCGACCGACGGAGAATGAATGAGTGGGTTATCATTAATCTCATGCTTCCGAGACCAAGGGTACAACTAACAGGGAAAAAACAAAGGGTCGCAAATCTCATCAAAAAAGATATCATGGGGCAAGGAAATAATTCCCGTGGAGATAAAAATAGGAGGGCGAGACTCAATTACTTGAAAATCGCTAAAGAAGGGATCTAACACTTTAGAAGTATTTGTGGAAAAGAAATTTCATCAGGAAGACAATCATATATGTGATTACATAGACTAGGGAATGAGCCATCTCTCAAGGACCATTGCCCTAGTTACTATGCAAACAAGCTTAAAGATTGCCTGAGAGATTGATTTTATTTCTTGGAATCACAAGCTCCATTTAAGTAACAACTACATTCATGTTGTGACTTCCATAACAAAACTCACATTATCATATTTCTCACTCACTATTAATGTCCATAGTTTTCACACATGCGATTGCATTGTTTTATCTTTACCTTTGGTTTAATGTATCTTTATAATGCAGGGATTGCGATGACACTTATCTCAACTCCAAATCAAGGACCAACCTTTGGCCAGATCTCCAATTAAACTGCTAAAGTTACTTTGAAAAGATTGTTTGGTTGATTATTAGAGGAGACGAATGACTTTTGGTGCTTTATCAACTTATAAGGATTTTGGTTCACGCAATCGTCTTTGTTCGTTGTGCCAGCTTATTTTATGTGCGGGCTAAAAACAATCAACATATACTAAACTATTTAGCCGAAGCATCGGGTTCCTTTCCAGAATTCAATGAACTTGATCGTTTATCGAAAAAAGAGTTGAGGTTAAAAAATAGTTGACTGAGGAATTATATTAGTTGGTTGTAAAGGTTCACAATAATGGATAATAAGTGTTAATTGACTAAAAGGAACTGAGATAGAGTGCTTAGCATTAGGAATCAAAGATAGACAAATGAGTGAACCTGTTAACTGATGCTAAGATATATTAATCAACTAAAAAATAGAGTACTCGCCAAGTTGACTTTGAAATCTTTGCAATTTTAAGAAATATTATCTTTCAAAGCTTTCGTGCACATTGATTCCAATAAAAAATAAGATTTACTTTAGTTTTAGTTTTGTACTAGTTAAAGGTGATGGTGGGGTTGTAACCCTCGTCATTGAAATGAGAACTCATTACTTCAAGTTGACCACTAGACCATTTAAGTGGATTTACTTTAGCTCTAGTTTGAGTACTTTGCTTCAACTGACGTGAGCTGAACTTTTTGCATAAATACCCTTGCTTCCATGAGCCCTAAACACTGATGCACAAGTTTGATCTTATTGGTCAACGTATTCCTAGAGAAGGTCGACGATACATAGGCATGACAACGAGGATGATGAGGATGATGACCTTGAATAGCGCAATCCCTTTGGGAGAGCTAAAGATAGAGAAGATTTCATCAGATCTATGTGCACCATTGATTTGAGGTTAGACCTTTCCTTGTGTAGGGTAAGTATCTCTCCAGCATGAGAATTTATCTTAAATAGGACAAATAATGATCTTAATGGAGATTTGAAGCATTGACACTAAGATATTTCATTTAAAATCACCAAATATGAGATTGATTGGTGGATCTTGGATGATTGATGAGATCTTCCTAATCCTAGTTGTCAATACTTTCTTGATTGATGATATTTTCTTAATTTCTTACATATTTTTTATGGATGATAAACACTGATAAAATTAGATTTGTATGACATTTATTTTAAATCTATCACTGTAGTTATTAATATATAGTGACGAATATTATCTATTGCTAAATGATTTTTATACTAGAAATTTAGTTGTGGAAGTCATACCTATTGATATATCATTAGCAACGCTCTCTACATATAGCAACGCTGATCTGATGTTGTTTTTTCAAAACATGTGCTAATTGTTGCTAATTTTTAGCAGAAATTTTAGCAGGTATTAGATCATTTTTTGAAAAATAAAATCACATGGCCATTGCTATATAGAGTGCTGTTAATGATATAGCAATTATCCGTATAAACAATCATTTAGCAAGGGATAATGCTCGTTAATTCATATTTAACAATAGGTGACATAGTGACCGATTCAAGATAAATGTCACTATAGATCCATTTGTGTTAGTGACATAGAGGGAAAGGTGTGCATGCCAACATATCTCAATGCAAATTTTCGTAGCACTAAAAAATAGTAGGAGATAAGGGAGAAGAAAGAAGATCCGTAGCTGCAACAAAGTTTGGAAGGAGCGGTATCTGAGATTGTCATTCTCAATCCTTCTTCCCAATAGTTTGGTAGTGTTTGAGTCTGGGTTAGATCAGCTCGGTGATATTTCCCTTCACATTAAAGGATTCCCATGGTAAAAATTGAGTGTACATCTATGTTTGATTTTTCTTTAGTTGAAGTTTTTATTCATTGTTATATAATTGACATATCTTAGAAGATCAGTTCATCAACTTCGGTATCTTGAATGCGATTCAATATTCCCAACATCTTTGGTGTTCCTATTGCACCCTTCCATGATAGATTTTTACAATCCTCGGGGTCTGCCATACCGAAGATGAGGGCTTTGAGGTAGTCAAACATTATATAATGTCACATTCAGGAAATCTCTAGCAGGCCTACGTGAGTGATGTCATACCTCATATGTTGCTGTCTTTCCCTCATAGATCTTTAATAGTTTATTATTCTCTTATGATCCAAGGCTGACGTTGCTATCAGCAGTCTCCTTCTGCGATGGCCCATCACCATTACAGATGAGAAGGGAAGAGAGGGATACATACATGGTTGATGATGATGATCATGATGAAGAGTGGAGACCCCACTGTATATCATGATATATGGAATGCGAATTAACATGGACGGCTATGTATCCAATTCTCCACTAACATACATACATACATACATACCTAGTAAAATGGGGTTGTCCATTAGGAAGAGTTAACTTAGCTCCTCTGTCTCTTTTTTCATATTTTTTTGTGGATTTTTTTAAAAACACGCGAGTAATTTTTTATCACTATATGAAAATATTTCATCATTCCAATTCCGCCTCAATTGGAGATTCATATCTCCTCCATCAAGACCATCAAATTTCAACAATCTCAAAATTATTGAAATCGACTTTTTTCTTATGGACGGCTTAACAATGATTGTTTCACATGATATTTGAATGACAAAATATCATCTTGAGTTATCAAAATCACCCCCACCCCCGCGCATGCTTAAAAAATTTCCACAAAAAACACGAAAAAAGTGCGGGGAGATAACTAGGCGTACACATCTTAACCCCCCTCCACCCCCTACACACACGCACGCACACACATAGGATTTCCATCCAATATAACACAGTCCTTCATGAGTTCGGAAAGGCCGACCCTTTTTTGTAAAAGCACGATGGTTTTAGTAGAATACGTATACAGTTTGTATTATAATGTGTATTTTTAAAATGTGTATTATAATGTGCAACTTTTTATGTGATTTTGTGTTATAATGTGCATCTATAATACAAATCCTATAGGTATTTCTATTAAAGTGCTCGTGTTTTCTACAAAAAGAGGGCAGCCTGAATTCGGGAAGGACCGCATCCTATTGGAAGGGGCCCCTATTATATATATATATATATATATATATATAATTGGGTATGTCCTCGCACCTTTTTTTGATTTTTTTGTAAAATATCACCACGTATATTCATATATGAGGAAAGGGAGCCTATTTCATGAAGTGGGTAACCTTACCTACTTCATGTCCATTTTTTATCAATTTTTTTGAAAAATATAGCCATGGAATTTCATAACTATATAACTCTAATATGTCATTCATATTTTGTCAGAAATAGCGACATTTGTCCTTCATCCAAAACAGATCGATTACAGGAAATCTAAGATCGTTAAAATTACCTATTCTAGATGAAGTGCAAAGGAGTCTCTATTTTCGATGAAATTTAAATGACATATTAGAGGGATATAGTTATGAAAATCCATGATGGTATTTTTCAAAAAAATCAATAAAAAATAGACATGAAGTAGGTAAAGTTATCTACTTCATGAAGTAGGCTCCCTTTAGGAAATTTTTGTGCATCTTTCATGGGTGTAAGGAAAGCCCACCATCTCGACCATCCATAATTAATCCAACAGATATGATTAAATTATTTTTACTCTTAATTTTTTTAATGTTGAAAACTAATTTTAGTCTTTTAGTCTTGTTAGAATTATTATATTACAATTATATTTGTAACCTTTCGGGTTCCGTATCCCTTAACCCTTCGGGTTCCGTAACCTTTAACTCTTCGGATTCCGTAACCCCTCGGGGGTATTTATGTATTTTTTACTTTTGTACTCTCTAGGGTTTTCTCTTTATATAAGAGACCCTAGCCCTATGGAATAGACATCCCATTCCTTCCTCTTCTCCACATGGTATCAGAGCAACGGTCCTAGACCGGGGTTCTGATCTAAAATCCCCACCGCCACCTTTAAGCCTCGCAAAAGCCTGTGTGAGGCCCTCTTCCCTGAATTAGGGCCCCGCGCAAGGCCCTCCAATCGCCTCTAGTGCAGCAGCCCTCCCGCTTGCGCTACCCGGCGCTTTCAGGACCTCCTACGAAGGTCGTCAGCCCCACAGCTACCCTCCACGGATACTGTAGGACTCTTTGGAGATCCAAAACTCATCACGGATCGCTTCCAAGAATCCAGATATGCTGTCCATTTGGGGGTTTTCAGCCCTTCGTCAAGGGCAAACATGAGTTTTAGGGCATTTTTTAGCTCTTATATGCATCCTTAGTTGATCACAGGATCGTCTTTCTATTTTAAGACTACCATGATGTCTTCTTCTATCAGGACAAAGCCCTTGGCCACAAATATTATGGCACAAGGCTCTACTATCAAACTCAAGGGCACAGAAAATTACGTGCTCTGGTCTCGATCTTTTATGGTATTCATTGGTGGTCAGAGGAAACTTTACATTTTGACTAAAGATCCTTTAGATGAAAAGGAAAAAGAGTACGACAACTGGAAAACTGATAACTATTTGGTTATCAACTGGATGATCAACAGTGTTGAGGCTCATATTGCCTCAAATCTTCTTTATAAAAATACGGCCAAGGAAATGTGGGAGGATCTCGAGCAAACATACTCCCAAAGGGAAGACGAAGTCACGCCTTGCAGATATTTACAGGCGAATTTGGTCAGCATCTCAGGGTGATTCCACCCTCATCGAGTACTACAGGCATCTATCCAGTCTGTATGAGGAGCTTGCAATATTCCAGCCCTCATGTTGCATCAAACAGATACAAGAGCGTTCTGACTGGCAGGTATACCGCTTCCTTGATGGCCTACATTCTAGGTACCATGCAGGGAATGAGCAATTTCTCATATCAGACACACTGCCAACAATGAAGGCCATCTTTGGCCGACTTGAAGAGCTCGAGACATCCGCTGCCCGACCTCCTGTCTTACCTTCAATAGAGAACTTTGCACACATCGCCTCATCTGAGCGAGGAGGCAGATACGACTTGCGAGGAGGACGCGGTCGCGATCCAAGTCGTGGTCGTGGACGGGAATCTGGACGGGCCCGTGACTTTGGTCGTGGTCGTGGGGGAGACTCTATTACCCCATGCACTTACTGTGGTAGGTGGAACCACCCGGCAGAACGATGCTGGCAGAAGTTTGGCGTACCTTCTTATCACTCCAATAATGCTTATGAGGATGCCTATGATGTAGAAGAAGCATCGCCTACCTCCAGTGGGAAGACTATTCATCTTAATGATGCAGATTACTCCCGCCTAATGCAGATCCTTCAGACTCCACGGCCTGTCACCACTAGTAACACTACAACTGATGCTCTGGCCACTCCTTCAGGTATCATAGCCAACTCTGCTATCACTTCTACTCCAACTTGGATTATTGATTCCGGCGCCTCTACTCATCTCACTGGAGAAGGTAGTCTGCTCACCTCTTACATACCATCTACCTCTGTGAAGTCAGTTCGAGTTGCTAATGGGACTCAATCACAGATTACTAGGGTCGAAACTATGGAATTCTCTTCCAAACTCCGACTTTCGGGGGTTCACTGTGCTCCTGATTTTCCTCTTAGCTTGTTATCAGTTCACAAGCTTTGTGTTGAGCTTCATTGTCGTGTGATATTTGATGAGTCTTGTTGTTAGTTTTAGGACATTCGGACGAGGCAGATTTTTGGTGGGGGTCATGAGAAGAACGGCCTATATTACCTTGACATACCCTCATACTCCAATTTTGTTGATGCAGCATCTATCTCCGAAGATCCGCTCCTATGGCATCGACGCCTTGGACATCCCTCTGCCAAGGCCATCTCCATGATGTTTCCTGAACTCTCTGCTCTGAAGTCCTTTCAGTGCGAGGCATGTGAGTTTGGGAAACACCATAGAACTTCGTTTCATGTCCGTACTGAGTCTCGTAGTACTGTTGCTTTTCATCTTGTTCACTGTGATGTTTGGGGACCTTGTCCGATCCGCACATTAAGTGGTCATCGCTACTTTATAGTTTTTGTTGATGATTATAGTCGATCTTCTTGGATCTATCTAATAAAGGAGCGTTCGGAGATTAATCAAATTGTCAGAAATTTCTTTCAATATGTTAAAACTTACTTTTCTAGCATCGTTAAGATCATTCGTACCGATAATGCTCTTGAGTTAACCCAACATGACTTGACCTCTTTCTTTGCATCCCAGGAAACTGTTCACCAAACATCATGTCCATATATCTCACAACAGAGTCGTATAGCTGAGAGGAAACTCCGACACTTGCTAAATGTTGCCAGATCTCTTCTTAGTCAAATGAATGTTCCTAAACAATATTGGGGAGATGCTATCCTTACTGCAGTGTATCTCATCAACCGTGTTCCTTCATCAGTTCTCAAAGGGGCAACTCCATTTTCCTTACTTTATCCTACCGAGTCTCCTTTTCCCATACCTCTGCGAATTTTTGGTTGTATTGCCTTTGTTCATAACTTTCATGCAGCTGACAAATTATCCTCTCGTGCCATCAAATGCATCTTTCTTGGGTACTCTCGTACCCAGAAAGGCTATCGCTGCTATGATCATGTTGGACGTCGATACTATGTATCTGCTGATGTCACTTTCTTTGAGCAAACAAGTTATTTCACACAGACTGTATGTGACATTCCTCTGTACCTCCCTCCTCCACCAATCGTCTATACTCACCAGCGTACCTCTATACCTCCTACACCAATGTTTGTACCTTTGCATGTCCCTTTTATGCAGGATGATATGACCACTTCAAGTGCTCCCACCACTACTGTCCCGGATGTACCTGGGGAACTTCTTATAGCTCTACACAAGAAGAAAAAGGAAATGTACGTATTACCCCATGTCACATTTTACTTCTACAGATAGTTTATCTAGCTGTGACAAGAGATTTGCAGATGCTCTTAATGCTATTACCGTTCCAAGAGATCATTTCAGTGCAATGCAAGATCAAGGTTGGCGACATGCCATGGATGAGGAGATGGATGCACTTACCTCCCGGGGTACGTGGGATCTTGTGTCGTGCTCCCCGGGAGTTCTCCCTGTGGCATGTCGATGGTTCTTCACGACTAAACAATCGCCTGATGGTTCTATTGACAGGTTGAAAGCCAGACTTGTTGCAAAAGGTTTTACACAAACCTTTGGAGATGATTATTTTGAGACCTTCTCGCCTGTTGCCAGAATGTGTTCGATACGTACCATTATTTCTGTTGCTGCCAACAAGGCTTGGCCTATTTCTCAACTTGATGTGAAGAATGCCTTCCTTTATGGTGATCTTGAGGAGGAGGTCTACATGATGCAACCGCCGGGGTATGTAGTCGAGGGGGAGCATGTATGTCGACTACACAAGGCCATTTATGGCCTGAAGCAGAGCCCAAGGGCATGGTTTGACAGGCTCACTACGGAGATCAACACACCTGATTTTCAGAGGACAACATCTGACTACTTTGTCTTTGTTAAACGACGGTCTACTGGCACGATTATCCTTGTTGTCTATGTTGATGATATGGTTATCACAGGAGATGATGTAGATGGTATTCAGGAGACCAAGGCCTTCCTCAAGAAGGTCTTTATCACGAAAGATCTTGGCCAACTTCGTTATTTTCCTGGCATCGAAGTAGTACGCACTACAGAGGGGCTCCATCTTTCACAAAGAAAGTATTGCCTCGATATTCTGACTGAGGCATGATTTCTTGGATGCAAGCCATCTGGCATCCCTGCAGAAGTGAGAAAATATTCAGCATCTACTGATCCAGCATTTGAGGATGCAACATGATACAGAAGCTTAGTGGGAAAATTACTCTATCTCACTGCTACGAGGTCAGATATATCATATGCTGTGAGCAGAGCCAGTCAATATATGGAGAAGCCTCTTTACAGTCACTGGCAGGATGTTCTTTTGATCCTTCGATATTTGAAGGAATCTCCCGGACGTGGACTTTTCTATGGGGTAAATAGACACACTAATATCTCTGCCTATACAGATTCTGACTATGCTATCTCTCCTGAGGACCGCCGGTCCACTACAGGATACGCCATGTTTGTTGGGGATAACCTTGTCACTTGGCGAAGCAAGAAGCAAACAGTGGTATCCAGATCTAGTGTGGAAGCAGAATACAGGGCAATGGCTCAGGCCACATGTGAAATCACATGGCTTATTTCTTTCTTAACAGATTTTGGCATGTCAGTCGCCACTCCTGTACCCTTATACTGCGACAACAAGTCTGCCACATACATCGCCACCAATCCAGTTTTCCATGAGAGGACAAAACACATTGAAGTTGATTGCCATTTTATTCGTGATGTAGTACAAGAAGGACGAATCAACACTCCACACATCTCCACTGAACTTTAACTTGCAGACATCCTCACAAAGGCTCTCTTCCAAGGAAGCGCTTAATGTACTTAGTATCCAAGTTGGGCATGATCGATAGATATGCTCCAACTTGAGGAGAAGTGTTAGAATTATTATATTACAATTATATTTGTAACCTTTCGGGTTCTGTAACCCTTAACGCTTCAGGTTCCGTAACCTTTAACTCTTCGGGTTCCGTAACCCCTCGGGGGTATTTATGTATTTTTACTCTTGTACTCTCTAGAGTTTTCTCTCTATATAAGAGACCCTAGCCCTATGGAATAGACATCTCATTCCTTCCTCTTCTCCACAACTCTAATTATAAAAAATAAAATGTGACAACTCATATTCTATTTTTGGTTTAGTCGTTGGAAGAATTCTTGCAGGGGCACAAGTTGGGTTGGAGGCATGCACGATGTTTGAGGCAGAGGCACACACAACGTCTGGGATGGAGAGGAGGGTTCTGCACGATGGCAGTAGGACGTGCTTGCGGCGACGCGGATGGCGAGCTGGGTAGGGCATGACCACGGGGATGCGTAGGCTGCTAGAGGGCGAGGGGCAACCTCGTGCGAGGTGATGCCCAGCTGGAGAGGATGGGCCACGTGTGGTGTCCTGTGTGGCGACATGCAACAACAACGCAGACTGGATGGGAGGATGCACGTCCAGGTGGTCGATGATGATGGCGGGTCTTCGCATGCGACAACGCACAGGCTCTAGTGGACGAGTGTATGTATGTGGTGTGCGTGAGTGGGTGACGGTGATGAAGAGGGAAATAGTGTAGGTACACAAGGGCACATACGTGGATGTCAACATTTTTTTGTTTTTTTATTGACTGAATTTACATTCGTATCATTGACATTACATATTGATTAATTACTTTTTACAAATCGATGCACTAATTTTACAACGACGTACATATTTTACAATTTATTTCAATGTGTTTGCTAATTTATTCAGTGGTTTTCCAAATCATTTTTTTTCAATTCCAAATCTTTTTTACAATCAAAGATATTTTTTAATAATATAAGATCATTTTCACAATCTAACAAAAGTTTTATACATTTATCTCTTTCCTTTATATAATTAATGATTTACTAATTGCTATTTTTTCCGGTCTTCATACAGATTTTACAAAACCTACATGAGCTTTTACAGTAGTATTATTAAAATTACAATTAAAATAATATAACTATTGCTAAATGTTATTTTATTTTACAATGCGGGATACAGTTCTACAATGTCAATACAAATTTTACGAAGAGTTTTGATATTCTGCTAGCGTGAAAATGATACAACAATGGTGAAATCTCATTAAATAAAAGGAATTTTACCCGACAAATCCTATAAACTTTGCTAATTACCTCCTCGACCTTTGAAACAATGTATTCCCTCCTCGACCCTGTAAACTTGCTAACCCTTACCCCCACAGACCTCTTAGTTAACCCCATCCATTTACATGTTAAAACTGACCGGATTCGGTTATATTCTTTTACATTATACCCATCGTGTTTACCAAAATTATATTGAATACCCCTTCCCCTCATCTTCCTCCATATCTCACCCATTCATCACCGACCCACCTCCTCCTCGACGTTCGCCTTCCTCACCCCCTCCTCATTTGCTCTACCACGAGGATGATCTCCAGCGCTCCCTGTACGACCTCATAAAGTCCCTCTGCTTCTCCCTCGAACCCTCGCCTCTTCCTCTGCTCCCTGTTCCCTGTACGACCTCATAAAGTCCCTGTATTGTGGCCGGTCACCTCTCACGACCATCGGAGAAGAAAGATCACTAAAAGAAGAATGAGTACAAGTCTCTCCGTTCCATCTCTCTCTTCTTCTCTTCTCTCCCTCTCTCCCTTTCTCTCTAGGGGTTACATTATTCTTGCTATGGCATAGATGTAATGCCTCCACCCCCCTCTTTATATAGCTCAAATACAACCCCATAGTCATATTCCCAATATGACTATAAATAGAATACCACTCAATAACTACTACGATTAGGAGTCTAATCCCATTAGGATTCCCAATCCTAATATGACTCTAATCCTAACACATCTCAAGAGTCCTGCTTATATGGTACGATTTGTAAACGACTGTCCCGTCTAGTCTTAGACGGGATGGGTGTCTTGTAACTGTCCCACCTCCATGGAGGCGGAACGGTCATTCTTCGACCGTCCCTAATGTCTGCGCTGATAGTGTCTTCTGTTGTTGTAAGATCTTGCTCTGGCAAAGCATCAATGGGAACGGATTTTCTGGCAACTCTCAGACATCTTCTCGCATTAATTTCAGCTTCGTATTTTCAAAAGAGATAACCTTACAAGAAACCGTGAACGACGCATATGACATGAACATAAGATAAGAGACGTTGACCTGTGATTGTCTGCATTAATTCCATTGGCCATCATATTCTACGTGAATTTCCTGGAAATTTTTACGCAGTTTCCTTCCTCCATAAATGCCACACCACAGCACATAATTAATAAACTTCTCCCGGTGGTTTCCTCATATGAGATCATGGCTTCCTTCATGTCAGATCAACCTGTGTGCTCTGCCAAGGGACCTTGGTAACCCGTTCAACACTTTGCATTTAGCTGACAGGAACATGGATTTAACAGCCGCATGTTTTGACAGTTCTATTGTAACGTCCCGGGCTTAGATCACCGGTTCATTATCGAGAAAAATTGGCCTTGACAACTTGGTAGGCTCGGGCTCAATTTGATCCGTTGACAACCCCTCAGAATGGTTAAGTCCAAGCTGTCAAGTAATAGTCCCTACCACTTATAAACCACGCAAACACTTCGTGAGTTTTAGATGTGCCACTATGTTTTGGGGTATGGGTATTACAACCTCCCCCAGTTATATTCGTAACGTCCTTGTTGTGACATGGCCCGACACTTATTTCCAGTGATAGTGGTGGTTGCACGCTCCGGGTAGCTATTTCCTCCAACCTCTTTGTAGGGGCGGCTCCACCTCTCGGGTAGCTCTTTCCACTATCAGAGAGAATTTGGCTAAACCACACCCACCCTTCGTGAGTTTTAGATGTAGCACTATGTTTTGGGGTATGGGTGTTACATCTAATATTTTGATCAATGTTTTGAAAATCAAGGTTAATCTTTCGTTTTAACCAAAAATAATGTTTTCAGAATCAAACTTAATCATTGGTTTTAATAACTTGAATGGATAAAATCCATCTGGTCTAATTCAATTGATTGGTTCAATCAATCTGATGGATTAAATCGGATTGAGATTTTTCCTTAGGTTACAGATTGGATGGGATCGATGCCGAAATTCAATCCGATCCAATCCATGTGTGTCTTTGTGATTTTCTCTTAAATATAGCGTATTATTTTTTCCCCGTAGTGTTGTAGATAGTTTTGTAAATAAATAGGATTAGAATAATGTTTTAAGTGACAACTATCTTTCTTGTTCTACTTTGCATACTACTAGCGAGAACCCGCGCTTCGCTGCGGGTCCGACCACTAATAAGAGTCGTTATGATTATTTATAATTTAAGATTTCAACAATTATCTATACTATAAGATATGTAGGAAACTACAATAAAATTTAAACATATATTTACATTACACATGTGTCACATTTACAGATGTATGTTATATGCGTATAACTCCTTTTTTCACAAAAAATGATAAGATCAAGATATACTTACAAAAAAATACTGTAAAAAACAGCCACAGAAAGATTGTTGTTTTGTTACAAAATATTTATGAAAATATAATGTAGATATTTTCAATACAAAAAATTATTGCATCGTGTAGTGGAGCTATTATCTGTCAGTTCTGTTGTAAGTCTTTATTCATTATTATCATTAACTTTAAATATAAGAAGCCCAATATATAAACAAATACGGAAATAAATTGTTAACAATTATGTAATAACATTATTTTCTTCCCTTAGCACATGAATCTAAATATTTATCACCAATAGAAAATGAGGATATGACCTCTACGTTAATATTACCAGGTGGGACGAAAATGAAACCTAACTAATTGAATCTCCAATCTTAATTTTTAAAATTTTAATCATTCTCATTACAGTTGGTGCAACCACATGTTAGCACAGGAGAAGAAGCTGAATCTATCCAGCTTCAGTTGATGGATAATTTTGAAAGACAGAAAAAAACATGAAGGTGGTGTTCGGTTGGGGGGTTACCCCTCACTTTGGGTGGGTAATCCCCTAAAACCCACACTTTTAACCCACTAGTGGGGCCCACTCCCTTTCCATCAAAAAAATTATATATTATACCATCATATCATCTAAAAATCATAAAATACTCAACTTCTACTCATTATTTCAAACTTCAATACAATCACATCACAACAACTACCCACATTTTTCAAATTTCAATACAATCATACCATAATAACTACCAACTTTTTCAAATTACAATACAATTACATCACACAAACCCTCACAATCCTTTAACTCACCAACCAAACACACTACCACAAAAACGGGTTCTCCACCCCTGGATAACCCGCCATCCGAACGCAGCCGAAGGGGTTCAATGACCATATGCATAAGAACTGCAACAGCCACATGTTGCCAGTTCCAAACACAACTCTCACGCACGAACAAAGAAGAAGGCGATTGGTGCAGCCACGTGTTAATACATGAGAAGCTGAATCTATATCCTTGTCATATGTCTATGTCACCTCGAATATTAGGGAGTATGAAACAAATAATTAAGAATCAGGAGGTTATCATTGATCCTTTGGATTAAGATGTCCGCTCGATAAATAGTCCAACATCCATCACATGGGTTGAGTTCAGGTCTAACCTATTCTAATTAGTTAAATTAGTTGATTTTTAAAGCTTCAGTTACGTTGAAGTTTTTTGAGATTTTTTGAGAAGATGAGATGTTTTAAAATTAAATTTTATGAAGGATTTTTTAATATCATTTATTATTTTTGTCCGCAGTTACAAAAACATTGCCTTTAATATCAAAGATTAAAGTTAAGAATAAAAAATATCTGTAATTTAATATATCGATAAATTTATAAATTAAAGTAAATGTACATAACCGATGATAAGATATTTCCACTTGAGAAATTTCTCAGAAGACCAGCACATATGCGGAAGGGCAAGGAAATGAAGGTTGCTTAAATTTCCGCCCCGAGAAGTTTCCCTCATATGCGAAAATCCAACTCATCGAGACATTCAAGTGTCAGAAAAGAAAGAGGGAATGAACCGATCTTAAGAATTGCGGAAAGAAGAGAGAGTGGAGTTATCCAACTTTAATACTATTTATAGATTTATAGATAGATATAGATAGATAATTCGAGATGCAATAAACAAATTACTATATCTTTAAATAGAGTTTGCCATAATATCAAAAAAAAAGTGATTCGTATTTTTTGCAAGTAAAGGACAACTTAGGATTTTATTTACAAAGAGAGAAGGTAAAAAGTTCACTTTGGTCCACTCTCTTCTTATCCTCATTTTACGTGTAAGAGAAGTCCCATTCTGTGTATTTCCATTTCGTGCGATCAATGCCCACTGGAGATATCATTTCGTGCATTGGGCGGTTGTGGATATGGGATAAAGGTGAATGAAAAAAATACTAAGTAGGAGTTGGATGAAAGCCTGATTTGTAGCCACGTGCTACGATGATACAAAGAGAGATGATTCATGAGCGCGCGCGCGATAGAAAACGGGAATGGAGAGTGGGAAGCACCAAAGCATCCACGTGGCTCGAGAAAGGGAAGAGGTGACATTATCCATCTTTAGTTATTACTAGAGAGACTAAACCCGCGCTTCGCGGCGGGTCTACATGACTACAAATAAGAAATGTTACGATTTTTTGGACATATTTGCGATTTTAGCGATTATCTGAAACGTAAAAATATGTATGGAAACAAAAAAAAGATGGGAAAAAATATTTACATCATGTATGTTTCGCATTTACATATGGACGGTATATATACATACCCACCTTTTACAGAAATATGATTACAGCAATATGTACATGGCAAAAAACATCGCAACAAAACTACCAGGAGTAGCTAGAGTTTTTTACATCATATTTATGAAAATATCATATACATATTTTCAACAAAAAAATGGTCTTCTATCAGACGATAGTGGTGGGACTTATTCATCAATTCTGTTGTGAGGCCTGATCCATCACTGTTTTATAGCTAAAAAACAAAAATTAAATCAATGTTGTTAGTTGTAAAGTAATCTATAGCTATATTTAAAGTAAGAAATGCGAGGCATTTAAAATTTGTCCTTACATTTGTCTTGACCTCTTTAAAGTTGCACCACAATCTTCGTCAGATGTTTTTCGTTTCAGCTTATCGGCATCTTCTTTTATATCCGTGCTTTTTGATCTTTTGGAGGCCGCACCAGATTCTTCATCAGTTGTTTTTTGCTTCAGCTTGGCATCATCTTCCTTTATATCCCTGCTTTTAATAGCAGAAATTATAGACATGCAGCTAGACGTAAAATCTTTGTTATTGACGTTTAGTTTTATTAAGAAGATAAAAAAAATTATACTTACTCTTTTTTGATTTTAGCTCCTGGAAAAGAACTCATTTCTTCCGCTTTTTCAAGGCTATCATCTGGTGAAATGTATAATTTTTCCTCTGTCCCAACGGAAACATTTTCTTCATTTTTTATCATCATAGAGGACATTTCAATGTTTATTCCTTTCATCACCTTCATAACCTTTATTTGTGCTTGTTTTTTGAAATCACGAAAACCAAGCAAAACTTGAAAAATGTATGTTTGACCAATTAAAATATGTAAAACAGAAGGTAAAACCACTCTTTCATGGTCTGAGTCACCTGCAAGTGCGGCAGCTGAAATTCCAATTAAATCCGCAACTATTTTTCCAAACATGATGAAATTGGTACTGCCAGAGGAGTCTCTCACAACTATATTCAATTTGTACCTGTATAAAATTATACAATAATAAAAAGTAGATAGAAAAAACTAATAGCGGGATCATGTAAACGCTATAGTGTATGAATACCATGGTAATGTTGAGTCCTCGATGATGCAACAACGATCACACCAAAATTTACTTTCATATTTTTTAAACCAGCTTTACATTGAGGACATGCACGATACCACCATCCATCTGTTACATTTATGTCCACTATTGTTGCTTCACAACATAACTGTATGTTCTGAACATAGAAATTGAGGTTAAAATCTTTAATTTGCATAACTAATTGCACAAATAAAGTAGACATAGTTAAGTGATAACCTGATATTCAGTTGGATCCAGAGCAAGAAGGTCAGAAATGGTTTTTTTGTTATCAACAACTTTATCCAGTCGTAAAGTGGATAGATTTGGCTCTAATGTCAGGTTTTTTGCTCGAGATGAAGTATGGAGACTGAAAAGAAAAAGAATTATCTTTACGTATAAGACAGTAACGAATGGTTAGGAAATGGATCAAACCTCTGTTTGTATTGAATAACTTCTGGAATATCCAAATCTATATAATATTTTGTTGAAGATGATGAGCAGAGACATGTCCTTCCTGATATACAGATTTAAAATTTGTTCAACATATATCATATAAGAAACTTAATTGCGAAAAATGGTTACAGCTCGTAAACAATCTTACCCATAAAAGCCCTTACTGTCATCCCAACTAAAATAACCACCACAGCATTGGGATTCTTTAATATCAAATCTTCAGGAAATTTCTCAGCCAATTTACCCCAAAACATTACCAGTAGTTTTCTTTCACTACAAATATAAATGATATTTTAGTATACTTGAAACATGACTTGTAAGATATGAAATAGTCTTAACCATCTATAACACCTTCCCGTTAATAGTTTGAGGTGTTATGTTATAAGTATGTGCGAGGAAAAGAGGATTGGTTGGCAGTTTGAGAAGTTTTAAATGTAAATGAGCATATTAATTTTGAGTGAAAAACATTCTATTGTTGTGACAATCTAAATTGTCTATACATTACCAAAAAAAAGCTATAACCATAAATTTGTTCAACCAATAGTTTTCTTTAACTATATATGCAAAATGCAACTCGGTAGACTGAAAAGATGAGATGCAAAATATTAAATAGTTTAACTTGTCAACAGCACTATGTATTGGAATAAGTTTCGCCAGTACTATTTGAATTGAAATACGATTCATCTTTATACCAATTGTAATAGTATACCATATAACAAAAAGAACAGAATATATTAGGAATCTGCACTTGGCCTCATAAGCATGTTACTGTTTGTGAAGCGAATTTTATAAACTTTTGGAAGTTTGAAAACAAACTATCTTATTAAGCTTTATGCAGAGATAATAGAAGACACTATTGGTTTTAAAAAAGACTGAAAGAAGAAAATGAACCACTTAATTTTTTCATATCGAGATACACAAACCTCAGATCTTGAAGTTCCAAATTTTTTTTCATAGTCAAGCTTTCTCGTACATATGTTTGGCCAACATGTCCAACCGAGACAATATGTCCAATCACATCTTCAACATTAAAATAACAATAAATTAGTAAAAGCAAGAAATAAATTGTTTGAAATTTGCGTTTAATTTATGTATGTACCGGTTAGGCAGTTGTCTTTGTATGCACGATTGGAGATTTCATCAAAGTTAACAAAGAAGAACTTGTGTATAGGAATGGTAATTAAATTGTCATGGACTTGTTTAACCGAAGTTGTCCGTGTAAACCTCACAGTCAAGTCATTTGGCACAGCTCTGAAGTTTGGTTTGTTTGGAGCTACGATGAAGTCAGAAAAAATGTACACTTCACCTTCCTTCAGACATTGTTTGTAGCAGTATGCATCTTCAGCTCTTATGGTACCTTGCATAGCTTCATTCTACATTAAAAATTATGCAAAGCTTAAATTATTATACCTTAAATCATATGAAAAAAGTCTACATGTACACACAGGTCACAAAGTTTGTAAACTCCAATGTAAACTAACTTTCCAATATAAAATCCACTTAACCTTTTCATCAATCATCACAAAATCCAAACTTATTAAGTCATCATTTGAGCGAGGATTGGTGGAGTCCCAAATTCTTGCAATTCGAACCTTGATTCTGAAAGAACTTTTTGATGGGGACATATCTGACAGAAACTGGCATTCCATGATAGTGTATTGTTAACCTGCAAAATCATTACATGAGATACAATTTTCGTAAAGCAAAACAAATCGGAAGCGGAGTAAGTAAGCAAATTTAGACAGAATCAACGATAATATGTAAGCATAGAACAGGTTTGCAAGTACATAATATAGAAAGGATCTTTTAAAAAAATAACCTGGAAAAACAGAAGGACAAATGAAATCAAAGTTCAGGTATAGGTAAATTGTCAAAAACTTCCTTATATACAACATTCCTTGTGTACCCTTCAAGTTTTGTATCATTGTTTTCTATAAAAATTTTCAAACCTTTTCGTGAGGTAACACGTGATATTGCTACATAAAGTTGACCATGTGAGAAAACAGGAACTGGAAGATACAATCCAATTTTTTCCAAAGTTTGACCTTGACTTTTGTTTATTGTCATTCCATAACATATTCGAACAGGAAATTGCTTTCTCTCTAAAATAAAAGGCCATTTTGTTTCTTTAATCTGAAATGTAATGCGGGGAATGTAAACTTTAATTCCAGAGCAATTTCCAGTTATGACGATTGCTTCCAAGATTTTAGAAGTCATTTGACTTAGAATTAGTCTGGTACCATTGCAAAGGCCTAGACCTTGATCTAAATTTCTTAACAACATTATCGGTACACCAATTTTTAATTTTAGCATATGATTGGGAACTCCATTAAATTTCAGAGTATTTAGAAATTCTATAGGATACAACAACTCATCTTCATCTATATTTGTTGATGATTTACTTATCGAATCGGAGCTTAAATAAATTCTTTCTTCAGTTGGAACCAAAGATAACATATATTCATTAACAATATCAACAGCGCTATTAGTTGGAGCAATGATAGATCTATCTCTTAAATATAACTTATTATCAAAATTATTTTTAAAATTATCATATATAATTGTACAAAAACATTCTATATTTTTTTCAACAGGATTGACCAACAAATCACATGGAATTTTAACCCACGTTGCTTCTTCTTCCTCCTCACTATGTTTGATCATAGGAGCAACACCACTGCCAATACTCAAAATCCAATTTTCAAATTCAATTGATGAACTGCTCATCTCATTTGAACAAACATGTGATAATCTCATGTTTCGTTTTAATGTAAAAACTGTACAGTGTTCCCATACTCTTGATCTATTAATAGAAGAATACACAATATCTTCTCTTTTCCCATTAGTAATAACAGGTAAAATTTGTTTGAAATCACCACCCAAAACAATTGTTAAACCACCAAACGGTTGCTGACCTTGCAATTGATTGTTTGTATATAGGATGTCTTTTAAACTTTTATCTAAAGCTTCGAAACAATATTTATGACTCATTGGAGCTTCATCCCAAACTATTAAGCTTGTTCTTTCAATTAATTTTGAAAGATTGGTTCCTTTTTTAATATCACATGTGGATCTATCATCTAATTGTAACGGAATTTTAAAGCGTGAATGTGATGTTCTTCCACCAGGTAAAAGTAGCGAAGCTATACCAGATGACGCTACAGCAAGTACAATTTTTCCTTCGGATCTAATCTTTGCAATAATGGTTTTCCAAAGAAAAGTCTTTCCTGTTCCACCATGTCCATACACAAAGAACAATCCTCCCTTATTTTCGTTTACTGAATTAATAACAGCATTATATACCCTTCTTTGTTCAAAATTCAAATATTCTAGATTTTTACTATATTCCTCCTCAAGCTCACATATGTTGTAATTCATTTCTTCTAACAACAATTTATTTCCTATTTCGTTAGTAAAAGTATTTTTTGGAAGTGGAAGCTTGTGCTCAGACAAACAACTTGAATTTTGGTTCAGAATTTTTTCTATTTCAAGCAAAGAGTAATTTTTTAAATCTTCATCAGTTTTTGCTTGATTACAATATTCTATGCTTTCTTTGAACTTAAAGACAAAATCCTCTGAAAGTATGCGCCAATTATATTCCCATAATTTTTTCGGATCCGCAACTTTTGAATGGATCAATAAAGTTACAAATAAATGACGTATTGCATGGGCGGTTGCCCATTGTGATGCGTCATGAATAGCTTCATTCCATTCTTTATCATCTCCAAGCAATCCTAGTGCGTTGCAAGCATCTTGATATGTTGAATACATTGTACAATTAATTGTTCTTATTTCATCATAACTTCGCGGACCTTTGATTATATTTAATAATATCCTCAAATAATATAATTCTCCTGCATTTGGATGAATGTAAACAATTCTTCCAATACACCTTCCTTTTTTCCTTTTTGTCCATATTCTATCTTGACTATTCCAAACCCAATGTCGGGGAAACTCAGTATACGTCAATGTTCGTGCTTCTTCATAAACCTGATTAGTATGCATCCATGATGTGAACATCGTTGTTCTTGATTGTGATCTAAAAAAAACTTCTTCCAAATTTTCATCGCTTCTAAAAGTCACATTATTCATAAGCGGCAAATGGATCATTAATCTTTCCACAGCAGGATCCCGGCATTGTATAGGAAACTGAAAAATTCTCCAAATTGCTTCATATGCAGAGATATACCGACAGTCTAAATACTCTTTTATTTCATCAGTTTCTTTTGTGAATTTGTTATTATTCTGATTATTAGTTATATTACCTTCTAAAACGACTCGAATTCTATCTGGTCCTTTGTTGATATACTTAAATAAATATTTAATAGCTCTAGTTTGATTACACCACTCCACATTGATATGTGCTTGATATCTAACAATCAAATCTCTATTATAAGGAACCACAAACCTATTATCAAGCACTATCTTAGATTTAACCACCGTAAATCCATTATCTCTTCTTCTGTACGTAGGAAACCCATTTTCATCAATAGTTGTTTCCAAATTAAATGCTTTAGGGAAATGCTTTGAACATTTACCATTAATCATGCAAGGTGCTTTACGATTGTAAACTCCACACGGACCGTGAATCATAAACTGAGAAATAAGTTCATATCCTAGAGGATCATGAAGTTTATCTGGTAATTCTGCTCTTATAATTGTATCTATCGTTGCAGAATCTTGTTGATGATATACCTGTTGCCAAATCAAAATATGTGCATGAGGTAGTCCCCGTTTTTGAAACTCAACTGTATATAAAATAGCAATAATCTTTCCAAAGGGTTCTCCATTTTTTATGTAATATATAAGGTTATCAAGTTTCATTTTGAAAACTCGACTAACTAAATCAGGTCTATCTTCAGCTTTTTGTCCAGGTATTATGTCCAAAGCATTTTGTATTTCTTTCCATTTTGCATTACACGTAAAAGTCAGAAATAACGTTGGATGACCAAAAGTCCTACAAATACCCATTGCATCCTGATAATTTTGGATCATATATCGGGATCCTCCAGTGAAACTTGCAGGCAATATAATCCGCTTTCCAATTGTATTTCCATCAGTGTCACCTTTGATAACAGCATCTCGAATCCCCTGGTAAATTTCTGAACGTAATTCCTTTTGGTTGTTTTGAATATAATCGAGTCTGTCTTCTTCAATACAACAAAAAGCATCTACAATATATTGTTGAAATAATCGTCCACCTCGTATAAGTGTCTGCCCATCGTCTTTTCGTTGTTGTAGTCTATAGGCATAAAATTCTCTCATTGAGACACAACTTCGCTTACCCTGGGGCTTGCCATTCCTAACAATCTGACGAATTCCTAACATATATCCATCTTCGCCATAAGGAAATAAAAGTGGATACTGCATAGCCATAAATAATGGGTGTAGGTCGCTTATCCTCTTTAGACCTTGTTTTCGATGTTCAATAATAATATCTCGATTTCTTGATGATTGTCCAAAATCCCCAACAATTAATCCGGCAATCTCTGATGTAACAGGAAGATGATATCCTGCTTCATTTCTATTTCTACTCCCATTTAACCTCAAATGAATTGTCTCACATGGTGATGTGTTCAAGCGATCTCTTGCCATCCTGAAAACCTTAACTATTTCATTACTTTGATCAAACATCTCCATGAGATTTGTAACGATTTGTCGATCTATTTGAAGATTTTCATCTGCAATGGACATTGCTTTGATCCTATTCGCTACTTCATTCTCAGTATCATAGATATATAACTGGGAAAATCTGGGGATTGATCCAATATCAGGAAGCAAAGATCCAATACGATGATAATTTTTCCCGCATATGCGGAATATATATGGACCTGCTCTCTTATTTATGCTGTGATCAATCTTTGCTCCCATTGATGTAAAAGCGAAAATAGAATTATATATTCTTATCTTCTCTCTAAATTGTTTGGAAATGCTATGGTTCCTATAATCAAGTAATGTATCTAAATAAAGAGGAGTTTGTGGTAGCAATGGAAGCACTATTTTCCCAGCATTGCAACATAATGGAAATTGAGGTTTTTCTGTTAACCTTGATCTCTTCGTGCATTCTTCTACCCAAAATAATGCACCACAGTGTGCACAATTATATTGCGGTCTACCAAAATCCAACACTGGTTGGGTCATACATGTATATAAGTAAGTAAGATATTGATAATCATGGAATCAAAATATTAATACTAAATTTACCAAACCTTACCCTCGTATGGCAATCGTGAATTTGAATTCCCAGCTTCCGTCATTATAACAGCATGCGCATCTATAGACGGTATAACTTTTGAAGCAGCACAAACATGTTGTGCTTCAGACAATTTTCTCTTATTTGTTTTTCTAACGGTAAGCACATGTCCTCTATATGATCTATTCTTCCTATAAATTTCACCAGCGTAACTTGCATTATTGAATAAGCCCTCTTTGTTTCTATCATAAGAGGAACAAACAGCCATATTTTCCATGTTTACTAATGCATCTCGGTTGGAATTAATATCCAACAAATTTCTGTTATAATTTTCTCTTTTCCTTCTCTTTTCCTTAAGCATATGTTGTCGATGGAGCCTATTCAGTTTACAGAGCGCTACTTTATCCATGGAAATATGCCAAATACCTAAATATTTAAAATTTTAAACAAAAAAATTAAATCGTTAACAGCTATGTAACAACATTATTGTCTTACCCTTATAAGTAAATGTAGATGTTCATTGCTAATAAAAAGCAAGCATATAACATTTACGTTAATATTGCTAGGTTACACAGGTATTTGATGAAATTAACTTATAAGAAGAGACACATGAAATAAGGGTATTTTTTCAGAGATTAACATGACCAAATTTGATGAAATATCAAATGAACGGCTATACCCAACAGTTTACAGATGAAAGGAAAGCATACCCGATAAATTTTTGTAAAGCCTCTGTTAGAGATAATTGCTACAGAATAAGGCAGCCAGAGATAACCTCGGAACTCTTTCCTGTACGAAGCAAAAAAATATCACCGTTAACATTTTTCTCTAATAACTGGAACATATATACTCAGGTTTTAGCAGGTAATCAAAGTTTCCTTTGACAGTACCATTATAATCAACCGAGGAGAAAAGCATACCAAAAAAAATAAGAACATTATAATTACAATTCATTGAGAAGGAAGACAGAACACACCAAATAACAAATGTTTAAAGAGCATGACCAAAATACAAAATGTTTACTTATAATAGTATTAGAAAACATTCGAAATTAAGCCCAGCTGCAGCTGCTCCAAATATTAATTCCCAGGCATCTATCATACAAAAAATATACAACATTTGTTTTTCAGACAAAAAAAAATAGCTTAAATTAGTCCAGTTACATCTATTATGGTAACTGGCTTTCTTTCCATCCAAAAAATATTTATGAATCGTAGCAGGAGAAGATAACATATATTACCCATCAATTATCAAATAGCATGTTATAAGGAAATTAGATAACGCCCAAAACATACTGCTGCTGAAAACGTGAAGAAGGGAAAGAAAGATGTAGGACCAAACAAAATCACTTCAGCTCTACAACGCAACAACAAATCCAAGCTTTACTCGTACCTTCGGAAGAATATGCTGAGGGTTCTTGACGATGCCGATGCCGAAGCGGAGATACCAAAGCAACGGCAGAGAGAAGACACTTTGGGTTGATGGTTTTACCCGAGAGAAGGGAAAAAAACATCAGCGATCATTGTAGAGAAGAGAAGGGAAACCAATATATACCCAGCCTTCTAGAAAAGCAAGCCACAGCCGCGTGTCAATGATCGAAGTAATTAAAATGCCTTCTTGCCATCTGGAAAAGACATATGTCCAGACAGGAGCAAGACTCGATGGTTTCGACGAAGGAATGGGAAAAAAAGGGGCGGGATAAAGGTGCAGGGGAAAAAATGATGGGAACTTAAAGTTGGAGCACAGCTGGATTGGTAGGCGCATGTTACGGCAAGAGAAAAAGAGATGGGAAATCGAAAAGAACCCGTGCCAGACAGAAAACGGGAATGGAAATAGAGGAGAGCAAACGACAACGGGAATGGAAATAGAGGAGAGCAAACGACGTAGCCACGTGTTGACTTGAAAGAGAATGTTAGAATTATCCAGCTTTAGTTATATAGAAATAGAGGAGAGCAAACGACAACGGGAATGGAAATAGAGGAGAGCAAACGACGTAGCCACGTGTTGGCTTGAAAGAGAATGTTAGGATTACCCAGCTTTAGTTATATAGAAGATATAGACTAGTGTTTATACCCGCGCTTCGCGGCGGTTTTGAAAAACGTAGTTTTAATATAATTTAAATTTAGATTAAATTAATTGATTAGATTTAACATTATATAGTTATCTAGCTAATAAATAAGTTCTTACAATCCTATTTTAAAGAAGGGTAAAATGGGGTTGCCCCCTTGAGGGGGAGCTAACTTGGCTCCCCCTCCCTATTTTCCCTATTTTTTTTAATTTTTTTGAAAATTTCTTCCGTGGATTTTCATCAATATATCCCTATATTATGTATTAAAATTTTGTGCGAAACAGACTCCTACGGCTTCCATCCAGACGGGGTCGTTTTTAGCAATTCTGTTACTGTTAAAAAATGATTGTCTGGATGGAGGTCGTAGGAGTCTTTGTTTCATATGAAATTTTAATTGCATAATATATGGATATAGTGATGAATATTCACGGAAGCAATTTTACAAAAATTAAAAAATGGGCGAAATGCCGTGGGCCGTGGGGGAGCCAAGTTAGCTCCCCCTAAGGGGCAGCCACATTAAACCCTTTAAAGAAACCATTTTGTAATTGTGAAATATAAAGTTTACATATAATTATAATTGATATGTCTAATCTATATATCTACTTATCAGTAGACATAATTTTAAATTTATATATATGTAATTATTAGATATAATTTTTAATTTACCAATGTAAATTACAAAGGATATTATTATATAAGAGTCACAAATTTTTGAGATAAAAAAATGGGAAAAGCAAAAGATGCCAGATAAATAAAACCTTCTACAGCTAAAGAAAGAGTTAGAATTTGTTTCGGGATTACAAAGGTCAATGTATCGACGTGGAATATAAAAGTGGCATATGTTAAGTATAAAATAAGGAGGCTTAAAAGCACTATTTTTTCACAATACTTGTGTTACTAATATCTTAAAAGTCTTGGGTAATATCAATGAGTTTAAAATCCTCGACTCATTTTAATAATGTAAATATTTGAAATATATATTCTAAATGTGTTGGAACTTTGAATGAACAAATAATATGTAAGAAAATGACCTTTCCAACAAAAGAGACAACAAATTGGCATCATCATGATAATTTAATATAGAGCAGTAAACTTGAATTAATAGGGAAAATACTAACTTAATATCTTATAGTTTATAGGAAGCACAACATAGGAACCCTAGTACGCATCAATATACATCGATATAACACGTTCAGAAAAGCATGTGAGAAAAAACTATTGACTACATTTTGCAAACAAATAAATGAGAAAATCCAGAATGCATCATTACATAATAATGTAGAGACTATGAAAATAAACAATAACATACCCTATATGAGATGAAACTAATCTTCATACTTTTTATATATAAAAAATGTGTTAATAAATAGATAAAGTCATCCATCAATATTATTCATGCAGTGATCTTTTAATCTCGAAGGTTATCTTTATTATTAACCAATCTCTATTAAATAATGTGATTTACATTTCCTTATTGACCTGCGAGAGATGGGAAGGAAATGTGAGATGACATGTCACGTTTTGGTTAAAAGGGGAGAGAGAATTAGGGAGTAACTCAGGAGAGAGAGAGCATAGAAAGATAGTGCGTAGAGAGAGAAACAGGGTGACAAAGCGGACAAGGGGTGCTGGGAAACCTCTCTGTATTGCTGGAGACAAAACGGAGGAGTGCTGGAAACCTCTCCACACTGCTCCACGTGTCACTATTTCCGGGAAAACCCCAGCTTTAAATAGAGATATAGATATCCCATTAAGAATAAAAAAGAAAGATAAATATAGGATTAAGAATGTAAAAAAAAATCAATTTTTACATTATGATTCTCTTATTTCCCAAGTTGGAGATGGAAGTCTAGGCCAAAGCCCTAACCTCCATCAAAAGCCGACAACTAAAGCGTCGGGCCTAGCATCTCCTTCGCTACTTGAGCAGGATACATCTTAAGGCAATGATGAAAGCTCTAGCTCCGCGTCTCTTACAATATCTTCTGTGATTATATGTCATTCGGTGACATGGGATACAACCCTCTTACCATTGCAATTGCTAGTGACAAATATGATGCAGATAACAGGTACCAACCATCGCATGCTAGGTATGGTTCTTCTATAGTTGTGCTACCTTCAGTTTACAATCTTTTTGATAAAAAAAATAATGCGTTTTAATTTATTTTTAAATACATGTATTGTTGCTGTAATTAAATTATTGATTTTGCTAAATCTAACCTAGTAATCATTTTTTGTTATAGGAACAGAATCCAAATGCTTACAAATGTGAGGGTGTGCTACTAGGGGATAATATGCAAGTAGAAAAAAATCCAATCTAATATGCAATCTAGAAGATTGGTTCGGATTGGATTTAGCGATTTCATGGATTGAATTTGAATTGAAAATATTCAAACATGTTAAGGTTGGATTGGACGTAAATTAAGCTAAAATCCTATCCAATACGATCTATATCCTCCCTAGTTTAAATGCAGGCTGGCAATTTCTTACAAGTTTATAGTTTAATTGACTAAACTAATACGATCACTCGAACCGAACCATCATTGAACTACGATTTAACGTTTCTAAGGTTGAAATGTATGTTTTTTTCATTTGACTTGATTGGTAAAATTTTTTAAATCATCTTTTGAAGATAGACCGGTTTCTTTAATTTGTTAGAAAGAAGATATTGAATTTTATCCTCTGACGACTAATTAACAATGTACATGCATGCTTCAACCTCGTCGATCCAACGTAACACTGCATTGGCCAAGGTTAGCAAGGGAGTAGCACCCTCTTGCTTTGGAGCAGTGGAGTAGGCATATTGTTATATCATTATAAATGTTTGTTATGCAATTATGTATGATCTCTTGTTTGATATATTTGGATTGCGAGTCATTGTTCGGACTCATGCCCAAAACAAGATGGTTTAAGAAAATAATTTTGTATGAAAATGTAGGTTAACATTAAATGACAAATAACTAAATTTTAAGTATGTGTAAACTTAAAATTGAATATTATGTCAATCATTTCTTCAATAAATTTATCAAATATCAAAATCATCTCAAAGTCAATACCTGCAACAAAATTAGCTTATAGCAACAAATAATTTGAATATCCATTGATATCTTACAATGTTAAATTGTAACAACAAATATTATTCATTATAAAACTATCTATTACTTTCGGTATTTGTAACGAATGTTATACTCCTTTTCAATATTTATATAACAATTGCAACTATAATTTATTAAAGTCTTCATTAAAATTTCTTTTAGTTTTTGATAATTGAGAAACTATTAAAATACAAGTAATAAGATAATTATTTTTATATCATTACTAAAAATGAATATGATACTTATTATGAATTTTAAAAATATAATATAATTTTAAATTGAATAATATCATTTAATATATATGCTTTTAACATCAAAAGACATGATAATGAATATTAAGTTATTCTTAGTTATAAATCAATTTTATTGTAGTATATTTGGGATCACGGACTAATTCAATATATAAAACATTGATTATCAACATTATTATTTGTGGAGTTTTGATGGAGAGTATATTATTGCTTTTTCCATATCGCTACTACCACATTTAGATGAGGGACAAGAAGTAAAGAGGAATAGAAGATAAGTGAAGTCTATCTATCATTTTTTATTTAGTTGATTAGAGGGATGCGAAAGGGAAAGATTTTGTAAACAAAAAATGATGAAGGGAGGTTGATTAGGACTCACGCATCACAGAAGCGTGTGGATCAGATCATATCCAATCAAAAAACAAACTCATCGTACAAGTCACGATAGTAGCGAATTTAAAAAAAAATCACCAATGGAACCACATAGATTGGGAAACATTCCTATATGTTCCATCAATATCACACAAGTGTAGAATTATCTCATGAAGCATGAATGTAAGCCTCTAATCTCTACAACAAGAGACTTCATGTCTGAAGTCTAATCTGATAGAGATAGCATTTGCAGACTCGAGGATGAGCCACATACTTCCCATAATCTAACAAAAAGATCTGAGACTCCTTGCTCCTAACTTCATCGTACGAAATCATCCTCTTCGTCGTGATCTTGAATAATCAAGGATGAAGAAACTCTACACAAGATCGATGGAATCGATCTGGCAATGCAACAACAGGGTCAACCACCATTAAGGACATTATCCCAAGGAGAAGGCCAACATTAAGACATTATCTCGATGAGGGGACGTCCCCGGGAGGGGGGGAGAGAGAAGAGAGAGGGGAGAGAGAGGAGAGAGAGAGAGAGAGATTTGTTGGCCATTATATACTTTTTCGAAACATTAAGATTACAACCCTAATTGATAAATGGATGACCAAGATTATTTGCTCCTCAATAACTTGAGCATAAAAGTTGATAACAAATTATCAGCTTATTTTATCAATTAATCATCTCCAAAGATTATTAACAAAAAATTGAATAAAAAGAGAGGAGAAATAAACATAGTACATTAAAAGGGAGGATATCCCATGGTAAGACTCATCATGGACGTCCCTTTTTTGTATTGGTCCTTTTTTTCTTTTTATCTCAACAACAATCTTCTCTTTTTTGTTAACTAATTTTGAAAATTGAATTTTCCAATAAACTTGCAATAAATAGAGAACTAAAAGAAAAACAAAAAAGAAGATAAATACATGGATAAGGTGAGGATGCCCACCATTGTCGACCCCATCATGGATGTCCTCCCTTATTAATGTATTTCTCTTGTTCTTTTTCCTTTTATTAGTTGCAATATTTTAATAAATAATACCTCACATTTGTTTAATAACTTAAAATAGGTCATTCAAATTTATGAATCATATTCATAGGTCCAAAATTAAACATAAATCCAATTTACATTTATTATATAATATAAATCCAGTTCACATAAATATTATATTTGTGAACTATATTCACAATCAAGTCTGAATTGGATATTGCAGATCTTATCCATACTATCCATGATTATTGTGGGTAGCAATATCCACGTTAACCTTTTCCAATATAATTAAATCCTATTTAATTATTTCAAAATCCTCACTATACATATTAAAAAATAATGTGAATTTTAAGCACATTATTCATGGATAACTATAAATAACAGGACAATGATGTGAAGTATAATAAATCCAATTTAGTCATCTTAAATTATCATCTTCATTCAGTGACCCAAATATCAATGAACAGTCCCAATTCTCAGATTTATCTCTTTAGGAACATTCCTCAAAATCCTTTAAGGATAGTATGCCTTCTCTGCGAATACTTGCAGATAGGGTTAGGACGATTGAATATTTATGTATAGTGACTTGGATAATGATATCTAATTTCGTATCCAGATCTAGAAGTCCTCTCAAAGATGTTCGATCATGTTAGACAATTTACTCAATCTTCTTATTGTCTCTCAATCTAATTCAGATCAATATCCAACATTTGAACAAGACTGGATAACTAGTTCATTGAGCAGAATCGCTAAAATCCAAACATGTTTTATCATTTCCTCAGAATGGAAGCCTCATGGTATACAATCATTTAAGATCACGTCACCCTCGAGTATTCCTAATACCCATACATCTTCTATACTGAAAGATTCTGATTAAATATCCGAAGTTCTAATCCTATTTTGGATGGTCTCGTTCATGGTTTTATCGAAAAGTTTCTCATTCGATCATTGGGAGTTGGTATCGATCATGTGTTTTTCAAAAGTATATATCATGCATGTATATACCTTGATTAGGTCATCAACCTAATATTCTACCAAATGTACATACTCAGAAATATAGTAATACATCTGTCTCCAATTAGAGTATTCATGCATGTATCGTGACATCATACAATATAGGTCTTTGTTATCTCGATCTCACTAAGCCAATTCTTCACCTAACTCATCTGACACAATCTCTACTCATATATAGAGGACATGCATCAAGATGTCAGTGGGATGTTAGCATTTGGAGTAAGGATTGTCATCTCCTACTCATGTCAGACATCCTTTCTTAATAATCACTTGATGGTGCGGTTGATTCCTCGATCCAATTCTTCATATATTCAACGTTGCACTAACCTCTATGATCCAACATTTGGATCAACAAGTGTATGATATCAAGATTGCCATGGTACATGATCCTAGTTGTATGAAGAAAGCTATCATGCAAATCAGTTATTCTTAATTTCAAAATAAGAAGTAATTTGCAATAACTTTTGTTGCATAACGACTTGTCATGGGCACTCATGTCCAACAGAATGATCTAACAAAAGTGGAATAACAACAGGGGTAGACTGAGTGAGGTAAGAATCCCTGGTTCCATGTAAGCGGAAAGAAGGCAACATGAGGGTTAGGTAGGCAATAGTAAAAGGAATGGAGGATGAAAATTCAGACCTAATATATAATCTAGAAGCTTATCCACACAGTAGAGTTAAGATTCGGATTAAGCTAATGTTGTCTGCTTATTCCCTTCCAAATAATCGGTCTAGAAGCGCTTATTTGATCGTCTAGCTATGAACTAATAATAATGTATTTGCTAGAAAATCAAAGCGAGGTCGACCTCATGTTAAGAATAAGATAATCTAGATGATAGTCGATGGAAATGTGATTTTCTTAGGTGAGCTAAAAAAGCAAAAAAAAACAATCCACTTAGTGGTGATACCTGATCATCCTACGCCTCTCATACTCCTTTGTGTCAAGAGCTAAAGTGAAAGATCTTCATCTTCTATCCATGAATCCTAAGGGAATCGTAATATGATTAATATATACTAAGAAATCCTTTCTCACTCTAGTAGTGTGACTGAGACCTTCTTACTACTCTCTCTCTCTTTCTCCTTATACTACGTTCTATAACCAAAGTAGGTTAAGACAAGTGGGAAAATGAGACTCTCCTTTGGACATAACCCATGCCTCTCATCTTCGTTAACTACTTTCTTCTCTAAACATTTTATGTACCTTTGGGCAAGTATCAGAAAATGGAACCATGCAGCCACATATGCGACCGAAATACGGACTCGGACCCTCTAGCGCACCGCATATACACTATGCGCTACTTATGCACTATTGGGGCATACTCTTTCTGAGTAATCTGCATATGCAACCGCATATGTAATAGAGCATAAGGTGCAGTAGTAGTCCCTTTATTTTCCCAAATGCCCAATAATACTCACCTGATACCCACCCAATAATACTCACTCGCAGCAGCAACCCCTCCCTCGTGACCTCAACTCTCTACTACTATGGAGCCCTAATTCCCCACCATCATCTCCATCTTGTAGCAGCAGCAACTCCTTCAACACTTTGAGCAGCAGTTGTTTCCCCTCCGCCAAGGTCTGATCCTCTGCTTGAGCTGATCCTCCGCCACCTTCTTCTCCTCCGCTTGGGTTGTTCCTCCACTGGGGCTGCTCCTCCTCCACCTTCTTCTCGAACCTATAGTTGTAGCCCCTCTATCAAGGTTTGCTCCATTTAGCTCTAGATCACTTTTTTATATTATATCGAACTTGAACGATGTTGCTTTATCTTATATGATGTGAGATTTCCTATGATTTCGAAGCTTATTTACATAGTGATATTTAGTGTTTGCATGCTATAGCATAATGTGTAAGAGTTTTATGCTTATTTATAGTTACTGGAAGTCTCCTAAAATTGCATTTTTAATAAATGGGTCGTTGCCTCCTATTCAAGTTTGATATTGTGGATTTAGATTAGGAGTTTGATTATTTGTGTATGAACCATTGTTTGAGTTGACATTCTTAGATATTTTGTTATGGATCTTATGATCCACTCTTTTATCTAAATGGATGATTTTTTAAAATACTTTGGTTGAAATCACATTGTACAAAAAAAGTCTTCGCTTCATATTTCTTTCACGTTATATTTTTTGAAACATAAATATTTAATGTTTAGACTTATTTTTATATTTTTATTCATTTTAATTTTAAAAATAAAAACCGCATAATCCGCATATACTTCTATCTGTCCGCTTACTCTCTTCGAACCGTCTGACCAAACGAATATCGCATATCAACTTTTGAACCATGCATGTGGGATTAGGAGTGGAGGCCTTATTCTTAGATATACTCCATCTATTTTTGAAGAAAGCGACAATGGATGATCAGTTTATCGAATATTCCCTTGACAATACGTATCAAGCAGCTCACAAAATCACTTAGTCCTCCATAACACTATGACTCATTGGATCAAACCTTTGTTACTACTGCAAGTATACTATCTGGACATGGTCAGAAAACATAAAAAGAAGAAGAAGAGACACGATAGAGGCAGCACACGAATGTCCCATGTAATTTAGAGCCGAGAGTCCAAAATGATTGCCTTGATAGCTTATTTAGATATTTTGATTTGGGCGCTAGAAATGCAAAAGATTGATTTCTAGCATGCCATTAACTTGTAAGTTAGACATTGGATAATGGATAGCCTTTGTTATAATATTACTTAAAACACAGATAACTATTTAATAATTATTGATGTGGCAAAATGGATGCATAACATGTACCATGCGTTTACTTATTAATGGCACCTCCACTCCAACCATTCTTCCCAATAGAGGTTTACGCCAAGGATGCCCCTTGTCCCTATTTCTCTTTATACTCGGAACAAAGATGCTGACGAGACTCATGGATCAAGCACTACATATCAAGCTTATTTCAGGCTACAGGGTCCGGAGGTACCCGAAGCCTGTCACTCACCTGATCTATGCCGATGACACCATGGTCTTCGGGAGAGCCACCGAGTCGGAGGCAATAACTATTACTCATATATTAGCCACGTATTGTCACTACTCAGGCCAGGCAATAAACTGTCATAAGTCCAAGGTTGCTTTCAATAGAAGCACTCCGGCCCAACTTCAACAAAATATCATGCGAAGGCGGAAGGTCCAGACCGGTTTCAAAGATGATATATACCTGGGAATCCCTTTGCATATGCTGCAATCAATATACAAGAATATCTGAAAAACAAACTCCAAGCAAAACTTGCCGGCTGGAAAGGAAGACTTCTATCCTAGGTCGGAAGGACGGTGCTAATAGCCCACTCCATTACCTCAGTCCCACTTCATATCATGACCACATCACTTCTGCCCCAATCCACCTGCAAATGTATTGACGCATTGGCAAGAGATTTTTGGTGGGGCTTTCAGGAATCTCAACGTCATTATTATACAAAATCTTGGGACCAGCTGGCCATGCCCAAACACTTTGGAGGTCTGGGAATCCGAAAAGTCAAAGACATGAATGAAATATTGATACTTAAACTTGCATGGAGATTGCTTGATACCAACCGGCAGGCCTTATGGAAGGAGATAATTCAGGCAACGTATTATGACAAGGAAGATTTCTAGGGAGTCGCAGAGAGGTCAAGCTCGTCCCCATTATGGAAAGTCCTCGTGCAAGTAGGCCATTACTCTTTGCCAACACCCTTACCCTTGTTGGCAATGGGACCTCCACCCAAATATGGCGAGACAACTGGCTCCCTCACTATCAAGAGCCTATTATACCCAAGGCCTATACCAGAGAAATGCCTATTCGAGTCTCACAGCTAATGGACACAGATGGCAATTGGAATAGGTCAATCTTGCAAAAATATTTCGGTCCAACAATCATACGACATATTCTAGCCACCACCCTAAGGACATGTGCACCATATACACTCATATGAAAACCCCACCCGAGGGGTATTTTCACGATCAAATCGGCCTATCAGCAACTTTCATACTATAGACAAGTTCAGGACAATCAAACAGTGGAACGGGTCAAAAAGATATGGGCCTCTCAAGAACTAGACCTGCGTGTCAAACTATTCATGTGGAAGCTACTTTCAAACTGTCTCCCTACTGGGAAGCATCTATCATCTGTGATGAAAAGGTATGATAATACTTGCGTTTTATGCCACAACTCTGAAGAAGATGAATGCCATTTATTTGCATCATGCACATACGCGCGTGCTATCTAGCTCGCTCTGGGATACAGAACAAACTGCAACACCAATGCCATTAAAGTATGCTTTGACCTGGTCGACGATCCGACTAACAAGCCGCTCTTTTTGTACACATGCAAACTCCTACACCTTATTTGGTTGGATAGATGTGATTGTAAATACAAACACCACATTCCCAATCCATTGCACACAATCAACAAATTGAAAAGCAGGCAGCAATCATCTCAGTCACAAGCACTGCTTAAGGACCCCTTGGACACAAAGATAGAAAACACACCTAACCAAAATACACTAACGGTCACAACCCAAGAGATGACACAACACATCAGCATGGTGGTTGATGCGGCATACAAATGCAACAAAGCAGCCATTGCTATTATCTCGTATAAAAACAATGAGCTCATTCTAGCAAAAGCCGAGCTGTTCAATGCCTATAGCTCCGAGGAGGCAGAAGCCATAGCCATTAATGCAGAAATCAACAACGCCGCCCGAGTTCCATTGATACGCTCTGCATGTCCATAAGCCATAGCCATTAATACAACTATAATCCACTCGGACTGCAAAGCCATAGTGAACATGATCAATCTTGCTCGCACTCTAGATTGGCCGATAAGAAGGTTGCTAGAAAATTCCATTGATACACTCTGCATGTCCAAAAAGATCAAAGTGGTCTACGCTACAAGGAAGACGGTGTTTGCAGCTCATAAGCTTGCCAAATTCTCTCTATGTAATAATGTAACCAATGAATGGTCGGGAGCGACCATTCCACACTTCTTATACTCTATTATCACTAACTAATGGAAACAACTCCATAATTTCAAAAAAAACGTATAGTAGATAGGTTGAGAAACGTGTATTAAATGGTATTTTATTGGTATAAAAAGATACTAATATTAAATAAATATCGATTTGGCACGTGGTATGTAATAAAATCACCAGAGGGATATTTACATCTAAGTAATTTTGTAATTATATAATAACCCTTCATAATCGTGAATTACGCCTAGGACCTTGAATAAGTGTGTCGTCTTATACCCATAACCCTCCGTTAGTTTAGTTCATCAACTCAACCAGATGACTGAGTTAATCTAACCAATCTAAGATCTGGCAGTTAAGATTAACCAAAAAAAAGAAAACATTGCTCCCCCTTCCTCTAGTAGCCCCCCCCCCCTCCAACGCTGCCACCTCCTCCATCTCTCCTCCCTCCGCTCCTCTCGTCGCCACCACCACCCTCTCTCCCTCTCCCTCTCTCCAGTCTCCGACTACTCCTCTCTCATCTCCAGGCAGTGCGGGTGGGATTGGGGAGGGTATTGTGGGGAGGGGGGCTTCGACTGTGGTGGAGGTTGGCAGTGGGGGTTGAGGTCAGGGGGTGGGAGGCTTAGACAGGGGTTTGTGGGCGGAGGTGGTCGAGACGGGGGGTTGGGCTTCCACGAGAGGGGGGGTGCATGGGCTGGAGGAGTAAGGGGGGAGTGCCTGGACTGGAGAAGGAAGTGGGGGAGGAGGTCGACGGGAGGGTTTGCTTGATTGGAGGAAGGGGAGTGACCATTTATAAATAATAAGAATTTAAAAGGGTATAAAATGTAAAATGCTTGACAGATACCATCATATTTAACAAGAAATTGGATGGAAGTTAACACTGGATTATGAGTGTAAGAGTTAAGCATTATTCAAACTCCTGAGTGTAATTCACGATTACGTAGGATTATGTACATAATTACCAAATTACTCAGGGTTATAGATGTAAATATCCCAATCACCATATGTCATGTGATGGATAGTAAATGATTGAGATAATGGTAAAAGATAAATAGTTGATGGAGCAATCCGATACACCAAAAGTTGGATCGGATCCGCTTACTGGATTATTCGGGTCAAAATTTGAAAGCCTCTCACTTAGATCACACATCAACTAACATAGAAGTCATGGTCCATTTTTAGGCGGATTTTTAGACAAATGTTACGGATTAATCAAACATTCAAAACACACATTTCTTTCTGAGAATAAATTACCTCATCCGCCTCTACATGAACATTTTTTCCCTTTTACACCGGAAAGATTTTCTATGTACATAAATATGTGACGAGAAAAAAAATCCTTAATTAAGACGGGAGGCAAAGAGAGGTTTGGAGTGTTTACAAAGGTCAATCATTTCTCTTTTGCCAAAGTCATCTAAAACAGGTGGCAGAAGCTTAGCCTGAGTTGAAATCGAACTCTGTCGGTTGCACGTAAAGACAAGCATTTTATTTTATTCTCGTGCCTAATTAAAAAAAAAAGATCTAAGGTAGCTGGCACGTAAAGTCAAACTTTCTGCTTATTTAAGACTGGTGTCACGTAAAGGAGCAATTAGTTCGATTTCAATGATCCGGAAAGAAAATAATGCAACAACAGAAATCCGTGCACATCAAATCCTGCGTCTCAATCATCAAAGAATGCACGCCAAGGAAGAAAAACAGTTGACAATGCCAACCGATGTTGCAAGAATATCATATCCCCACTACTGTGATGTTTTTGTCATTGTTGACAGCTCCACCTTAAGAAGCTTTATTTACCCAAATTTGATCTTTCGGTAGTATCCGTAAGAATTCCTTTTCTAAAAACAAAAATCCTGTCAAATATAGATGCACATGCTCGCAACCCGCTCATATGTCACTATCCAAATCATGGATTTTGAAACTGGACGGGACCGGCCGGTTAGACCAGAACCGACATCGGTTCGATTAGTTCTATGGAATAATGAAAATAATGAAATGAAACATGATTCGACCGATTGTTCCGATCTAGTTCAATGGTCCGTGCGAATCTAAAAAGGAGCAGTAATGAAAAAAAATAAAAAAAAGTTAACCTGCAAACCCCTAATCTGCACATGAATGATTCACAGCGATTTCATTTGTCTAATTAGTAAATTAAGTTTGGTCCGATTTTTTCGAGTTGATACGAATGCTGAGGTCATGCTGATGTCATCACTGTTCCGGCCAGTTTGAACCAACTGACGAACCAGGTTAGACCCAACCGACCGTCGACTGGTGAAAGTTCGGCCGGTTTTTAAAACCATCTTGTTCGTTAGATCTTTAAGAAAATGAAAGCTCTGATATTCTGTATGTACTTGTTATTGAAGATCAGGCGAGCACTCGCAAACGTCTATAAGCAGTTTCTTGTTCCCAAAACATCCTCTTTTTCTTCGCTCTTCTGGAATCACTGCATGGTCATATATACCGAGCAGAGAACGAATAATAGGCCATTTTTTCTAGCGAATTTTACCCGGCAGACCCTATAATCTTTGGCAATTACCTCCACGACTTTTGAAACATCCTAATTCCTGCATCACCCCCGCAAACTTGTTAACCTTTACCCTACAAACTCTGTGGTTAACCCCCATCCATTTAACCATTAAAACTAACCAGATTCTGATATCTTCTTTTATATCATACCCATTTTATTTATCAAATTTACTACAAGTGCCACTCCCTCCCCCCCTCCACCTCAACACGTCTCCCCCCTCCCCCGGTCCGCTGCCACCCCTGCTCGAAGCCCCCCTGTTCACGCTGCCTCACCTGCAACCCCCCCCCCCCCCCCAACCCGCGAAGCCAACCCGGTCTCATCCCCTTTCTAAGACACCCCCCCCTCGTCCCACCGCCTCCCCTGCAAAGCCCCCCTCCCCCCGCCGATCGAAGCCCCCAACCCGCCTCCTCCCCTACGAAGACCACCCCCCCCCCCGGCCCTGCCGCTTCAAGCTCCTACTCTTATCCAGCGCAGGTCGCCTACCTCGACCCCCGCCATCCTCCTCGAGACGAGCCCGCCCTCGGTGGTGCAATGGGAAGGGACACTGTTAGAGGAGGGAGAATTATTTTTTCTTTTCTTGGTTAATTCTAACTGTCCGATCATGGATTGATTAGTTTAACTCGTTTTTAACTCAAGGAAGTTAACTCTAGATGTGTCAATTTAACGATAGGGTTTGTTGGGTAAGACGGAGCAAGTTTACGAGGGTAAGGGTGGAATTACGATTTTTCAAAGGTCATATAAGTAATTGACAAAGATTATAAGGTTTGTCGGGTAAAATCCCTTTTTTCTAAGACAAGGAATTTGGATTCATCCCCTGTGGCTCCCATGTACTCAAACCCCCCTTGGATTTTCCTTTTCCTGACCCAGTCTATGTTAAATGGGATGGATTTCTGGTCTTAATCGAGACAGATTAAGGCCGGATAAGGTATCCATTGGATACTCCTAAATTGACATCCCTGATACAAATCGGCTCTCCTCACAGAGAATACGGTGACCCCTAACAAAAAAGCCTCTGAATTGCCGGACAAAGCAAGAAATTCCACATTGAGCTGCCGTGAAGTTTGACAAGGCCATCCACCGTCACGAGCGGTTCCTCTGTCGTACAGTAGAGTCTACTAAGTCAGAGCCGCTTGATCAAGATCGAGCTCTTCACATGAAATCCCAATTCCGATGGTCCTTCACATGCGAACCGCTCGAACACGACCGGACACGGAAAATCCCAAACCCCCTGTATTCTATATCCCCCCATGACATGAAGAATCCCATCGGTCAACAAGGAGACGTGGCACCACACACTCGTTATGTGAACACAAATGCAAGATTAGGGATGGTGGAAGTTATACTTTATTCTCCTATTGGTAGACCACACGCACCCTCCTTTGCTCCATATATAATTCACCCCTTTAATAAGTGCCCGCTAGTCAAACAAATCCGCAAAATAAATATTAGTCGTACAAATATTCTATTCGATTATCTTGTGTGCACAAGGCATTATCCTAAAAAGGGCACGAATAATCCCACAACGTAAGTCCACTCAACTTAAAAAAATATATAATAACAATTTGATTAATTTCATAATTTCATACCAGTTGGGTTTCTCCCTGAGCTTCCTTGCATCCTCCCTCACGTCAATGCCTCACCTCCACCTCTTGCAATCGTTGGAGCTCGTTGGAAACCGGTGGTAGCCAACGGCCGTGATGCTCAAGCTTCCCCGATATCTCGGTGGCCGGACCGGGACCTTGCTCCACTCCGCCGTCTTCCTCCTCGTCGTGCTCTACCTTCCAACTCCACACTTCTCCTGCCTCCAAACAGAGAGGGACTCCCTCCTCTCCTTCCTCTCCAATCTCTCTACCACTTCTCAAGCTGCCCTCTCGTCCTGGGGGGCTACCAAGGACCCGAATTGCTGCATTTGGGATGGCATCGAGTGCATTGGCGGTTCCATCGTTGCTCTCTCGCTGCCGTATAAAGGTCTTCAGGGACGGATCTCTCCCGCGCTCGCGGAACTCACACGACTTTCCCAGCTCGATCTATCACATAATTCTCTCTCTGGTCAGTTTGATGTGTCCTTGCTGATGTCCAGAAGCCTCGAGGTATTGGATTTGAGCTTCAATTCCCTGTCTGGTCCGCTGCCATCTGAACTGCCATCAACCCTCAAGCTCAAATCAGTGAACATATCCAGCAACAGGTTCAACGGGTCGATCCCTCCACCATGGCTTGGTTTACAAGAACTACAAGCTCTGAATTGTAGCAACAACAGCTTCTCAGGTGCCATCCCCTCTGGTATCTGTTCGGCTTATCGGCAGCTCCAGTTGCTTGATCTGTCCTTGAACGGGATCAATGGTAAAATCCCAGCTGGTCTTGGAAACTGCTCGGAGTTGAGAGTTTTCCGTGCAGGATACAATAACCTCACTGGAGAAATTCCGATTGAACTTTATGAAGCAGTATCCCTGCAGCTGATATCTCTACCATCCAATCATCTCACCGGGAAGTTGGATGGAGGGAGAATCACAAAACTCAGTGACCTTGTTCTGCTTGATTTAAGCTGGAACAAGCTCAATGATATGCTGCCGGATTCAATAGGTAAGCTCACAAAACTCGAGCATCTTGTTTTGAATGACAACAATCTCACCGGCCCTCTGCCATCATCGTTGCACAACTGCACAAGACTAAGATGCCTGATCCTCAGGGAGAATAATTTCAGCGGAAATCTCTCCACTGTCGATTTCTCGAGCCTTTTGGATCTTGAGACGCTTGATCTGGGAAATAACAACTTCACAGGAAGCTTGCCTGCAAGCATCTATTCTTGCAGATCACTTACTGCCTTGCGACTGGCAAAGAATTCATTGCAGGGGGAGATTGCACCTAAGTTGGTTAACCTCACTGCTTTGTCATTCCTTTCTCTGTCTGCCAACAAGCTGCGGAATATCTCCGCAGCTCTTAAAATACTAAGTAGTTGTAAGAACCTCACCACCATCGTGCTTTCCACAAACTTCATCAAAGAGAGCATGCCAACAGACATCCTCGAGGACGAGCAGGCAGGCGGATTCATTAATCTCCGTGTATTGGGCCTTGCAAACTGCCGGTTGATTGGCCAAGTGCCACCTTGGTTGTCTAAACTGCGTAAACTTGAAGTCTTGGACTTGTCACTTAATATGCTCACGGGTCCTCTTCCTGGGTGGTTGGGCAACCTTACACACCTTTTCTATATAGACCTGTCAGAGAACAAATTCGAAACAGGGGTAATCCCAATGGAACTCATGAAGCTGAGGGTGTTGGCAACAAAACAGACTGCAGCTGAGGTAAACCGGAGTTCTCTACCACTTCCAGTGTTTTATACAAGCCAAATCACGTCGCTGCAATACAATCAGCTGACCAATCTGCCAGCAGCAATTTATCTCAGAAACAATGGGTTGGAAGGTGCCATACCACCAGAGATTGGACGGTTAGTGATGCTCCAGGTACTGGACCTCAGTAAGAACAACCTTTCTGGTGGAATCCCTGTACAGATAAGTAACTTGGCCAATCTACAGAAACTGGTTCTATCTGAGAATCAGCTCTCAGGCAGCATTCCTCGAGAACTGCTACGACTCAGCTTCCTGTCATCATTCAATGTCTCCTATAACAATTTGTCGGGACCCATTCCAACAGGAGGCCAGTTCGATAGCTTTGCCAGTACCAGTTTTGAAGGGAATCCCGGCCTTTGTGGAATGGCTGTCATGCGACCCTGCAAGAATGAGCCTAGTATATACCAAAATGGCAAAATCAATAACAATAAGAAGCTCATTACCGGGGTTATAATTGGCATTTGCTTCGGAGGAGCTTCCGTTTTCACTCTGTTTGTGCTCTTCATGCTGTCCAGGAGAAAAGGCAGGCTGCGGGAATTCGATACACCAGAGAGCAAAGATACTAGCATGGTCTTCAGCAGTTCAGTCCCTGACATTCCTTGTGATGAAATGAACAACATGGTTGTGCTTTTTCCCGGGAATTCTAATCTGAAAAGCTTGACAGTCTCTGAGATCTTTAAGGCAACCAATAATTTCAACCAGGAATTCATTATTGGCTGTGGTGGATTCGGTTTGGTATACAAAGCTGTGCTATCTGACGGTACCAAGCTGGCTGTTAAGAGACTGTCTGGAGAGACAGGCATCATGGAGAGGGAGTTCAAGGCAGAAGTTGAAGCACTGTCGAACGCCAGGCACGAGAATCTCGTCTCCTTGCAGGGCTACAGCATGCATGGGTCCTTTCGGTTTCTACTATATTCTTACATGGACAATGGAAGCCTGGACTATTGGCTGCATGAGAAAATTGATGGAGCGTCAGCACTAACCTGGCCGATAAGGCTGGAGATAGCGAGGGGCACAAGTAGGGGCCTAGCATATATCCATCAAATCTGTGAACCCCATATAGTGCACAGGGATATTAAATCGAGCAATATTCTCCTAGATTGTAAATTCCAAGCACATGTTGCAGATTTTGGTTTATCCCGGTTAATCCTTCCAACAAATACCCATGTCTCAACAGAGTTGGTGGGAACACTAGGCTACATTCCGCCAGAATATGGTCACGCATGGATAGCCACGCTTAGAGGGGATATCTATAGCTTTGGTGTGGTTATGCTTGAGTTGCTCGCGGGAAGAAGGCCTTTTGAGGTGTTCAAGCCCAAGCAGTCAAGAGATCTTGTAGGATGGGTGCAACAACTGAGGGGCCAAGGAAAACCGGAACTGATTTTTGATCCTTTATTGAAAGGCAATGGATTCGATGACCAGATGCTGCAAGTCCTCGATGTTGCTTGTCTCTGTGTCAACTCCAACCCTTTCAAAAGGCCCACAATAAGAGATATTGTATATTGGCTTGATAATGTAGGAGCTAATCAGCAAACACCAAAATAGTTGTAGATCTTTCAAAGTTACTGAATGAACACATAGCAATAAGAAAAAAAATATGTTCATGTACAAATGATTGTCTGTATTCTCCTTTTTTCCCCTGAGCATTCTTTGTCTGTTTGTTTTTATTGGGCCAAGGGAGGGATACTAGAGGTCGGTAGACATCCAAATTTCATCGTTTAGTTGAGGGAGGTTACCTGATGTTGCAAAGAACATCATCCAATCCCTTCCTTCCACCCGAAATTTCCAAACATTCTATAAAGACATAATGAGATTCTCAACGCAGTAATTTTGCTCTAATAACACTGACCAGATAGCTGCCAGCAGGGGTATTCTATCAGATCCCCTCACGAATCTGCAGAGGCTCGCTTCTGACGACCAATCGTGAAAGATGCCAGAATGCATCAAAGCTCAAAGGGTCAAAAATCCCTTTGTTAGTTGTCACAATCTTGAAATACATCTTCGAATCACTAGCCATACACTGGAGCAATCCTGAACAACTTTCTGACCTACAGCTGACAGCCTAAGAGAATGAATTCAAGGACCAGATACTGCAAGTCCTTGATGTTGCTCATCTTTGTGTCAAGTCATTCCATGCAAAAGCCTCAATAACAGAGATATTTTATATTGGCTTGACTGTGTGGGTGGCAATCAGCAAACACTGAAGTAGTTGTAGAGGATGCCAATATAGAGACGTAACTAGTGTCAAGAGAAACAGTTTTTAGATGTACAAATAGTTGTATCCTCTATGTATTTATCCTGAGATTTTTGTTAAAAATTAAATCCTCAATGAAAATTCTATGTTGCATCCAGTCAGCGATGCTCCTAGTACCCTTATTATCTCAAAAGCAATGACTTTCAGTTTTTAAAGCATGTTTTCAAATATCATATAGTGTGGAGCATAAACTTACAACTTCAGCTAATATCGCCATCATCTTGATGTTATCGAACCAGGATGTATGACTGCTATGAACCTAGTCAAACTCTGTGTGTTGAAATTAATACTTTATTTTCATTACACTATATTGTCGACCTTAGACTTTCGAATAGTTAAAGTGATGAAAACTCGCAAAATTACCACCATAAATACTGCTGCCTTGCGCAGATTGGAACTCATAAAAAGCAATGTTGTAAAAGTCAACCGACTAGCCTGACTAGTAGGTCCGACTGGTCTAGTCAGTGGGATGGCCGACTGAGTACCGACTAAATCCGACTAGGTCGACTTATGCTCATTGTTTTATTTAAATTCAACTACTTCTTTTGATTCATTATGATATTAAAAAATTATATAAATCTATGTAAATATATAATAATATATGTATAAAAATGGTTTATATGTTTCAAAAATCAAAGCCGATTAAAGCCCGACTAAATCCGAATAATCGCTCGACTACTGATTAATCCTTAGTCAGTGACTCGACCGACCGACTACCGACTTTTGCAACCTTGATAAAAAGATTACTCATAAACCACACTTTCCAATTCAAGAGAGAAACCGTAGATATAAGAATCTTGTGGATTGAGGTAAGGTGTGCATTTTTTCTCAAAAGGAATACACATATACAGTGATAAGAAGTTAAATATTAGTGCCTTTATGTCAAATTTTTGTTAATGCATTGTATGACAGTTGTGCCACTGATTATGTGTAATTATGTGTGAACCTTGTAGGTTGTTAGACTTGGAAGCCATTAGTATTGGGAAACGTGAAGGAATTGGACTTTTAATCCTAATAAAAATTGAGTTTCACTCTATGTATAGTCCTTTAAGAAATAAGACTATGGGTCTTGTACTTCAGCTATATATAGAAGGGTTGGTACACTACCATCACACCACCACAAGAAAGAGAGAAAGATAAAGAAGAGAGTGAGGGAATGGAGAGAGGTGTACTTGTTTTTCTTCTTAGTGAACTTTCCTCTCTAGTTATCGTAAGGTGACCAACCATTGTCATATCATGCATCTTCTTTTTCATATGCTTTCGTAGTGGCGGTTAAATGTGCATCCAATTGGTTTTTACCCCAACAATCGGTATCGGAGCCGAAGACGGGTCACTTTGTCACCAACAATTAGTATCAGAACGAGGTTCGACGTCGAATGACATAACATAATGCAACAGACACTGCTGCAATATTCAGCTGAATGGACTGAATGTTCAGCCGAATATTCTTATTTTGTTGGGTGACCGAATAAAATATAGTTATTCGGTCCAACCTGAATATTCAGGTATTCAAATGAATATTCATCTGACTATTGCAACAAACTGCTGATTATTTAAAGTTCCCATTTATCATGGTATCACCACAAATATTAAAGCTCCATATATGTAACTTATAAATTGGTACTTTTATCTTGAACTCTTATTGATTGATGATTACATATGTAGAAATATATAAGAGCACGTATATTGGGCATAATTTATATTTAAAATAATGAATAAAATGTATAGCCGAATAGCTCTAAATATTCTCTCGAATATTGAACATTCTTTATTCAGTGACCCTTCCCACTGAATACCAAATACTAACTTTTGCAACACTGGCACCGGGTATGCCTTCCTCAAATGTCATGAAGAGCTAGTAATAGTGGTCATTTGGAGAAATCGATGTCAGCCATCAAAGGATTCTACTGGCGACTGTTGGGAGGAGATCTTGCAAGGCGGCATGACGATGGCACTCACTAGTGGATATGATACCCAGAGGTGGTAAGCTCCTGCAAAGAAGGCTTGCATATGATGTGGATGCACCATTGCATAATCAAGATGCCACGGAGATTGTGATGGAATTCAACTCAAGGGGGTTAAGATTTATAACCATTAGGATTGGGATCTTAAAGGAATAGACTCCTAATCCTAATGTGAGGAGCTGCATTCTATGTAGAGTTCTTTTAGGAATAGTACTATGTGTCTTCTACTTGGATTTTATACAGAGGGGTGGGGTCATTACCACTACAACACTACAAGACAATGTAACAATGAGAGAGAAAAGAGAGAGAAAGAAGAGATCAAGAGAATGGAGAGAGTTGCACTCGTTCTTCTTCTTATCTTTTATTCTCTTGTGGTTGCGAGAGGTGACCAACTACCATCATATTGTGACTTTTTTTCAAGTGCTTTCATGGTGGCGGTCGAATGTGCATCTGGTTGATTTTTATACCCAACATAGGTTGTCTCGTACTTGTGACTATAAAAAGCATCAATGTTTTTGTAAGGGCATACAATCCTCACAACTACTACCATTATGTCAGATTTTACACAAGGTATTGGAGCCATCTCAATGGCAGAAGCTGTGTAGACCTCTCTGTTTCTCAACTCTACACCACCCGCCATTGTGGGTACAGGTATAATAAAGCTAGTTACTCTTCCATAAACTATACAGCATATTGTCCCATATAGGAAAAGTGCTTCCAGTTTTTATTTTTGGACAGATCAGTTTTTACCTCTATCACATGCCTGGCACTGTTGACATTTCAATAACGGCACCAACCAACTTTTTCATAAATTCTGAAGGGTGTATTGTTTCAAATGAAGAATATTTGAGTTGGCATAGGAAATAACAATGCAGCTTGAGTTAGATCATGTCTTCTATAACAGGAAACTGGATCGCAAATATTGGATATATGCACCGCATGATCATGTGTGGAGATTTCTTGAAAAAGTGCTTACGACACAATCTGGGGCACGGATGTTTAAGCATAATGCAGAATTATCCTAGTTGAAGAAAGGGGATCTTTCAATCAAAGATTTTGTAAATAAACCTCAGAAAACTGCGACTAATGTTGCAATGGCTTTGCAGAGAGCATTGGACGAGTACAATCTTGTTCTTGCTGTTTTGAATGGCTGGGGTCGTGCCGCACTTCAATTGTAGCAAGTGTTACAAGACGATCAGATGCATTTATGTATGATGATCTTTTGGGATATTTGTTAGATCGAGAACAACAATTGCTAAAAGAAATCAACCAAGTATTGACTTTTTAATAAACTAAGCTGTGAAAGGACTTAAATTTTCTAATCTAAGAAGACAAACTTGCAGAGTCGAGGTTCAAATCACGGAGGATGTTTTTACTATATTATGCTGTTCATATTTTCGGAATTGCAGTCTTCAATCTAATCCAGTTGCAGATGCATGATGCCATTTTGTTGTACGATATAATATTTCTGCACTGACAAACTATGACAGGCATAACAATTATTCATCTTATGTCCAAGTTGCTGAATTTCCAGCAAATGGGATGCAGATTTTGCATCTGGATTCCGAAGAACACATCATGTAACAAACTCAACTTATCTTGATGCAAGTACCTCATACACAGGGCATACCAAGTACATTTTGGCAAATGTGAAGATTTTTCAATTGCTAATATTGGACACGAAGCATTTCACTCTTCCAGTTGTCCAACTTAGTTAAAGAATTTTCTTCATGTGCCTAAAGTTTTGAAAAATCTTGTCCATAAAAAAATTACTACAAAAAAATCATGCTTACTTGAACTTTTAACATCCCATGTTAATATCAGGATTTGGGACCTGGTGAATCTTATGGAGAGTGTTGGAATGTAAAGGAATGAAAAGTTGTATTCCATCTAACCCTAGAGTTCTCTTATATAGAAAAGCTCTATGGATAAATTACATAAACAGGACAATAGAAATAAATAACAGAGACAGCATAAATATCGTAACTGTTGAAGGGAATGAATAAGATGATTTACCATTAACCCTAGAGCTCTCTTATATAGGAGAAAAGCTCTATGGGTAATTTACATAAAGAAGACAAACAAAGACTAAATATTAAAATTACTCTAACACTCCCCCTCAAGCTGGAGCATATATATCCAACATGCTCAGCTTGGAACAACAAAGATGAAATGGACCCCTAGCAAGGGCCTTGGTGAACATGTCTGCAACCTGCTCTCCTGATGATACATGAGAAGTTGAAATAAGTCCTTTTTGAATTAAGTCCCGTGTATAATGGCAATCCACTTCAATATGCTTCGTCCTCTCATGGAAGGCTGGATTATTGGCTATGAACAAGGCTGCTTGATTATCACATTTCAGATGCATGGGAAGAGGAACATCAATAGTTAAATCAGTCAAAACGGATTTAACCCACATCATCTCAGCACTACCTTGGGCCATTGCCCTATATTCTGACTCTGCACTGGATCGAGCCACTACAGTTTGCTTCTTACTTTTCCAAGCTACTGGTGAGCTGCCAACAAATACAATAAAGCCTGAAGTTGACTTTCTATCATTAGGGCACCCAGCATAATCTGCATCAGCATAACCTGTGACGGATATAGAGGTATCTCTTTTATACAGAAGACCAGTACCTGGAGACGACTTCAAATATCTCAGGATCATAAAAACAGCATTCATGTGAGCCTGCCTGGGTTGCTCCATGAATTGGCTTACCCAATTAACCGCAGAGGCTATATCCGGTCGGGTAATAGTGACATACAAGAGCTTTCCCACTAGCTCTCTATATCGTCTCTTGTCTACCTCCTCAGAGTCATCATCATAAAGTTTGACATTAGAATCCATAGGAGTAGCAGCTGTTCTACACCCTGCCATACCTGTCTCAGATAAGAGATCAGTAACATACTTCCTTTGTGTCATTACCATACATTGCTTGTTTCGTGCAAACTCCAGCCCCAAAAAGTAGCGAAGTGTACCCAAATCCTTCATAACGAACTGCTCACTAAGAAACTCCTTGGCTGCTTGAATGCCCTGCTCATTACTGCCTGTAATAATAATATCATCAACATACACTAAGATGATCACAGTACCTCGCTGGTCTCTCTTTACAAAGAGAGTATGATCTGTTGTAGATCTGACGAAGCCCCTTTTCTCAATCAACTCTGAGAGCTTCTGAAACCAGGCCCGTGGACTCTGCTTAAGGCCATAGATGGCCTTGTGAAGACGGCATACCATACCTGACTCCCCCTCAGCAGCAAACCCCGGTGGCTGCTGCATATACACTTCTTCCTGCAGGTCACCATACAAGAAAGCATTCTTGACATCCAACTGAAATAGAGGCCAATCACGGACAACAGCCACGGCAATGAGAATCCGTAGGGTAGAGTGTCGTGCTACTGGAGAAAACGTCTCTTGATAGTCCACCCCATATGTTTGGGTGAACCCACGAGCAACCAACCTGGCTTTGTATCTATCAACCGTACCATCAGGCTGATGTTTAACTGTAAAGACCCATTTGCTGCCCACTACTGACGCACCTGGTGGAAGTTGCACCACACTCCACGTACCATTGGACTGCAATGCCGCCATCTCCTCCTCCATAGCTAAACGCCACGGACCGCTCTATAGGGCCTCCTGATATGACCGTTGGATCTCCACAACCGATAACCCTACAACAAAGTGACGAAAGTCTGGAGATAAATGCTCCAAAGAAGCCTGAGAGGCAAAATCCATCTCATATTTGGGATTCAAAGTCCGATCACGCTTCTGCCTTTGATGGGCAATAGGAATGTCTAGATCATCAACTGGAGGAGTAGAATCATCTGTAACCTGTACATCCATCTGTACATGCAAATCACACGTGCCATTAGTAGTTCTCGAATGTTCAGTACATACCTCGGGTGTGCTGGATGATGGAGGAGGCACATGAGCAGAGGGCCGACGCTGATAGACCTGAGGATAAAAAATTATTGCTGGTGGTGGTGGCGGCGGTGGTGGTATAGGCTGCGGTGGTGGAGTAGGCTGAGTAGAACATGGAACAGATGGAGGAGGAGGTACATAGATATCATCTCATTCCTCCGAGTAAGTGAGTCTATCACCTGTAGGAGAAAAATACATAATGGACTCAAAGAAAGTGACATCAGCACTAACATAGTACCGTTGTCTAACTGGATCAAAACACCGATACCCTTTTTGGGTTTTGGAATACCCCACAAAAACATATTTGACAGCTCTAGGAGAAAGCTTGTCAAGACCAGGAGAGAAGCAATGAACAAATGCGACAGACCCAAAGACATGTGGTGTTAGGGAGAAAAGATCCGTCTCGGGAAACGCAGTCAAGAACGGGATCTTCTCTCCTAACACTGACGAAGGCATACGGTTGACCAGATAACACGCAGTTAGAACCGCATCCCCCCAATAGGAGAGAGGGGCACGGCTCTGAATCAATAGGGTCCTGGTGACATCCAACAAATGACGATGTTTCCTTTCAGTCACCCCATTCTGTTGGGAGGTGTAGGCACATGACGTTTGATGCACAATCCCATGAGACATAAGAAATTTTGAAATGTGAGAACTACATAATTCAAGAGCATTATCAGATCGTATGAACTTCACTCTAGCAGAAAAAATATTTTTTATTTCAATAATGAAAGATTGGATAACAGATGCAGCATCAGACTTATTTTTAAGTAGAAAAACCCAACATAACCTAGAAAATTCATCAACAGCAACAAGATAAAACATGTGTCCTTGAAGATCAGGGACACGACTGGGACCCCAAATATCAAAATGTAGCAGCTCAAACAGACCATGACGACTTGGACGTATACGACTCGGAAATGACGACCTGTGATGTTTGCCAAGTTGGCATGCCTCACACTGAAAATTAGACTTGGGAGAAATCTGTGGAAGAATATGGACCATCTTTTGCAACGGAAGATGGCCAAATTGAAGATGCCAAGTGTAGGGTGACACCGATCCAGCCCTCATCAAAAAGACACCAGCATAAGGAGATTGCACCAGTCTATAAAGACCCCCTTGCTCACGGCCAGTTCCAATCACTCTGCCCGTTAATATGTCCTGAAACATAAGAGTAGATGGGTCAAATATGGCACGACAATGTAAATCTTTAGTGATTTGACTAATGGACAGTAGATTCATGGAAAAATCAGGAGCATAAAGAACATTCTGAAGCCGTATCCCAGGGGTCAATTGCACCTCCCCCTGACCAGTAATGGGAGAGTGTGTTCCATCAGCTATCACCACAGAGCGTCTTGTCTGAGTTGCAATAAACTCATCCAACTGCTTTTTGTCCCCACATAAATGGTGAGATGCTCCTGAGTCCATGATCCATTCCGATAAATCTGCACTGTAACTACTAGTAAGTGCATACGTTGTACCTGAAGAAGATGTTGAGCCGGCTATCTCTGAGGATCCTGAAGTACTAGCTGGTCCCTGACCAGGCATGATCTCCCGAAGTCTCGCCACTAACTCTTCAAATCTCTGATCCGGGATAAGGGAAGGAGCCCCTTCCTGCTGAGCCTGCTCCGCCACACGTGCCGTAGTAGTAGGAAACCCATGCTTAGAGTAGCATGTTTCCTCAGTGTGTCCAGTCCTGCGACAGTATGTGTACGGCTGTCTAGGAGGTCTGTTACCTCCTCCTCGGCCACGACCACCTCTACCTCGAAAATGTGAATAGCCTCCTCTGCCGCGAGATGTTGTCATGGCTGATGGTGTCTGAACTCCACCATGAGATATGGAGAGTCTACTCAACCTGCGATAGGCCTCTTCCATAGGCGGTATGGTGGCATCTGTAAGAATCTGTGCTCGGACGGCATCATACTCCGGATCAAGGGCTGCTAGAAACACTCCAGTCATCACCGAGTCCCTGTATGCTTTGAGTTGCTCTGGTGTAGCTGTCAATGGAATGTACCCGTGTAGCTTCTCAAACATACCCCTCAGAGAGGTGTACAAGGTATGAAGAGGACGCCCGTTCTGCTTCGAGGTAAAGATATCATGCTGGAGTTGTAAGATCTTGGACTCGTTCTTCGCCAGAGAATACGTGGCTGCCAGGATATCCCACATAGCCTTCGCAGTGGGTTGACTCAGAATGTCGTTGGCTATCTCCATAGACACAGTACCGGATAGCCAAACACGCGCATAAGCATCATCAGCCTCCCATGAGGCGTTAACCCCAGTCTTGTCAACAGGTTCCTCTTGTGTGAGGATATGCTTCTTGCCATTGCACTGCATCAGACTCATGAACTGCATAGCCCACAGTTCATAGTTCGTGCCATCCATCTTCACAACGGCTGTTGGACCTTTGAAGGCACCCAGAGATGGAAAATCTACCTTGTTGTCTGACATGACGACAACAATAACCTGTAACTGGGGTTACACAATCAGAAGACAATGTCTACTTGTACATAGACTCAACACGGGCACGCGTACAGAACATGTGCATTCAAGGAAGCACGGCTAGGGCATATAGTGCACACGCACATGACTTGCGTGCACAGGACTTGCACAGGACTTGCACAGACTTGTTGCACGCTGACCTTGTTGCATATGACTCCAGGCTTCAGGCGAAAGGCACGCTACAGACTTCAGGCTTCATGCGCTAGGGATAGCGTCGCGCGTTGATAGCGCACAGGAATCGCGTCGCGCGTTGATAGCGAGAGGCGCTACAGGAATCGCGTCGCGCGTTGATGCTAGAGGCGCTACAGGAATCGCATCGCGCGTTAATAGCGCACAGGGATAGCGATGGCGATATGGGGTCGCCAGGCGCGAGATGGCGAGATGGCGATGACTTCGGATGATCGCCAGACGAGACTCGGGCAATTACACGACTCGCGTGTGATCGCCCACAGGTGGCGCACTGGGCTCCGCGCGATGGCGACGGGCGCAGAGGCGCAGAGGGCTCTCGCGCGAGGGCGATGGCGCAGGCGCACAGGGCTCGCGCACAGGACGCGATGGCGGTGGCGATGGCGCACCAGGAGGGCGGCGCCAATTTCGAGATAGAAGGAGAGAAGAGAAGGGCGGCGGGTGGGGTAGGGTTAGGGTTCAAGAATTCCGGCCTAGGACTGTCGCTCTGATACCATGTTGAAGGGAATGAATAAGATGATTTACCATTAACCCTAGAGCTCTCTTATATAGGAGAAAAGCTCTATGGGTAATTTACATAAAGAAGACAAACAAAGACTAAATATTAAAATTACTCTAACAGTAACACTCCCCCTCAAGCTGGAGCATATATATCTATCATGCTCAACTTGGAACAACAATGATGAAAAGGACCTCTAGCCAGAGCCTTAGTAAACATGCCTGCAAATCTGGTCTCCTGATGATACATAAACATAAGATGTAGAAATGAGCCCCTTTTGGATAAAATCATGAGTATAGTGACAAATCCACCTTAATGTGCTTTGTCCTTTCATGAAAGGCTGGATTATTAGCTATAAACAAAGCTGCCTGATTATCGCATTTAAGATGCATAGGAAGAGGTGCTTCAATCGTTAAATCGGTCAAGATAGATTTGACCTACATCATCTCAGTACTACCTTGGGCCATTGCCCTATATTCTGATTATACACTGGGATCGAGCAACACAGTTTGTTTCTTACTCTTCCATGATACTAGTGAGCTGCCTACAAACACAATGAAGCATGAAGTAGACTTCTTGTCATTACGACACCCAGCATAATCTGCATCTGCACACCCCTGTAACTGAGAGAGCCTTATCTCTTCTAAACAGAAGACCTGCACCTGGAGATGACTTTAGATATCTCAGGATCATAAAAACTGCATCCATGTGTGCCTGCCTTGGTTGCTCCATGAACTGACTTATCCTACTCACAGCAAATGATATATCAGGTCTGGTAATAGTAACATACAATAATTTCCCCACTAGCTCTCTGTATCGTCTCTTGTCCACCTCCTCATATCCATCATCATAAAGCTTAACATTAGGATCCATCTGCGTAATAGTTGGTCTGCATCCTGTCACACATGTCTCAGATAACAGATCAGTAATATACTTCCTTTGTGTCATAACCATACCTTTCTGATTTCGTGCAAATTCCAGACCACGGAAGTAACGAAGCGTACCCAGGTCCTTGGTAACAAACTGTTGTCCAAGGAAATCCTTAGCTTCTTGAATGCCATGTTCATCATTGTCGGTGATAACAATGTCATCTACACAAAGAGAGTATGATCTGCAGTAGATCTGACAAACCCCTTCTATTCAATCAATTCTGAGAGCTTCTGAAACCAAACCCTCGGACTCTGCTTAAGGCCATATATAGCCTTATGAAGACGGCACATCATACTGGACTCCCCTCAGCAGCAAACCCAGGGTGGTTGTTGCGTGTAGCCTCTTCCTGCAAATCACCATACAAGAAAGCATTCTTGACATCCAACTAGAAAAGTGGCCAATCACGTACCACAGCCACAATAATAAGAATATGCCAGGTAGAGTGGCGCTCCACTGGAGAAAATGTGTCCGGATAGTCCACCCATATGTCTGGGTGAACCCCGAGCAATAAACCTGGCCTTGTATCGGTCAGTTGTACCATCAGCCCGATGCTTGACAGTAAAAACCCAATTGCTGCCAACAACAGACGCACCTGGTGGAGGATTGATGACACTCCACGTACCTCACGACCGTAATGCCTCCATCTCCTCCTCCATAGCTAAACGCCACTGACTGCTCTACAGTGCCTCTTGGTATGACAGTGGTATCTCTACAGCTGACAACCCTATAACAAAGTGCTGAAAATCCTTGAGAGACGCTTCAAGGAAACTTGAGAACCAAAGTCCATCCCGGTATTTGGGATGCATTGTCCTTGCATGTTTCTGTCGTCGAAGTGCAATAGGGATATCCACATCGTCAACAGGAGGGGTAGAGATATTATCTGCACCCTGTACCTCAGTTGTACATGCAAATCACTCTGCCATCAGAAGAACTCAAATGCTCAAGACATACCTCGGGCGTGCTGGATGATTGAGGAGGCGCATGAGCATGGGGTCGTCGTTGGTAGACCTGAGGAAAGAAAGTAGGAGACAGTGGTGGTGGTGGTGGGTAGTGGTGGTGATGGTGGTGGTGGCGGTTGTGGAGGTGACGATAGAGTAGAACATGGTAATGACGGAGGAGAAGGCATATAGATATCTTATCCATCCTCTGAAGGAGTAAGCCTGTCACCTGGTGGGAGAAAAATACATAATGGACTCAAAGAAGGTGACATCAGCACTGACATAATACCTTGTCGAACAGGGTCAAAACAACGATATCCTTTTTTTGGGTTTTGGAATATCCAACAAACACACATTTAACAACTCTGGGAGAGAGCTTGTCAAGGCCAGGAGAGAATCAATGAACAAACGCACCGAACTGTAGAGAAATTATAAGTCAGTGTAATGTTTGTTCTATTTTTGTTTATCGATGACCTACTATGTAATTTTCCCATGGGTCCTCTCTATATAAGAGAGCCTAGGGTTCTATGGAATAATATATCGCTCTTTTCCTCCAACATCGTATCAGAGTAGGATGCCCTAACCCTGGCCCTTCACCGCCGACCCCTATCTTCCCTTTCGGTGCCGCCTCCTCTCCCCTCTCCTTCTCCCGCCACCACCGCCGAGCCCTAGAGGCGCCGCCCGCCTTTTCCCCTCCTTCCCACCCCCTCTCTCTCGTTCTATCTACCGTCACCGCCCTCTAAAGCCCTCCCTCTCGCCACTGTCAGGGCCTTCACCGCCCAGCCTCTCTCTAACAGGAAGCGCATTCCCCTTTCGTAGGCTCCTCTCTCTCTCTATGGATTTGAGTGCATAACGTCTACATATGCACTCAAATCTGTCCAGTTTATGTAGACACTTCTTCATTGGTCTACGATCCTAGTTCTTCGTCTCTGGCATCATATCAGATAACAAAGTTGATATGTCCTCCATAGGCGGCATTCAAAGGTCTTGCGCCAATAGTCAAGATGGATGGGACAAATTATGAGCTCTGGGCGATGCAGTTCATGAGCCTCATGAAGTCTAACGGTAAGAAACGCATTCTTACCGAGGAAGAACTGGCAGCGAAGACTGGGATCTATGCCTCGTGGGAGGCTGATGATTTGTACACGATTTGACCAGGTATGGCTTTCAGGCACGTTGTCGACGGAGATTGCGAATGATGTTCTCCATCAACCCACTGCTAAGGCGATGTGGGACATCCTGATGGCTATCTATTCGCATGTGCGAAATGGAGACGAAGATATTGCACCTTTAGCATGACATATTTACTATGAAGCAGAATGGTCGGCCACTACATCCTTGTATACATCCCTACGGGGGATGTTTGAGAAGATCTACGGTACTATACCTCTCACAGCTACCCCTGAGCAGCAGAAGGCTTTTCGGAATGCTACCATGGTGGGAGTATTGCTCACGGCTCTTACTCCTGAGTATGGTGCAGCCCGATCTCAGATACTTGTCGATGCTACCATTCCTCCTATGGAGGAAGTATACCAAAGGCTTAGCCGCATCTCTGTCTCCTCTAGTACTACTACACCCCCTCCTTCAAACGATTGGTTGTATCGCGAGGGAGAGGTGGTCAACTCTTCATTCCGTGGGCGTGAACCTCGTGGTCGGGGAGGTCGTTTTTGCCAACCATGCACTTCTGCCATCGTACAGGTCACTCTGAGGGATACATGCTATTCTAAGCATGGATTTCCAGCATTGGCACGCGTAGCTGAGCATGTCGCACCTCATCAGCGTCCATGTCAAATCACAGGTTTGAGGAGCTTGTAGCACGGTTGCGTGATATTATGCCTCAATCATCTATAGACTCTCAAGGTGGCTCTTCAGACATTACGGCCTCAGCATCTTCCAGTACTTCTGCCTCTGCTAGCACCTCAGGTAGTACTTCTGCTTTTACATCCAGTCATAGTATTTCAGAGTGGATTATGGATTCTGGTGTAACCCATCATTCTTTGCCGGGACAGACATAGACTTGAGTCATACCGAGACATTCCACAAGGACGGTCAGTGATCATAGGAGATGGTACTCATTCCTTCCCCCATCGTTGGACAGGGGGAGATTACCCTGTCACCTTCCATGCATCTACAGAATATTCTGCATGCCCTAATTTTTCCATGAATCTACTGTTCATTAGTCAGATTACGAAAGGTTTGCACTCTAGGGCTATATTTGACCAATCTTCTCTTATTTTCTAAGACATACTGACGGGCAAGGTGATTGGTTGTGGTTCTGAGTAGGATGGTCTATATCGTCTGGTCCGGACTTCCTTTGCTAGCATCTCCTCCTACTTAGCCGGATAAGTCTACCCGTACACCTGACATCCATGTTTTGGTCACTCTCTCGCTTTAGAAGATGCATCATCTTTTGCCTCAGATTCCTCTCAGTTCGTATTTTCAGTGTGAAGTCTGTCAATTGGGAAAGCACCATCGAGCTAGCTTTCCTAGTCATCAGTGTCAGAGTAGTAGTTCCCCTTTTGAGTTGTTCCATGTTGATATTTGGGGTCCTAGTCGTGTTCCTGATCATCAGGACACATGTTCTATCTTGTAATTGTTGATGACTTTTCTCATGTGTCGTGAGTTTTTCTATTAAAGAACAAATTTGAAGCAGGATATGTTATTCGAAATCTTATAATTGGAAAGTGCAGAATGTCTTTTCCTCTCATGTGAAATATGTTCGTACAGAATAATGCATTGGAATTTTGCACTCGCTCTCTCCCCATTTCTTTTCGTCTAGAGGAATTATTCATCAAACCACATGTGCTTACAAATCTCAACAGAATGGAGTGGAAGAGCGAAAACATCGTCATCTACTCTATATTACTTGTACCCTACTTGTCCAGAGTTGAGCGCATATCACCTTTTAGGGTGATGTGGTCCTTACGGCATGTTACCTTGTGAATCGTATGTCGTCCTCTGTACTTGGTGAGAAAATTCCTATTTCTGTCATTTTTCCAAATAAGGATCTATTTTCTCTTATACCTCGTGTATTTGGTGTTGTGCTTTTGTTCACCAGTTGTCTCCTGGACTTGACAAACTCTCTCCTAGAGCAGTCAAGTGTGTCTTCGTGGGCTACTCTCGGACCCAAAAGGGGTATTCGATGTTATGATCCTATCAACAAGAATATTTCGTCAGTGTTGATGTGACATTTGTTGAGTCTGTTATGTACTTCTCTCCTACAGGTGATAGGTTGACCTCCTCTACATCCAATACTGACGTGTATGTTCCTCCTCCTAGTGTGAGTCCACCCATGTTCGTTCCTAACCCGGTTGTCACGCCAACGTCATCCTCAATTCTACCACCACTACCACCTATAATGCCATTCCCTAAATACTATACACATCGATCAGGTCTTGCTCAGGGTGCACACCAATCATCTATCATGCTTCAGGTATATTCAGATGTTATTATTAACGATGGGTCAGATAGTGCGTCTGTGCAGGATTCTTCTTTGCAGAAGGAATATGCACCATCGAGTGCAATGGACGATGATCTTTGATGTTCCCATTGCTATTCGGAAGCAGAAACGTACTTGTGTATCTTATCCCATGGCTTCCCAGGTTTCCTTTCATCGTCTCACAGGAGACTTCCAGAATTTGTTGTGGCTCTGTCATTCGTGGAGATACCAGGGCATTATCAGGATGCTATGAAGATGGACTGTTGGCGGTTGGCTATGGAAGAAGAAATGGCAGCGTTACAGTCACGGGGTACATGGAGCTTGGTTCCTGCTCCCTCTGGTGCATCTATAGTTAGCTACAAATGGGTATTTACAGTAAAGTACCCGCAGATGGCGGCCTCGATCGATACAAGGCAAGGCTAGTGGCAAGGGGCTTCACTCAGACTTATGGTGCGGACTATATGGATACATTCTCTCCAATGGCTCGTCACTCTACTCTTCGTATTTTTCTATCTGTTGTTGTGGTACGTGATTGGTCCATCTTTCAGCTTGATGTCAAAAATGCATTCTTGTATGGTGATCTGCAAGAAGAAGTCTACATGCAGCAGCCACCGGGGTTGCTGCTGAGGGGGAGAATTATATGGTGTCTAGACTTCACAAGGCGATATGGCCTCAAACAGAGCCCAAGGGCGTGGTTCTAGAAGCTGTCCCATCTAATTGAACGACAGGGATTCAAAAGATCAAATGTGGATCACTCCTTGTTCATTTAGAAGACTTCTAGAGGAATGGTTGTCATCATGGTATATGTTGATGATATCTTAGTGACAGGAGATGATGCTCAGGGGATAGAGATGGCAAAAGCATTTTTGGGCCGTCACTTTGTCACGAAGGATCTTGGTACCCTAAGATACTTTCTAGGGATGGAGTTTGCCAGGAATGCACAGGGTCTTGTCATGACCCAAAAGAAATATATTACAGATTTGTTGGTTGAGACGGGCATGGTTGGATGTAGACCCTCGAGTACTCCTATGGATCCAAGTATCAACGATACGGAGGAGGATGACATGAGAAGATACAAAGAGATGGTGGGTAAGCTTCTTTACATTACTATAACTCGACCTGATATTGCTTTTGCAGCGAGTCGAGTGAGTCGGTTCATGGAACATCCAAGACAGATACACATGGATGCCATATATGTGATACTAAGGTATCTGAAGTCTTCTCAAGGCTCGGGATTGCTGTTAGAAAGGACACAGATTTATTTGTTTCGACATGTGCAGATGCAGACTATGCAGGATGTCCCAAGGATAGGAAGTCTACTTAAGGCTTTGCGGCTTTTGTGGGCAGCTCTCTGGTTTCTTGGAAAAGCAAGAAACAAATTGTTATGGCTAGATCGAGTGCTGAATCTGAATATAGAGCGATGGCACAAGCAAGCACGGAGATGATGTGGGTTCGAGTTGTACTAGAAGACTTGCATATAAATATACCTCTACCCATGCAGTTACAGTGTGATAATCAAGCTGCCTTGTTCATTGCCAATAATCCAACCTTTCATGAAAGAACAAAACATATTGAGGTAGACCGCCACTACACTAGAGATATGATTCAGAAGGGCCTGATTTCTACTTCACATGTTAGTTCAGGGGAGCAGACTGCTGACATCTTCACCAAGCCATTGCTCATAGGACCATTCCAAAGATGTTCCTCCAAGCTGAGCATGATTGATATCTATGCTCCATCTTGAGGGGGAGTGTAGAGATAATTATATAGTCAGTGTATTGTTTGTTCTATTTTTGTTTATTGGATGACCTACTATGTAATTTAACCATGGGTCCTTTCTATATAAGAGAGCCTAGGGTTCTATGGAATAATAGATCGCTCTTTTCCTCCAACAAAACCAAAGACACGAGGCATCAGCGAGAAAAGATCCGTCTCGGGAAACGCAGTCAAGAACTGGATCTTCTCCCCTAACACCGAAGAAGGCATACGATTTACCAGATAACAAGCAGTTAGAACCACATCTCCCCAGTAGGAATAAGGAGCACGGCTCTAAATCAAGAGGGTTTTGGTAACATCCAAAAGATGGCGGTGTTTCCTTTCAGTCACTCCATTCTGTTGGGAGGTATATGCACAAGATGTCTAATGCACAATACCATGGGACTTAAGAAATTGAGAGAGGTGAGTACTGCAAAATTCTAGAGCATTATCAAAATGTATGTACTTGACTCTGGCAGAAAAATGTTCTTTATTTCATTAATAAAAGACTGAATAACAAGACCAACATCAGACTTATTCTTAAGAAGGAAAACCCACGACAATCTAGAAAACTCGTCCACAACGACAAGATAAAATCTGTGTCTTTGAAGATCTGGGACACGACTAGGACCACAAAAATCGAAATGGAGCAACTCAAACAGACCATGACTACTTGGACCCTGACGACTCTAGAAAGAAGACCGATGATGTTTCCCAAGCTGGCAGGCCTCGCATTGAAAAGTCGAAGGAGGAGAAATCTGTGGAAGAACATGAACCATCTTTTGCAGAGGAAGATGACCAAACCAGAGATGCCATGTGTAGGGAGAAACAGATCCAGCATGAAGAGAAGAGACACTAGCATAAGGAGATTGCACCAATCTGTAGAGACCCCCTTGCTCATGGCCAGATCCAATCACCCTACCCGTGAGAATGTCCTAAAACACAAGAGCAGATGGATCTAATATGGCACGACAATGTAAATCTTTAGTGTTTTAACTAATTGAAAGTAAATTCATTGAAAATTCAGGAGCATAAAGGACATTCTGAAGCAGCATCGCAAGAGTCAACTGCACCTCCCCCTGACCAGTAATGGGAGAGTGTGTCCCATCAGTTATCACAAACGATCGTCCTTTCTGGGATGGACGAAAATCATTCAACTAACTTCTATCACCACATAGATGGTGAGATACTCCTGAATCCATGATCCACTCTGATAAATCTGCCCTGTAACAACTAGTAAGAGTATATGTTGTACCTGACATGGATGTTGATGCTGATGCAGCTACCTCCGAAGATCCTAAAGAACTTGCTGACCCCTGGTAAGGCATGATCTCTCTAAGTCACGCCACCAGATCATCAAACCTCTGATCAGAGACATGGGAAGGACCACCTGTCTGCTGAGTCTGCTCTGCAACACGAGTTGTAGTAGTCGGAAACCCATGCTTGGAATAGTATGTTTCCCCAGTGTGACCTGTTCTGTGACAGTAACTACACGGCTGCCGAGGAGGTCGACTACCACCTCCCCTGCCACGGCCACCTCATCCTCGAAATTGTGGAGATCCTCCCCTACCACACCATGTTGCCATGGCTGAGGACTTCTGAGATAGTCGAGCTCCACCAGGAGATATGGAGATTCTACTCAACCTGTGATATGCCTCCTCCATAGGAGGTATGGTAGCATCTGTGAGAATCTGTGCTCTGGCTGCATCATACTCATGATCAAGTGCTGCTAGAAATACTCCTATCATCACTGAGTCCCTATATGCCTTGAGTTGTTCTGGTGTGGCTGTCAAAGGAATGTAACCATGTAACTTCTCAAACATACCCCTTAGAGAGATATACAGGGTATGAAGAGGACGACCATTCCGCTTCGAAGTGAAGATGTCGTGCTGAAGCTGCAGAATCTTCGACTCGTTCTTTGTAGGAGAATATGTAGCAGAGAGGATATCCCACATAGCCTTCATCGTGGGCTGACTCAGAATGTCATTGGCTATCTCCATGGATTCCGTGCAAGATAACCATACACGTGCATAGGCATCGTCTGCCTCCCATGAGGCATTAACCCCAGTCTTATCAACAGGTTCCTCTTGTGTGAGGATATGCTTCTTGCCATTGCATTGCATCAAAATCATGAACTGCATGGCCCACAGTTCATAGTTCGTTCCATCCATCTTCACAATGGGTGCTGGACCTTTGAAGGCACGCATGGATGGAATATCTGCCTTGTTGTCTGACATGATGACAACAATCTCTGTCGACTGAGGTTACAAACTTAGACAAGAATGTCTACACGGACATATATGAAGGTGGTTGTGGGTGTAGACTCATACCACAACCATCTCCATGTCTTGAAGGCTCCTTTGAAGGGCTAGGCTGTGATGCTCACGGGTACACCGAGCACAGGTGCTCGGAGGCGCGTGGAGGCACCCGGGTGCGCAGGTGCGCACAAGTGCGCATGAGAACAGGGGTGCGCAGACGCACAGGCACGCGTGAGGGCGCAGGGAGCGTGGGGGTGCAAGCGCGTAGGCGCGTGAGGGTGCAGGCACGCAGGTGCACGAGCGCATGACGTAGGGAGCGCGAGGGCAGAACGTGCGGCGGCGGCGGTGGCACGTGAGGTTTTTGGTGGGGACGAGGAATTAGGGCACAAGCTCCGGTCTAAGACCATCACTCTGATACCATGTTGGAACGTAAAGGAATGAAAAGTTGTATTTCATCTAACCTTAGAGCTCTCTTATATAGGAGAAAAGCTCTATGGGTAAATTAAACATGACAATAGAAATAAATAACAGAGACAACACAAATATCGTAACAGAGAGGAAGAGTTGAATGTAGTCATGTAGCTTCCTGAGAACTTCCGATCATTAACTCCAACTTTGTGTCTTTGCAATGCTGCTAATGCTAAAAAAAGTTTCAATATCTTGTTGGCACCAACAATTCAGGCATGATAATTCTTATACAATAAATAAGACAATCTCAAAATAATCTTCCAATTCTAACACAAATACCTTCTATGCAAGCTAAGGACAATAGTTCTCTTCAATCAACTCTTTCAATTATTTTTTTAAGCCAAAAAAGGGAAACATGCCATGGTGTCCACCCCAATTATATTAATAACAGGAAAAAATATACTTACAGAGGCCAAGGCTCGAAGAGAGTTTGGCATGCGATATTACATTGTCAATATAAAAGTGTTTCGCGGAAAAGATTGCACTATTCCTAGCTAGCCACAATGCCCAGACAACCTCTACTGGTAGAAGCGGTTCCTCCTTTGGAGTTTGGACTATGATTCTCATTATAAAGAGAACCCCAAAAACCCTCAAAACTAGTAATGTTTACCCATACAATATGAAGCTCTAACCAGATCCTTGAAGTCCTTGCACAGTAGAAGAGAATATGCTCCAGGGCCTCTATCTCTGTATCACAAAGTGGGCACAGGGCTGATACCCACTCGAAAAATCTCCCACAACGATCTCTTGTTAGGATGAGATTTCTTTTGAAAAGCCACAAAAAAATGTTGATTCTGCTTGGGAGATTCAAACTCCAAACAAAATTGCAATCCTGGATTAAGTTGCCCTCCACAACAGGCGATGATCTGACCACTGCTCTGTATGCTCTCTTTACTGAGAAGGCATTGTCTTTCCAAACCCAATGATCGTGCCCCTCCATTGGGCCCTCAATCCCATTCAAGGTGTCTAAGAGCAGCAAAAAATCATCTAGATGTTGATCTGTAAATCTTGTCAAAAAAGAAGGCATCCAACTCCCCTCCGTCCAGCAATCTGCAACACGTGTCTCACGATCAGCTGCTAAAGCAAAAGGTCGTGGGAAGTGTGTAGAAAATGGGCCAGTGGCCTTCCAATCGTTTATCCAAAAAGCAAAAGATTTCACGCTATCAAGAACTGGTCGGAATAAATCTGTAAACCACGGCATCACCGCTTTAATTTCCTTCTAGAAGGTCGAAGGGAAAAAAGAGGGAGTCTCCACAATGTTCACATGGTCTAAGATGTTGTAAATATGGCGAATAAGTCCGCAACAGAGGTCTTCACCTCTCCCCCAAATCCTACTCACTCACTTAAGAATAAGGGCATCATTCATTGATTCAAGATGATGAACCCCAAGGCCATCTGAGATTTAGCATGCGTGATCATATCCCAGCAGTGAATACCTAAGCCCTCCTTGCCGAACTTCCCCAAAAAAATTTCTTCATACAAATCAATCCGATGATGGATACCAATTGGAAAGAGTCGATGACAAGAACATCGTAATAGCATAAAGAACTGCCTAGAAGCACCAAATGTCTTCCACGAGACAAAATCGATGCCACCCAATCCGACAATTTTCTCTCTAACTTCTCAATCAAAGGAAGCCAATCAGTTATCTTGTGTATACCACTTGTTAATAGTAAATCGAGGTAACGAATAGGCAAGGAACCTCTCTCCATCCCAAATTCCATACTACATTCCTGAGCCTTTAGATCTTCCATTCCAAAAGGAATAACTATAGACTTACTATGGTTGAGAACAAGGCCAGAATGCTCCCTAAAAATCTCGAGCATTGTCGCCATCCCCTTAGCTTCCTCTCTCCCTCCTTCAATGAAAAAGATAGTATCATTGGCATATTAAAGGAGAGGAATGGAGATATCTCCCAAGGAATATCCTGTAGTAACCCCCTGTTGCAACACTTGATCCACAATACAAGGTAACACATCAGTTGCGATAATAAAAAGCATAGGTGCAAGGGGGCACCCATGTCGTACACCCCTTTGAGGATGGTAGAATCCACCCTCAGAACGGTCGTTGATGAAGACCGAGTAGGAGGCTGCGGTGACACATCATTTCATCCGAGAGATCCAAAAATCCAGGTAAGCACGTTTCGTCGGTGCTGCCCAAAGGAAACGCCAATCAAGTGTGTCATAAGTCTTGGAGAAATCTACTATTTCTCTTTTAATTAGTTATACACCCTTTCAAATTGTATTTCTGACATCACCTACAATTTAATATGATGGCTCCAGGTATCTTGCCACCTCAGTTGATTATCATACAAAATACAACTTGAATTTTCCACCAAGGAAATTTTCTTGGCTGATGATCATATAAAATAAAAAATGGTAAAGCATTCTCCTAGTTTAAGTAGGGTCGGTGGATTCTTGCTCAAATCCATGTTGAAAGATCCGATTATTTTTTACACTGGCTGTCAGCTACATAACGCAACCCTCACAAGGGAGAATTTGAACCATGGTATTTTGGATGGTAGGCATGTTGCACTACCACCAGATCAGTGGAGTGGGTGCTGATGATCATATAAAATACAAGTAGAATTTTCCATTTTGCTATTTTTCTGCAGTTCGAGGCATTTGTTCTATGGCTATTTGGTTTAGCATTATATCTCCACATATAGAATACAAATTGGAATGGTGATCATATAAAACTACATCACTGGTCCAAGACAATTACCAAGCCATGAACAGGATCTGCTATTGTATTGTGCAGACAATTCCGATAAACCTGCTCTATAAGGATGCGGCCAAGGATTTTTGCAAGGAACTTGAGCAGACATTCTCTCAATAAACGACCAAGTCACAACTTGTTATCTATATGCAGATATGACCAGCATCCCAAGGGACTCCCCCTTGTCGGACATTGCACTCCGATGACAACGCTCTAGGAGGAGTTAACTATCTTTTTTTAGGAATGCAGTTGACTATTGTTAGCCTAGTTGTTGTCCAGAATTGGTTAAGAAGCACGTGAAGTGGCATGCTTACAAGTTACTCTGCACTCCTATCTTTGCAATCAAACAATGTGGTTTCTCTCTACTAATGTTGTTCCTTCTCTTTGTGTCATTTTCATCCAACTTCAACAGCTTGATGCTACTATGTCTGTTCCAACATGTATAGATAACTTTGTACTGAACAGAGGCAATTTCATGATTCAAACCATAAATGTAATGCATCTTCTCTCCTTGTGTACAATTCCAACGGAACAACCATCCATTTTATACGTGACAGACAAAATTTAGTCAACCTCATGTTGTCGATCAAGACTCATTTGATCCTAATGGCTACTTTAAAACCAGTGACAACCTAAGAACCACCACTGAGCCCACTAACTCTCCTCGAATGGTCGAGCTTTCTTCAACTGATTGCGGACAACTGATGCAGCTTATATGGCTAACTCTTCTCCGACTATTTGCAATGACAAATGTTGTCATCATAAGCTAATATAGCCATTGGCATATATTTTATTTTAGCTTCATTGATATTTTAGCTATTTATATTTGTAACCCATATGTGTTTTGAAGTCCCATTGAGGACTATTACGTAATTCTTATCCATAGGCTTTAGGATTTCATGCTATATAAGAAACCCTGCCCCTTGAATAAAAATCTATTCCATTGATTTTCTTATTTTCTCCATATGGTATCAGAGCGACGATCACGATCTTAGACTAAAGTTCGTGCCCTAAACCCCGCCACCACCGCTAGCCTCATCATCTCGTCGCCCCAGTGTCACCACCTCTAGTTGCAACCCTGGCACCAACGAACCTCAGTGTGTGTGTGTCCTCTCGATGCGCCTGCAGTCAAATGCCACGGCAACCCTTCCTCAGCATGTTTGTAGTCCACAATCGGTGCCCCTCCTTGGCATGCATGTGGTCCAGTGGTTCTTCCTGCTGCTATATGCCACTATCCTCCGTGGTTCCACCACCGCTACTCCTAGTGCTTGAATAGATGCTTTTAGAATCTCTTTGATCATCTCTCTCCCTGGTTTCAATAGCTAAAGACTCCAACCGAGACAAAACCCCTGATATCCATCCAACTCTTCCATGGTGGTTCAGAAGACGTCTATCAAACTAAATGGTGAAGATAACTATGTAGTGTGGTCTCAAGCCTTCAAAGTGTTCATTGGTGGTTAGAGGAAGATATATATTTTGAAAAAAAAAAGAGCAGGTCAAAAATAAAAACAAGGAATCGATTCTTGGATGAGCGATAACTACCAAGCGATGACATGGATGATCTACAATGTCAAGCCTTGTATTGCGGCCACGACCAACCTATAAAAGGAGACTGTTAAGGATATGTGGGATGAACCGGCTTAGATATATTCTCAACATACAGCCAAATCACATCTCGCAGATTACTACATGTGGGTTTGTCCAGCTTCTCAGGGAAATTCCATTCTAGTAAAGACCTATAGATCGGTGCATGTATAATGAACTTGCTATTTTACAACCCACATGTTGTGTCAAACAAGTGGTAGAGAGATCTAAGTGACAAGTTTACAGGTTTCTTATTGGACCACATCCTCGCTATTAAATAATGAAGAATAAATTTCTCGCATCTCTTGTTCTTTCCATGAAGGAGACTTTAGGCAGCCTATCGAAACCTTTTTTGGACAGCTAATTCATACTCGTGCTACATAAAAGCATTGCTTTTCTAGTGATATCTAGAAGTGGTCACTTCAGTTCTCAAAGAGATCAAGGTTGGGACTCTGGTGTGACTGTGACTGTGCTTATCCTCCTCGCACTCATTGCCACATTTCAATCATCCTTCTGATAGGTATTGGCCAAACTTTGGCAAGCCTCCACATGTCAATATGGACTCTTCTTCTAACTGTGATGCATATGCATCAGAGATGGCTACTGTCAGGGATAAATGGGATAGATTGTCCAATTTTTTGCTAATAACTACTCTAGGCTCATGCAGCTTCTACAAAGCCCTCCTACATCTAATTGTACACCTACTGCGAGTCTATCTATTATCTCATATACAACAGACAATTCTATTACTTCTATACCGGTACGGATAACTAGCCCGAGCATCTACTTATTTAACTGGAGAAGGTAGCCTTCTAACTTCCACGGAATCTTCATCCATTGTGAAGTTTGTTTGCTTGATCAACAGTGCATTTTCACTTATCATTTACATTAGGACTATGATGTTCTCATTCATACTCAAACTCTCTAGAGTCTTTTGTGCTCTCGATTTCCCTTTGAGCTTATTATGTATACAAAGATTATGTTTAAAGCTCAACGAGTATTTTTGTTGTTTTCTGGACATTTGGAGGATGAAAATCTTTAATGAAGGATATGAGAAGAACGGGTCACGCTACCTCGATCTTCATGTTGATTCTAGTTTTGTTGATGTTGTCTTTATTCATGCAGCACTACGTTTTGGTCCCTTCGTCCGCTAAAGTTCTCTCTCAAATATTTCATGAGCTAACTTCGTTGACTACTTGATGAACCTCCATTTCATCATCTTTATACTATCATTTGGGCCTCAAAAACCCTAGTAAATACATGTAAATACCCTTAATTCAAGCATTTTAGAATTCATGCATGTGCATTTAATAGTGTATAAAATACGGTTTTTAAAGCCAAAATTATAGAATAAAGAAAAGAAAAGAAAAAGAATAAAATATTGTAAATATTTTATGACCTGAAACCCCGAGACCTAGGCATCTAGATGAATAGGACGACAAGGAATAAAGTAGGGGGAAATAAGGACCAAAATACAATGAAAATCCATTTTATTTTAATTCATTCTTTATTCATTTTGGCATCTATTTTTAGTTCCACTTTTTATACTCCAAATAAAGAAACTATGTCATGAAAATTGTAGATAATTAAATATAAAAAAATACAAAATTTATTTCATACAAAAATAATGTACAGATAAAAAGTTATGATTTGAATAAGTTTCCAGAATCCCAACTTCCCAGACCTGTATCTCTCAAATAAAAACTCGAATGTGCCAAAATCACCTTTAATTTATATAATTTTCAATAAGCTATTTAGTGAAGGTGGTTTCATATTTTTCGGAGTTACGGTTTGAAAGTTGAGTTTTGGACCCCTATTGTATACTTGTACAGATTAAAATATTTATTTTATTTAGTATTCATTATTTTTTATACTTTTATACTTTTATAATTTTGTAAATATTATTTATACTATATGTATATTAAAACAAGAGTAAAAATACAAAGAAAACATAAAATTAAAATGCTTACATACAAAACATAGAAGAAATACCTATATCTATACCTATAAGGATTATATATCTATTTATTTACTTGTACAAAATACCTCAGAAAAATAAAATAATATATATATGTCCATAAAAATAATTTATATAATGATAAACAAAAATAATAAAATTAACTACACAAAATAAAAATAAAATAATAAAATATATAGATGAATATACTTATATATGAGCTATAAAAGAAAACTTGTAATTTTTAATCTCAAAAAAATATATAAAAATCATAATAAAATAATTTAGAAATTAATAAACAATTTCTATTTTATAACCTAAAAATAATAAATTCATTTGCTATTTTAAAATGAATTTTGAAATGATTTTTTCCAGGGTTTTTCCTGGTTGGTCCAGGTGGACCAACCAGGAGGGTCCGAGAGTTGACCTCGATCAACTCGCTGACCCACCCCATGTTCCCCCTGTCAGACCTCGTTTTTGGCCCTTGTTTGCGGACTTTTCGAGGTCAAGTCGTTCCTCCTTTCATGTCTATTTCTTCACGACTTTTGTACCTCGTTCATCGCTCTTACACGCCCACGTCTTTCCTAGGGTCGAGGACCATCGATTTCGTCGATCTCCCTCGATCTTCGTAGCCACTTCGTCAACCCTTCAAAAACACGCCCGACTTTCCCATTCGGATGGAAACCCCTTTTGGTCGCTTTCTTCTCCGCCTGTTGTATCCCAGAGCGAGAGGGAGGTGACAGCTCCCTTTACCGACCTTCAGGAGGGTCGAGGAAGGGCTGAAGCGGCTCCACCACCTCCGGCAAGCCTTCGCCGTCGAGGTCTTCACCTCAGGTGACTTACACCTTCGAGGTCCATTCTTCTTCATTTCTTTTGCATTTTCTTTACTTCCCGCAGTCGTAGGAATAGATCCCCATCAGTATCCTCGCGTTTCGTCCATCGGATCACCAAATCGAACCCTCGTCGGAGCTCGCTCCGGCCGTCCAACTATCGTCGTCATTCCCCGTCTCCGTTCGCTTCGCCGACCACCGAGGCACTTTGCCCTCGACGGTCCAACACTTTTTGCGCGTCCAGAAGCAACGCAAATCACCCGGGGGTTCGTTTTGCACCTTGCCGGAAGCACCTGGGGCCGTCGTGCTCCTTCGTCCTTGCCGGAGAGCCTCGACCGTCGCCGAGGAGTTTTGGAACTCCCAGTCAGGAGAGGACCCTCCCAGGAGCGTCGTCGGCCATTTTGGAGCCTCAACGAAGGCCGGAGGGGGAGATTCGAGCGGGGGAAACTCGCCTCACCGCGAGTTCTTCCATGTTCTTCGTCTTCGACTTTTGACCCTCCGATCAAGGGATGCCGCCCAGGAGTACAGCCACCGTCGGATCATCCAGCGCCCCCACCGTTCGATCAGGCGCAGGAGATCTAATCCCAGCCATTCCCGCGTGAAGGGATATCGGCCGTTGCGAGCGCGCCACGTGTCAAGTGAAAGATGATCAGTCGTTGGATGCGCCCGAGCGCTGGGTATTTTGCACCTTCACCCTCGCCATTTTGTGTATCTATTAATTAGTCAGAAACTTTCATTTGTAGTTTAACATTTTGTGTAATATTTGCATAGACACCCCCGTACTTTTCATATTTTCCCTTGGATCCTCGGCCACGTCACCTCACGTGCTTGTGCGCGTGAGGGGGTGGGGTATTTTGCGTTTGGACCCTTGCGATTTTTGTTATTTCACTTAGGTCCATAAACTTACAGATTCAGTTGTAATATTTTTGGAAAGTTGCAAGATAGCCCCCGTATTTTTGGAATATTACGTTTAAGCCCCTGCCAGGCGTGTGAGTACCACATGCGTCAGTGGGAATATTGCACGCATACCCTTGGGATTTTGGTTATTTGTGATTAATCTGGAAATTTTATTAATCGGTTGTTTATTTTGTGGAAAAATTGCACTTTGGCCTTGATATTCTGGATATTTACAAATATGCCCTTGCCAGTAGTGTAATTTCTCTTTGTTGTCTCTAATTAATTCATGCATTTATAAAACCATAAAAATTCCAAAAAAATATCATTGTGTGTCTGTTGCATTGCTCTATCAAGCCATATTTTTACTTTGCATTTTTGTTGCATTTCATTATTTATAAAAATTCAAAAACATGCATTTTCTTCACTGTTAGTACTAGAAAATACATAAAAATTATAAAACATTTTTGAAAAATTCCAAAAAAAATTATATTTTGTTTGTTTCTGTGTGTTTTAACTTTAGTCCAAAAATCACTAAAATTCTCAAAAGAAAACTCCTAAAATATAGAAAACCCCTAAAATCTTCATAAAAATCTTAAAAATTATTAAAAAATCATAAAAATCTTATTTCTATTTCTGAATTTTCCTTATTGTATTGTCTTTAATTTAAAATTAATTTAGAGAATTTTTTACACTGATTGATATTTTTCATCTCCATTTTAATTTTGACCAGTAATTTTATTCACTGTTTTCAATATTTTTTACTTTAAAAATACCAAAAAAATTAGGAAAATTTTGAAAAATCACAAAACATTAAAAAAGATAAAAGGCACAAAAATATTTTATTTCTTGGATTTTGAGTACGTTTACCTATATATATCACTCTTTTATCTCTCTTGTGCATATTTATCCTATATAGTTTTATAGCCTTATTAAGAGAAAAAAATAAAAATACAAAATATAAAAAGAAAATACAAAATCAGTAAATTAAAAATCAAAATATAAAAATATAAAATCAAAAATTAAATAAAAAAATATATAAAATTAAAAACCCACAAAAAGAGCACACTTGTAGACGTTTAATCACTTTCATTCTTGAGCTTGTTTGCCCCGATCTATCCTGCTTGTTCCCTGTGTTCGACACTCTACACATACTTGCACCTATACACATCATTGTTATAGAGTTATAATAAATTTTAACTCCGCATATTTACTTTCATTGCTTGATTTATCTGTTGTGGGTTAATTGTTGATTGACCTGGGTTTTGTGAGCGGTCGCCACAGCGACTTTGTCTCCGCCTTGTGTGAGACATATTTAGACCCTTGCAAGATCCGTGTCATCACTACTTTTGAGGGTAAAGCATGTCAATTTGTAACGTCATAGAACATCATTTCCTCGTAGGACTGAGCCTTGTCGTTCCTCTCCTTTTTCATTAATTCATTGTGATATTTGTTGTCCTAGTTTAGTCTGTATTGTGGGTGGTTACAAGTATTTTGTTATTATCTTTTTATGATTATAGCATATCTTCTTGGATGTATCAATAAAGGATATTCTCAATCAAATAAAATTATCGAGTCCTTTTTTAGTTTATAAAAACCTTTATCCAAAACGCATTAAAATTTTCAGAACTAACAATGTTCTTGAGTTTGTTCAACATAACATGACCACCTTTGCCACTCAGGGCACTATTTACTAAGCTTCATGTCCATATACCTTGCATCAGAACGAGGTGGCATGTAGGAAAGTCCGTCATCTTCTGGACATTTACTCACAAAAAGTCCCTTAAACATTCTAGGGAGATGCCATTCTTACTGCGATGTACTTTATCAAGCAGGTACCCTCTTTTGTTCTCAAAGGCTTCATTCTCTTTGTTGCATAAAGATTAAGAACCTTTCCCTCCTCAGCAACATATCTTTGGTTGCATTATTTTTGTTCACAATTTTCATATTGGAGATAAAATATTTGCTCGTGCAATCAAGTCTGTCTTCCTTAGATATCCTAGAACCCAAAAGGCATACAGATGTTATGACTCTATCAGTCATCACTACCACACTTCAAATGATGCCACCTTTTGTGAACAGTCTAGTTATTTCTCTAAGTATATCAGCGAGCACCAAATACATGGAAGTTCCTTAGAACTTCCTATTACGCTATGCAAGTCCAAGAGGTAATCTACTCTACATCCTTTTGTCACTTTTGCTTTTATTGATAGTCTATCAATTGAACTTTATAGATGCTTTTATGGTGGCTACTCTGGATAACGGTTGGAACCATACCATGGATGACGAGATGGATGCACTTATTTCCAAATACACGTGGAACCTCGAATCACGTCCATTACTCGTGACCCTAGTTACTTGTATATGAATCTTTAAACCTAAACATACAATTTAAAGAACAATCGACAGATTAAAACTCAAACTAATGGCCAAGGGGCTCGCTCAGACATATGGTGTCGACTATTTTGAGAGTTTTTTCTCCAATGTCAAGGATGGGGCTCCATTCACACGATTATATCCATAGTCGCCAAGAGGAATTGGCCCATTTTTAGCTAGATTTAAAGAACACCTTCCTCCATGGAGATATGTGGCGGAAGTGATACATGTTAGAAATATGAAATGCGGAAGCGTAATATCAGAGATAAATAATAAACAAGAAAGAACGCCGATTTTTACGTGGAATACTACTCCCTAAAGAGTGGGAGAAACCACAGGAGAACGCTCTAAGGGTTGATGTGTTCATTGCACTTTCTCTCATCCGATACAGGAGGTATAGGGTTTCTATATAACCCCCACTAAGTCTCTACATTCCACAACGGGTAGATGTGGGACTAAACATAAGAGGGTGTGGTAATTGAACCTTGGAGGGATCCAATTACCCACCTACACAAGACGTATACTCCAACACTCCCCCTCAAGCTGGAGCATGCAATGCTCAGCTTGGACAAAAAGAAAGAAATCTCAAACTCACACTACAAGACACTACAGACAATATCAACTCAATGCAAACACAACTGTTGGTTGTTGTCGAGGATGTTGCTTCTCATGTCGTGCAGGTGAGAAGGAATAAATGGGATGGGGTATGAGTCGAACTGGGTCTCCTCGTCGGAGAAAAAGTGCTCTGTACTGCTCCTATCAGAGTCACTAAAACTGAATGAGCCTCCTCGTCGGAGTACTCTGGCCTGCCACATGTAGAAGACTAAATCATGTGGACAACTACTCCATCTCTGAATGGTCGAACTGAAAAAGCTGTGGAGACATCCTCGTCGGAGTCCACGGTTGCTGGAGAATGTAGTCTGAAAATTCTCCTCATAGGAAAACTGGATCTCTCCTATACTGGCTCAGAGAATGGGATATCTGCTCTGGAGTCCCTATGAAATCACATGAAAACCCTAACCCACAATAGCATAGAGAATGGAATCTTTACTCTGGAATCCCTATCGATCACATGAAAACTCTGAGACCAAAGGACCAGACAAATGATGGCAAACATGTGCGCATCAAAGTGCAGACGTGGAACCAATCTGAACGTCGAGTATGAATCTGATCTGTAGAGTCTGAAATCTAGATGGCCTGGAATCTGGAGAATCCAAAATTTTGGCTTGTAGAACTCTACACAATACTTCCCCTTTCTATCATTAGGCCTTGATATTTCATATGTAGTAAGCAGAGTCAGTCAGTACATGGAGAAATTGCATTGCAGCCATTGGCAGGACATTCTAATCCTTCGATATCTAAAAGATTCCCCGGGCAAGGGCCTCTTTTATGGGGCAGTGGACACACCGTCATTATATCTTATGCATATACTGACTATGCAAGTTCTCCTACGAGTAGGCAATCGACCAGTAATCTTGCTATGTTTGTTGGTAGAAACCTTATCACAATGAATACAAAGAAGCATATTGTGGTCTTCAGATCAAGTGCAGAAGAAGAATATGAAGCTATATATCAAGCCACTTGTAAGATTACCTAGCTCGTTTCTTTCCTACAAGAACTTTTCTTTCCTACAAGAACTTGGAATGCATATTGTTATAGGTATTTGTTTCTTCTTGTTTGTTTCTCTCTTTATTTGAAGTCATATAACTCTTCTCGGAGCACTTACGTAATTTACTCTTTTGGTCTCTAAGGTTTCTTACTATGTAAGAAACCTCTTACTCCTTCAATAAACCATCCATTCATTTTTTATTATTCTCCACATACAGAGCAACGGTCCTATATTGAGGCTTGCGCCCATCTGCCTACGTCCACCTCCATCCCCTCCCAATCACCTCTACCGCCTCCCCGACCACGCAACCCATCCAGGCCTTCACGTAGCAGCACATCTTTGCACCATAAGGGTCTTCAGCCCTCCGCTTGCACCTTGAAGGTCTTCAACCCTCTGCTTAAAGGTTGCTAACACTTTGTTGACAATTGAGGAGAGCTCTAACCTTTCGTTTAAGGGTCTCCAGCCCTCCGTCGGGACATTAATGCCCCCCAACGTGAGATCCAAGCGCATCCAGGGATTCGCTTAATGGCCCTGACCCCTCGCCCAAAAGCACGACGCCTTTAGACCTCAGCCTAAGGGCTTCCAACACCTCCACTAGGGATTCCAACCCCTACCAGGAGGCTCTTGGCCTTCCATATGGGCTCCAATCCACTGTCGGGAGGCTTCTAACCCTCCTCCTAGCGTCGAGTGAGAAATCTTGGCCCTCTTCCTAGGGTTTCCAGCACCTACATCTAAGGCTATAACCTCTTGAATATCGAATTTCATGCATGAACGGATAAACCATCTCTTTGATCTCTATCTCTAAACGCAATGGCATGAAACCCTAAGGAGGCCAAACCCATGTATACTACGTCTTCTATGATGGTACAAGGGACCACTATCAAACTCAAGGGTGCTAACAACTATGTCCTTTGGTCTCGTGCCTTCAAGGTGTTCGTTAGTGGCCAAGGGAAGATCCCTATTCTCATAAAGGATCCTCTAACGGAAACTGACAAGGACAACAATTATCAGATCATGATGTGGATGACCAACAATGTAGACTCCCATATTGCAACAAACCTCATGTACAAGGAGGCCATAAAAGGCACGTGGTACGAACTGGCATAGACTTACTCTCAGCAGACTACCAAGTCCCGTATTACTAAAAACTATATTCAGATTTGGTATGCGTCCTAGGGCGAATTCACTCTTGTGGAATAATATCGCATCATTTCCTATCTCTGCGAGGATCTTGCCATCTTCCAGCCTGCTTGTTGCTTTAAACAGGTGACAGAGAGATCAGAATGGTAGATCTGCAGACTTCTTGCTAGCTTACATCATCGCTATCAGAACGTGAAGGATCAGTTCCTTACTTCGGACACTTTGTCCTCCATCAAAATCATCTTTGGTCATCTTCGAGATCTCAAGACATCTACTTGTTGCACTTCTCATTTGCACCCTACAGAGAACTCTGTCTTCATAGCTTCTTCAAGAAGAAGAAGTGGTCGACACAGCTTTGTAGTGGACGAGATTTCTACTCTAGTTGTTGCCTAGCCGTGCCTCTGGCCAAGGTCGCGGTCGTGACTCTAGTCAAGGTCATGGTCGTAACTCTGGTTATCCTCAGTGCATTCACTTCCAACGACGGAATCACCCCTCTGAGCGATGTTGGGGGGAGTCTGGTTATCCTCGTGCCCATGCTGCTTTTACATCTGACTATGACACAACATGGACAAAGATTTCTTTTGATCCGGACTCCAGTAGACAGACATTCCAACTAATTACCACATATTACTCCCGCTTGGTGCAGATGATTCAAAACTCCAGTGCCACTCCTCGTGAGGCTACCCCATTGTACACGTAACTACTACTTCAGGTACTATAGCCCACTCAGACACTACCACTACACCGGCTTGGGCTATTGACTCCAGTGCCTCTACTCATCTGATGGGACAAGGTAGCCGATTGACCTCCTCCCAATCCTCTTCCACTGTAAAATCGGTATGGGATGCCAATCGTGCTCATTCCCCTATTACTACTGTTGGGACCATGGAATTTTCCTCCACACTCTAACTGACTGAAGTTCACTATACTCCTACTTTCCTCGAGCTTATTGTCTATGTAGAAATAGTTCGTAACATTATTATCTCGTTATGTATCTGTTTGTTATTTCATTATCTTTAATAGGTCTCTCTGTAATTTACCCTTAAGGTCTCTCCCTATATAAGAGAGCCTAGGGTTTTTCTAAATGATTATCGAAGTATTTTCCCAACATGGTATCAGAGCCGCCCTAGGGCTCTCCACTCGCCGCATCCCTCCCCCCACCCGCCGCCCGTTCTCTCTCTCTCTCTCTCTCTCTCTCGCTGATTCTCCACCGCCGCCTCTCTCTCTTCGGGTCTCCGCCACCTCAGCCAACGACCTCATCGATTCTCTTGGCGATCTCAGCCAACGCCTAGGCCCAGCCCTACCGCCAGCAGTCCATCCGACCTCGGCTGCGCCGCCAGTCAACGCCGAGGCCTTCCTGCCCTCCGCCAGCGATCTCCTGGCGATTCCAGTGGCCTCCCGCAAGCCCTAAACTGTTGCGGTAGGTCCTACCAATCATCAGCGGGTCCCAGGCAGTCCATTCAAGCCACCGCCAGTCGCTCTAGCCACCGCCGAAGGTCTCGGTGGTCCCAGCCAGTGCCGCCGACATCTAGGTAGCACTCAACAGCCCGGTGTAAGGGCTATAAGCTTGGTTTAAGGTGTGCCCTAGTTCTCTCTTCGACAGATATATGGATTTGAGTGCGTAACGTCTACATACGTACTCAAATCCGATGTAGTTGGTGTAGACATTCATCATTGTGTCTATAGTCCCTTGTCCTTCTCCAAGCGGCAGTATGTCAGAATCAAAAGCCGATATGCCCTCCACCGGCGCATTCAAAGGTCCTGCGCCAATAGTGAAGATGGACAGGTCGAACTGTGAGCTCTGGGCTATGCAGTTCATGAGTCTCATGAAGTCCAATGGTAAGAAACACATTCTTACCGAGGATGAGCCTGCAGAGAAGACAGGGATCTATGCCTCATGGGAGGTTGACGATGCATATGCCAAGGTCTGGTTGTCCGGTACATTGACGATGGAGATTGCTAACGATGTCCTCCATCAGCCCACTGCCAAGGTAATGTGGGACATTCTTGCCACCACATATTCGCAGGTGCGAAATGAGACGAAGATGTTGCAGCTTCAGCATGACATTTTCACAATGAAGCAGAATGGCAAACCTCTCCATTCTCTATACACATCCCTACGAGGGATGTTTGAGAAGTTATACAGTACCATTCCTCTCACTGCTACTCCAGAACAGCAGAAGATGCCGCCCGATCCCAGATCTTAGCTGATGCAGTTATTCCTCCAGTGGAGGATGTTTACAGATGGCTCAGTCGCATTCCAGTCCCCTCCAGCTCTTCTACTCCAACCCCATCAGCGATGGCAGTCTCGTGTGGGAGAGGTGGACCGCATTCTGGCCGTGGCCGTGGACCCCAGGGACGGAGTGGCCGCTTCAATCAGACATGCTCTTATTGCCACCGCACAGGACACTCAGAGGAGACATGCTATTCTAAGCATGGATTCCCAGCATCGGCACGTATTGCAGAGCATTCTCAGTCTCCAGTATCCTCTACTGTTGATAGTCGATTTAATGAACTTGTGGCCCGTCTCCAAGATATTATGCCACAGTCATCTGTTGATTCGTCTGGTGGCTCCTCAGATATTGCCGCCACTGCCTCTGCCAGTTCATCCGCTGCTGCGAGCACCTCAGGTAGATCTCTTGCATTCACTACATCTCATGATATATCTGACTGGGTTATAGATTCCGGAGCCACGCATAATCTCTGTCGAGATAGAGGCAGATTACAGGCCTATAGGGATATTCCTCCCGGCCGTTCAGTGCAGATAGCAGATGGTACATATTCACCCCTGGATGGACAGGGGGAGGTTTTTCTATCCTCCACTATGCAGCTACAGAACGTTCTACATGCTCCTGAGTTCTCAATGAATTTGCTATCTATTAGTCAGATTACGAAGGATTTGAATTGCCGTGCTATATTTGACCCGTCTTCTCTCATTTTTCAGGACATACTCACGGGCAAGGTGATTGGCTGTGGCTCTGAGCAGAATGGTTTATATCGACTGGTTCGAAACTCCTATGCCGGCGTCTCATCTCTTTCTGCTGGACCAGTCTCTCCGTACATTTGGCATCTCCGGTTTGGTCATCTTCCGCTCCAGAAAATGCGTCATCTTCTGCCCCAGATCCCTCCTAGTTCGTCTTTCCGATGCGAAACGTGTCAGTTGGGAAAGCATCACAGGTCGAGCTTTCCACGTCATCTGAGTCGGAGCAGCAGATCCCCTTTTGAGTTGTTACATGTTGATATATGGGGTCCGAGTCGTGTTCCCGATCATCAGGGGCACAGGTTTTATCTTGTGGTAGTGGATGATTTCTCGCGTGTGTCATGGGTTTTTCTTTTGAAAAATAAATCTGAAGCAGGAGATGTGATCAAGAACTTGCTTAATGAAGTGCACAATGTTTTTTCTACCTCTGTCAAATATGTTCGAACGGATAATGCCCTTGAATTTTGTACACGCTCACTTTCTCTATTCCTTTCATCAAAGGGAATTATTCATCAAACCACTTGTGCGTATACCTCACAGCAAAATGGTGTGGCAGAAAGAAAGCATCGCCATCTCTTGGATATTACTCGAACACTGTTGATTCAGAGTTGTGCTCCTGTTTCATTCTGGGGCGATGCTGTTCTTACTGCATGTTATCTGGTTAACCGAATGCCATCCTCAGTTCTTGGTGATAAGATACCTATCTCCCTTATTTTCCCAGATAAGGAGTTATTCTCACTAACTCCACGTGTTTTTGGTACTGTGGCTTTCATTCATCGTCTATCTCCCGGACTTGACAAACTCTCTCCTAGAGCAGTCAAGTGCGTCTTCGTTGGTTATTCCAGAACTCAGAAGGGTTGTCGATGTTATGATCCTGTGACTAAGCGGTACTTTGTGAGTGCTGATGTCACGTTCTTTGAGTCGGTCATGTACTTTTCTCCTGCAGGTGACAGAATGGTAACATGTCATCCACTACCACTGATGATATCTATGTTCCTCCACCACCTACATTGACTACTCCTGAGTCGTCTCCTGGTCCCGTCTCCACGCCAGTACAACCACCTCCACCTCCACCTCCATCCATTCCACGACCTACTATATCACCGTTACCCAAATTCTATACACGTCGTTCAGGTCCTGCTCAGACTACACAGCAGCCAATCATCACGCCTCAGGTATGTTCAGATGGCATTACTACTGACAGGTCAAGTTTAGTACATGTGCAGGATCCTTCAGTACAGGCAGACACTAGCCCATCCCTTACGACAGATGGTGATCTTGATGTCCCGATTGCCATTCGGAAGCAGAAGAGGCAATGTGCCTCTTATCCATTTGCGTCACAGGTATCTTTTCACCGTCTCACTGGTGATTTTCAGAAGTTTGCCATAGCCTTGTCTTTTGTGGATATACCACGGACATACCAGGATGCTTTGAAGAATAATTGCTGGAGATTAGCAATGGAAGAGGAGATGAGGGCCTCACAGTCTCGTGGTACATGGTCTTTGGTCCTTGCACCTTCTGATGCCTCAGTTGTGAGATGTAAATGGGTCTTCACAGTCAAATATCATGCAGATGGCACGTTGGATAGATACAAAGCACGCTTGGTTGCCCGTGGGTTTACACAAACCTACGGTGTGGATTACATGGATACATTCTCTCCAGTGGCGAGACACTCTACTCTTCGTATCCTTTTATCAGTTGCAGTGGTCCGTGATTGGAGTATATCTCAACTAGATGTCAAGAATGCCTTTTCATATGGGGACTTACAGGAGGAAGTCTACATGCAGCAGCCACCTAGGTTCACTGCTGAGGGGGAGAAGCATATGGTCTGTAGACTTCACAAGGCGATATACGGCCTCAAACAAAGTCCGAGAGCATGGTTCCAGAAGTTGTCAAGCCTAATTGAACAACAAGGGTTCAAGAGGTCAAATGTCGATCACTCATTGTTTGTCCAGAAGTCATCGGCAGGTACGGTTGTTATTATGGTTTATGTGGATGATATTCTTGTTACAGGAGATGATGCTCAGGGCATAGAGAGGGCGAAGGCATTCCTTGGCCATCAGTTTGTTAAAAAGGATCTTGGGACCCTGAGATACTTTCTGGGGTTGGAATTTGCAAGGAATGCACAGGGTTTGGTAATGAACCAACGGAAGTACATTACAGACTTCCTGACTGAGACTGGCATGGATGGTTGCAAACCATCAAGTATTCGCATGGATCCCAACGTGAGGCTGTATGATGGTGATACTGATGAAGTAGATAAGAGGAGATATAGAGAAATGGGGGGAAAACTCCTCTACATTACCATAACTCGCCCAGACATTCAATTTGCAGTTAGCAGGGTGAGTCAATTTATGGAGCAGCCAAGACAGGTTCACATGGATGCTATACACATGATACTGAGGTATCTGAAATCTTCTCCAGGGTCAGGGCTGCTATTCAGAAAGGGCACAGACTTATCCATCTCAGCATGTGCAGATGCAGATTATGCAGGATGTCCTAAGGATCGGAAATCAACCTCATGGTTTGCAGTCTTTGTTGGAGGCTCTTTGGTTTCTTGGAAAAGCAAGAAACAAACTGTTGTGGCAAGGTCCAGTGCTGAATCTGAATATAGGGCCATGGCTCAAGCCAGCACGGAAATGATGTGGGTTCGTTCAGTACTAGAAGATCTATGTGTAGTGGTGCCCCTACCTATGAAGCTTCAGTGTGACAATCAGGCAGCATTGTTCATTGCCAATAATCCAGCCTTCCATGAAAGGACCAAGCATATTGAAGTTGACTGTCATTATACTCGGGACCTGATCCAGAGAGGATTGATATCCACTACACATGTGGGCTCAGGAGATCAGACTGCAGATGTGTTCACCAAGCCACTGCTCAAAGGACCTTTTCAGAGATGTTCATCCAAGCTGAGCATGATAGACATCTATGCTCCACCTTGAGGGGGAGTGTAGAAATAGTTCGTAACATTATTATCTCGTTATGTATCTGTTTGTTATTTCATTATCTTTAATAGGTCTCTCTGTAATTTACCCTTAAGGTCTCTCCCTATATAAGAGAGCCTAGGGTTTTTCTAAATGATTATCGAAGTATTTTCCCAACAGTCTATTCATGAGCTTGGTGTTGAGCTAAATTATCACGTGATTTTTGACAAGCTCTATTGTTATTTCCTAGACAACTGGGTGATGTAGATTTCTGGTGGGGAACATGAGAAGAACGGCCTTTAGTACCTTGATATCCCTGCAGATTCTACCTTTGTCGACGATGTCTCCATCTCAGCTAATCCACTCATTTGGCATTTACGACTTGGTCGCCCCTACGCCAAAGCTCTCTCCATGATGTTCCCCAAACTCTCTTCACTGAAGTCATTTGAGTGTGAGGTTGTCAGTTCGCAAAACATCATCAGGATTCCTTTCCTCATAAGGCGGAACAACATTACCTTTCTTTGGTTCATTATAATATCTAGGGACCATGTCTGATATGTAGTATGGGTGGTCATAGATATTTTATGGTGTTTGTAGACGATTATAGCATATCTTCCTAGGTCTATTTGATAAAGAAATGATCAAATATTAATAAAATTATCAAGTCTGTTCAATTTTGTAAAACATCTGTCTCTACTTGTATTCATATTATACAGACTGACAATGCTCTTGAGTTTACCCAGCAAGACATGTTATCTTTCTTTGCCTCTTAAGGAACCCTTCATCAGACTTCATGTCAGTATACCTCTCAGCAAAAGGAGTAGCAAAAAGGAAACTTCATCATCTTCTAGACATCACTCATTCATTACTCACTCACATGAAGGTTCCCAAGACCTACTAGTAGGATGCTATTCTTGTGGCCACCAATCTCATAAATAGTGTCCCATCGTTTGTCTTATGATTTAACTCCTTTTTCTCTTTTATATCCCAATGAGAGACCATTTCTGTTGCTATTGAGAATTTCTGGCTACACTGCTTTTGTTCTTTACTTCCAGACTGCAGATGAAATGTTTCCTTGTGATATCAAGTATGTTTTCCTTAGATATTCTCATACTTAAAAGGGCTACATGTGCTACAATCTATGTGGTCATTGTTATTATATTTCCGTTGATGTCACTTTCTTTGAACAGACTAACTACTTTACTCAGTATGTCAATGACATACCTTTGGAGCTACCACCTCCACCCATTATCTACAAAAGAAAATACACTATTCAATCTAACCATGTATTATTACTTGTTCCTTACTTGCAGGATGATTTTCCCTCTTCGAGTGTGTTGGACATGCGAGCCCACAGCTAGCCATTATGCAATAAATGTTATTGCGAATATCATTCCCTGATCTGGAATGAAGAATGAATAATTTGCATAATAGGTCCCTCAGTACAATTAGGGTTATGTACCATGGCTATCTTAATGATCATACAATTGTTGATTCAATTATTGAATCATAGAGGCTGGTGCTTGGATGAATATCTAAAGGGTTAGATTGAGGACTCATCAAGCACCGTCAAATGATTGTTAAGAGATGATCTCCAGCCTGAGTAGGAGATGGCAATCCTTATCTCTAAAGGCTGATATCTGACCGACCTCTTGATGTAGGTCCTCTGCATAGGAATAGAGATTCGGAGGTGTCAGATTAGTTAGGTCAAAGAGTTGACTTAACGAGATCGAGATAACCAAAGTCCTATATCATATGCTGTCCTGATATAGGCACGCATCCTCTGACCGGAGATAGATGTGTTACTATATGTCTGAGTATGTACATTTGGCAGACCAATAGGTTGATGACCTAACCAAGGTCTATACACCGGCGCGCTGGTGTGCATATAAGGGCATATGACTAATACGATCTCTCAAAGGGATCATACAAGTTCATTTACTGAATTGGAAGACATGAGCTCACTCATGAGATATTGGGAAGAGTCAAATTCCATGCACGATCGTCTCACTTTGGAAGCTTGACTGAATTTGTAGGTTTGATATATACTTTTGGAAAGTATATGATCAAGACCTAGGTATGATATATGCTTTTGGAAAGTATATGATCGATACCGACTCCCAATGATCGAATGAGAAACTTACTAATAAAAACCCTGAAGTAGACAGTATAAAGTTGATCTAATACTTCGAGTTTATTCTGAATCTTCCAGTATGCAGGATGTACAGGTATTGGGAATACCTGAGGGTGATGTGATCATAAACGATTGTATAACCATGACGCTTCCATTCCTAGGGAGTGATGAAACAGGTCTGGATTTTAGTGACTCCTCTCAGCAGAGAAGTAATCTGATCTTAGTCCAAATGTTGGACATTGATCAGAATGTGATTCAGATGCAATGAGAAGATTAGATTTGCGGTCTTGATTTAATCAAGCATCTATGGGAGGCCCACGATCTGCATTTGAGATATGATCTCAATATCCAAGTCACTATACGTGGAACAATACAATTGCCATGTCCTTATCTCCAAGTATCTGCGGATAAAGCGCAATATCCTTGAAAGAGTTCAGGATAATTTCATTGTTGATATGTGTATCCGAGCATTGAGAAAATTGATAATTAAATGTGATTTAATTATCATGAGTAATATGAATATAATTCATATTGTAAGGAGAGTTATCTAAGATAACTATATGTGATTTAATTATCAAATACATGAATAATATGAATGTGATTCATATTATTTGAGAACAAGAGAATGGAGATCCAAGATGATTAAATGTGATTTAACTATCATGGATATGAATAATGTGGATAGCAATATCCATATTAGTCATATATATTATAAATATGATTTATAATATATAAGAGAGCTATTTGTAATTTACATTTATTAATTAAATGTTGATGTGAATTGGATTCACATTGGACATTAAATTGAAAATATAATTCACATTTTATTTTGGGTTGTGAATGTGATTCACAATTTTCCAATGGCAAGATTGCAATATTAACAAAATAATTATGAATTATTTTTGTAGAATAATTTACAATAAGTGTTGTTGTAAATCTTGGAGATTTCCATGGAATAATGTAATCTCATGAGATCTCATGAGATTGCATGAGATTGCCACCAAATCCAATATTATGGAAGAAGGCAATCTTCATTCCATAATCTCCATGCTTGATTGATTTAATTTGGGATTGATTTATATTGATTTATCAATATAGATTTAATCTAAATTAAATTAATTGTTGTTGGTTTTTACCAACACAAATCTTAGCCATTAAAAGAAACACAATCAATGAGAGCCATTGGATTTGTGTTGTCCGTGGATTGAGAAAATTGATAATTAAATGTGATTTAATTATCGTGAGTAATATGAAAGGAGAGGTACCCCTTTGCTCTTCTTTACACACAAAAGAGAACATAAGTCTCTCTTTCTCTCTCTCTTTCTCTCTACACGTCAGCCCTCTCTCTTCCTCTCTCATGGCCGTCCACCACGGATGCCCTACAGGGAGTCTCCATCGTCGCAGCGTCGTCGTTATGCTGCCCGATGGTTTGCTCGTGGATCTCCGTCTACTTCGGCGTGCCTTGCTCGTGAAGAAGACGTCGTATCTCGTTTGTCGAGATCAGGAGATCCGTCGCTTGGATCATCAACATGGATTGCGAGAAGCACGTGTTTCATCAACACGCTCGCAAGCGTCTCCTCCATCGGATCGGACTTGAACAAGAGGTCTCTTCGTTTAGAGACTCGATCGCAACCACGCTTCAAGAGGTAATCCTATTACTTGTTTGTGGTTTAGACGAAACGATCCGAGAAGTGTTCTTGGATCATGTGGTTTCGTCACATGAAAATTTTTTAATTTCCGCTGCATAGAACAACTAGTGCGACTAGTCGTTCTTCGTCGTATTTGATACGATGCTCACGCTTCCGTGATGCGCTTGAGGATCTAACCATATCCTTCAGAGTGTTCCCATCATTACAGATTCGGATGCTCTATCCGATCTCCTTGTAGCTCTGCAAAGGACAAAAAGGAAGTGTATAAATCCCATGTCACATTTTACTTCCACTGACAGTTTATTCAGTTCTGACAGGTGATTTACAAATGCTCTGACGGCTATTACTATTCCTCGTGATCATCATAGTGCACTACAAGACCATGGTTGGAAAAAGGCCATGGATGAGGAGATGGATGCACTTACCTCTTGGGGCACATGGGATCTTGTGATGTGTCCTCTAGGTGTCAAGCTTGTTGCTTTTCGGTGGTCTTTATGACTAAACAATCGCATCATGGCTTTATTAACAGACTAAAGGCTAGGCTTATAGCAAAAAAGGGCTTCACTCAGACTTATGATGGGGACTACTATGAGACTTTTTCTCCAATAGCCAGAGTTGAGCATTGGGTTGGGCAGGCCCGACCTGAAATCCAACCCATAAAGCCCAGCCCAAACCCGAACCTAAATTTAATTGGGCGTCTTTGGGCTCATATAAAAGCCCATTTAGTATTTCAGGTCGGGCTCGGGCCGAACAGGGCCTAAACCCCAAAGCCCTATAGCCCAAACAAGGTCGGGCTAGGACTAATTTGTTCAATATCCTTAAAATAGGATGGCAACTTTGCATTCATAATGTATGAATCTAATAATGAATTCGTTATGCCATGGGGAGGACATACGACCTGCAACCACAATAACAATGAAAGGTGCAGAGAATTAATTATGTATATTCCTATCTTTCCCTCTAAACAAGTCCCTTATAAACTTTCATTTAACACCTTTTATCCAATTAATTTTCAACAAGAAATAATGGCGGCTCCCATTGACTGAAAGTTGAAAACCAATTTCACGCCACGCATTCCATTTCATATTTGAATATTTTAGCCTTTATTTTTAAATATCATTTCTTTAATGCATGTGGACTTGCTCGTAGATCCCACCAAAAGTCTTCGATGTCTTCCTCGTGAGAACATTTTGGTCGTTGCTTATCTTCTACAACACCTCCATGTATGTATGGGTGGTCGCGCCCGAGCCCGGCCTGTTTAACCGCCTAACACAGAGGAGAGAGTCGTACACCCTACACAAGGCGGGAGCGATGTTGCTGAACTGATCCCTCACAAGGTCCTAGGTGATCAAAACAGCAATCAACCCATACAGTATAAATCAATCGATAAAGAAGCACGTGTGAATCAAAATTTATTATAAACCCTACAAATAAATATAGTAACAAGTAGAGTAGGGTGTCAAATACAGGGAACACACGATGTAGCACTTAATATTATTTATAAATAAATAATGAACAAATAATATAGATATGTATATATAGCTATGCACAATATTAGTCCAAGAACGTGGGGTTTTTTAAAAATTTATATTTATATTTTTTATATCTTTTTTTTATATTTTACGGTATTAATTTCTGATTTTTATTTTCTTTTTATATTTTTCAAATTTTTATATTTCTTTTTCTTTTTAAAGATGTAATATAGAATATATAAAGCTATATATGTAATGTAAGCTAATATAATTATAAAAACTAATAAAAATACTTAAAATATAGGAAATAAAATCTTTTGTGTTTTAAGTAATTTTTTATTATTTTTGTAATTTTGTAGATAATTTTGCTAGTTTTTATGTATTTTTATAGTCAAAAATATCCAAAATCAGGGATTTAATAATTGATCAAGATTGAAGTGAAGATTAAAAATAGCAAAATAAGTCCAAAATTCTTTAAATCAAATTTAGTATATATAGGGATAAGAATATAAAGAAAAATCAGAGGCAGAAAATTATACTTTGGGGATTTTTAGCTTTTTATAAAGGACTTTATAGCTTTTTAATTTTTATATGTTTTCTTTTGCTATTTTTTAAGGATTTTCGGTCTCAGGGTATTAGACACTATAATAAGTAGATACTAGTTTTTGGAAATTTCTAGACATGATTTTATAATCTTTTGGGTTTTTTAGACAAACAGGGACTATCCATGCAATATTCAATTTTTAGAATATAAGAAAAGGGCACAAAATGCAAATTTAATTATATTGCGTGAACAACCATGCATCCAGGTACCTAATCCTATTTTTTTCATGATTTTTTAGGCACGTTTGGCATTTTTAATAAACAACTAATCACACAAACAAATGATTAAATTGACAAGGCCATTTTTGCAATTAAAATTAAATGTGAGGGGCACACTGCAATTTAAACCAAACTTTAACGCTAATATTCAAACATTATATATTAAACAACAGTTAAAACAACTCCAGATGGTGTTCGAGCAATAGTTACAACATAAAACGTGCGCACACACGTGACTCTAACAGGGACTGAATTGCAATATTTGAAAAGTTTCATAGGGCACATGCAATTTGTCCACTACTTTTTAAACTACATAGAATATTTACGGGACTCTTTTAAAAATTACAAAATAGCGGAGGGGGTTTTATGATAACTACCTACTAACGCTCCAGGAACCCACCGCTCTAGACTTGCCACGTGTCCGATCGTACTGCTATGAATGGGCGACGTTTCGAATAGAACCAAGGGCTAGGATTAGACCTGGGCCCTTATTCTCTATCCAACAATGATGGGTTCCTCTGGAAAAACAGCCAAGAACCCGCCGTCAGCAAACTTCAATCCTTCGCTTCTTCGTGCTCCGGTCGTGGGATGCTCCTCTAATAAGCCCAACATGAAGTCGGGCGTCCTCCGCGTGCAACGGCAGACTCCAAGGAAGGCGAGCGGGCTCGTGGTGCTCCAGCAAAGCCAAAGCACCTTGAGTTGCTCTAGTTGATCGTCAGGGTCCATACGCATCCTTAGACCTGTAAATCAGCACCAAAATATTCTCGGGTATGAGGTCTGTCTCCTCGACCCAGGAGTTGATCGAAATAAAGGGGAAATGGAATGGAGGTGGGACTCCGGCGTTGGGCGGCGAAGGGAGTCCCACATCCACAATGGATCTAGGTTGGATGAAGTGGGGGTTCGGTGGAGAAGGCGAGGAGAAGTGAGATGGCATGAAGATCGATATGAGTTAACGGTTGGATGACTCTGATTTTGACCTGGAGGCTTAGGTCCAGGAATTGGGGATTTGCGAATTAAACACTACACGCTTGATAAAACCTAAAATTAATGATGCAGAATGAAATCTACACTACAAGAGTACCTAGGAATGCAGAGAAAAGGGCTCGACTGAGCTAGAAGCTCATGAGCATAACCTTGCGTCGGAGGTACACCGTAGGTGGCTGGATCACCAATTCCTTCACTCCCTGCTGCAGAAGGCAGCTCCATCTTGTTGTCACCAAGATCGAGCTCAAGGGCACACTCTGAGGGGTTGAAAGTGGACGAAAAGGGATCAAAAAAGAAAAGTTGGTCAGGGGGGTTATTCATAAGTGCTTTTTTAATTGAGTTTTGAAGGGATTTTGCGTGAGATCGATCGAGAGTTTGGTGGGGATTCTAGGAAGGGTGTGGATGAAGGACGAGATGGCTACAGGAAGGTGGAAATCTTGAGGGAAATGGGTGCGAATTGAGTTGGGTATAGAATTGGGAGAAATGGCGCTTTCGTGAAGTACTAACAGAAGTCAGAGGGGGCAAGGTACAGTTGACTTAGGTCAACGAATGGAGGCAATTGGTTGGTCCACGTGGACCAACTAGGAAATTCTAAGGCAAAAATGCCTTGGAAAATGGATAACAAATAGTAATTTATTGTATTATTTTTAGGTTATAAAATGAAAAGTGTTTCTAATTTAATTTACTGTAGTATTTTATACTTATTTTTATTTTTTTTCGAGGTGTTTTATTAGAGGTTTCTTTTTACAAGTATACATATAGGTATTTTCTTCTATATTTTGTATTTTATATTTTTATTTTGTATTTTCAACTTTATTATTTTATTTTGATAATTTATATATTTATGCTTATTTTTATGTTCATACATATATTTTTACTATATTTTTATGACAAAATATTTACACTTAGATAAATGGGTATATTTATTACGTAGGTTTATGTATTGTATATTCATCTATGTACATAGTATACATATTTTATTTTAGGGATTTTTACACCCGTAACCCTGAGTAATTCCTCAATAACATTCATAACCCTGCATAATCGCGATTTACGCGAGAAACCCTAAGTAATGGTTAACTCTTACACGGGATGACCATGTGTTAGTTGCGGTGAGTTTTGATATGACGATCGTTAGTTTGGACTAAAATGCCCCCATGTTTGCTGCCCTCCCCAACGGCTACAATTATGACCGTTGGTGTTGTCCCCTTGCATGGATTCCTATATAATATTAGTGGGAGGAGCACCATTGCTGTGCTTTTTTAAGGAAGCTCCTATCGAAATTCTTTCACCCAGAAAATGTGTTCAAGTCAATCATCATCCAGTGCACATTGCCATTGCGGCGCAGAGGCCACGATGAAGACCTCAGGGAAGCCGTGGAGCAAAGGAGCGAGGTTTTTCACATGTCGCTTCAAAACATGTGATTTCTTTCAGTGGTTGGATCAACCGTCAGGTCGTCGAGCACCGGGAAAAAGGGAAATCGAAGATTCTGAGGATGATAAAGGTACAATCCATTTGTACAAGAATTATCAAGATGCAAAGGAGAATTTTAGAGATGTATTGTGTAACGTGAGAGAAATTTTATTATGGCTGAAAGCAATTTTGCTTTGTTTGATTGTAATTGTCACGCTACTGATTCACATCAGTTTGAAATGAAGAGGAAAGTCGAACACCTTGGTTATCTTAAACCACATCGTGACACCATGATGGATCCTCATGCAGGAACATAAAGCATCAAGAAGTGCATATTCCAAGAAACATGGAACCTCATACAAGAACATAAAGCATCAAGAAATGCACATTTGAAGTAACATGGATCCTACATTAATTTCCAACAAACCAATAGGTCATGAACAGATTAAAACCAACATGCAGCATAAACCAATTCGTATTGTTCATACAGGCGCACACAACATCACCATGACCTTGGACCTCCCGCGAGATCACAATTGTTCATATACAGATAAAAACCAGCAAGCATTATAAAACATGTATTAATGTTCTTACATGCCCAAGCAAAAAAGTACTTCACCACCTTGATTCATCTAGCAAGATCACAAAAAAATTACAGCAAAGGTCACTGAACAAAATTCGCCACTTTCCATCGCTCCAAGTGCAGTTATCAACGCCTTTCCTACAAGGACAAAGCATTCAAAATGTGTATTGTTCAGAAGACTTGGGTAGAAGAGTTTGCAGTGTACCTTTGCTTGATTCACCGAGCAAGAAGGTCCATCTGGGAAGGCCTCCGCTTCTCGTGTTCTCTTGCGTCCACGCCCTCGTCCTGTGGAGCTTCATACTGCTCTCCCCCTCGTAGAAGAAGCCCCTAACCTTAGCCCAATGCCACTTAACAAAGATGAGTTTCAGTTGCATTTAATACTACGTAATTAATAAAAATAATTTACAATTCATCCTTAAGAGATACCTTCGATTGGCCATTGCATCTTGCACGCTAGAAGATGCTTGTGTTGAGGGGCATACCGACATTCCTCGAGGTGTCCCTCTTGGAGCATTGATTGGCTCCTTGCAAGTACGGGCTTGGTGGTTAAATTTGCCACACCTACTGCATTTATGCTTGGTTTTGCTTTCAATCTCATCCCTCAGCCTAATGTGGTTCTTTCGCGGTCTTCCTGGAGGTCGTGTTGTATGAGGCAGTTTCACCTTGAAGGGCAAGCTGACTTGTAGCCACTTGGTCTTGTCGGGCATTGGGATATGTAACCACTAGAGTAGACTTTTCGATAACGAACAACCTTGTATAAGTCATCGACATAAATCTCCCACCGCACTCCTCTTATGCTTGCTAATGTTGCCGCGACATGTGTGGAAGGAAGGCCGCAAATTTGCCATCTCCTGCAGGAGCATTCACGAACCCTAAGGTCCAATACATATCTCCCTAAAGGAGATTCCACCTCCACATGGCTATCGTCATCCCTTCTAACAATTTAACCTTTAAGGTCTCTCGTGATCCCTCTAGTGTATGACAACGCATATGGTACCACGTTTTCATTCCAAGCCTTTGATTTCCGCCGTCGTTCTTCCATTGTGGTCATCAATTTCTGTCTAATCCAGTCAATAAGTTCACATATAGGCTGGTTTCTGGCTGGTGATATCCATGCATTGAAGGACTCACTGAGATTATTTGTCAGATAGTGGCACTTTGCGAGGTCTTTGAACTGATGGCGGCTCTATTTCTCCTTCACGTTTGCTAGGTATTCATATGCAGCCATACTAACCTTTTGAATTTCAGCCATCCTATGATTAAAATGCTTAACTTCAAATGCTCTTGTTGTAGACCAAACCATTACTTCCAGTTCCTCTCTAGGGAACTTCCTCTTGAAGTTCTTATAGAGATGACGCATGCACGTTCTGTGCTCAGCTTGTGCGAATATTGTGTTCATGGCGAACCCCTTTTGTGCATCGGATATGAATGTCAATTCAACACCATTATCAGACTCAATAGCATTATTTAAATGTGACATAAACCAATTACATTCACATTTGTTTCACTTTCCACAACAGCAAATGCAATTGGGAACAAATAATTGCAACCATCCAACATTGTGGCAGATAGCAGCGTCCCCAAGTACTTTCCTTTCAAGTGGCAGCCATCAAGCCCAATGAAAGGTCTGCATCCTTCGATGAATCCCTGTCTTTGTGCTTTTAGCGATATAAATACACGCAAGAATGAGTCATCATTCTCGGTTTCATAATGAATTACACTTCCCGGGTTCCGACTCTTCAATTCGTAAATGAGAGATGGAAGCCTCTCGTACGAGTCCTCTACCTTGCCATAGATCTTGTCGAGAGCAATTCTTCGTCCCCTCCAAAGCCTCATGTACGGTAGGCGGATTTGGAATTGCTCGCTTATCCGCTGGGAGATCGCATTGACGATCATATCAGGATTTTCCTTGATCCAACCTTCGATGTTCTTTGAAATCCAGTCTTGTAATGCCAAGGAGTTACTAACCCTACTAACAGAGGCGCAGTTGTGCTCCCCTTGCAGAGTTCTAACTCGAAAACACATATTGTCTTGTACTCTTGATGCATGGATTCTCCATTTAAAGTCCGCTCCTCTGCATATAGATGTTACTCTTACTGCCTCACTTTTGATATATCTCACATCAAACTCATGTTTCAGACAATGTGTAAACAATGCAAACTTGAATTCATCATGACCATCAAAATCGGCTCCAACAAATAAGTCAGGGATGTCAACATCACCGTCGCGCCTTCGAAATCATCTACGTCCTCTAATTCAGAATCCAAAAGATAATGATAGTTGTTATCGGACTCTAGGCCACTGAGTTCATCATCATCACTTTCAGTTGTGTTATCACAAACAAACTCAGGGTCATCAGAATCGCTAAGGTCGATCACGCGGGAATGGGACCGCAATACCCTCCATGATCTAGCTACACGCGATTGCCGAGAAGACATGATTGGTGCCTCCATTTCGAAGGGAGTCATGTAACCACTGGATTCCTCACCAACTCCCTTAGCCATCTCTCCATACAATGGATCAGCATCCATGTTCACATCGACATTTTCCATGTTAATTTCCATCTGCACAACCTCATCCTCAATATCAATAGCCTGATATGCTGAATAGGCTCCTGTTTGAGCAACTTCTGGTGCAATGTCCATAGATTCTTCGCTAACAGGTATATTGGGGAAAGCGGGAGGATGAAGTGACTCACCACTGACATGGCTCACCTTACGCAGAGCTTCCAGAGCCTCCACAGTATCGAGCATGACATCACAGGCAGAAGTTGATGTTGGGTTTTCACCCACATCTACATTCTCTGGATCTTGGTCCACAGTTGCATTCTCCTCCACCGCCGCAATTGCTTCTATACAATCTTCGTCAAACTCGACAACAAGCTCAATCTACGTCCCATCTTGAAGCAGGTGGAACACCTCCATCATCTCTTTCTCAACCGACAATTTCGCATACCTAGCAAATCAATAAAAGGTTTATAATCGATATGTAATTAGCGCGTACAAAACATAAATATATCTTCGTACCTGGTCGGATTAGAATTAGGAACTTTGTAGATCATGCGCAGTGAGTTCTTGGCTTGCCACGGGACGACTTCGACAATGTCCTTGATGATGTCGAACCAACATCTGTAGTCTGGGTTCGTCCCTATCACGACCTGCTTTCCCAACAAATACTTGTCTCCACCACGCCCTCTAGCCTTCTTGAAGTAGCCCCCATATCGGACGCATATGCTGAGGATTCCTTCACGGCCTTCGAACCACCTCATCCTAAAAGATGTATGCATTCAACGTCCCCGATGAGACACACATTCGTGGAGGTTTGGAGGAGGTTTACAAGGACAAAAATAACTTGATTGAGCCATACCTTCGCTTTTCTCTACTCCTAGACGTTGATCAGTGGTTGGGGACGAACGCAGCAAGGTGGCGGCAAGGCTTCTTCTTCGACGTCGGGGAGCTTCTTCGTCGCCTGGGAGAAGGCAATGGAGAGTCGATGGCGGGAGGGAATGGGGTGACGCAATCGAGGGTGGGAGGGGTAAACCCTTCGAGGCCGACCTCCGCATACGATTTGACTTCCTTTCTCATCCTGGCCGTCCACGTGGCACACGAAAAGTGGAATTCATCCTAGCCGCCCGATCTACCTCGGTTGGCCAGTCTTAACTGGGGCAGGGTAGGTGGTAACCCAACCCCAGTTAGGCACTGAGGTCCCACGTAACAGAGGGTTACATCTATAACTGACACCCATTATTCAGGGTTTCTCGTGTAAATCGCGATTATGTAGGGTTATGAATGTTATTGAGGAATTACTCAGGGTTATAGGTGTAAAAATCCATTTATTTTAATGATTTCTTTATGGTTTAGTTTTAGTTTTAATATGTACATATCTTATAAATAATATTTACAAAATTATAAAAATATAAGATTATCAAAATAATAAACAATAAATAAAATGAATATTTTATTCGAGTATATTGTACAATAGAGGTCCAAAACCTAACTTCACACCTTAATTCTAAAAAAATGAAACCACCTTCATTAAATAGTTTATTAAAAGTTATATACAATTAAAGGTGAATTTTGATACATTTTAAGGTTTATTTGGGAGATATGGGTCTGTGAAGTTTGGGTTTAGGATTTTATTCTATGTATAAAATGTATACTGTATATTATTTTTGTATGAAATAAATTTTATATTTTTCTATACATTTTTATCTACAATTTTCATGTACAAAGTTTCTTTATTTGAGGTGTAAATAATAAAGAATAAAATAGGTCTCAAAAGGTAATTATTGTCCTATTTTATAGATGTGAACCGGTTGTGGTTTTTGTACATTTTGTTGTTCTATCTCCCCAACTTTAGTCCTTGTTGACTAAGTCATCATGAAGATTGAGTCTCGGGGGTTAGGGTCACTTCAGTGTCCTTTACACTTCGCTCTTTTTCTTTTCTTTCCTTTATTCTTTTATTTTGGCAATAAATATAATAAATGTACAGTATTTTCTATAAATTAATGAATGTTTATTTTAACAAATTAATGATACATCCATGCATTCAACTAGGGTTTAAAGCTAAAATGAAAGAATAAAGGTGATGAAATGGAGATTCATCATGGCCCAATATATTTCAGGTCGAGTTCAGGTTTAGACCTGGATTAAAAAAAACATGGGCTAGCCCATGTGCTAAAATAGGCTTGGACTGAGCCAAGTTGAATCCAACCCGGTCCGATGCGCATCCCTACTAGTAGCCAGGATGGGATCAATACACACTATTTTTTCGGTTGCTGCTAATAAAAATTGGCTCATCTTTGACCTCGACATAAAGAATATTTTTTGTACAGTGACCTCAAGGAGGAAGTTTACATTATGCATCCATCGGGTTACTCCGTCGAGGGGGAGCATGTTTGCCGACTTCGTAAGGTCATCTATGTTCTAAATCATAAGTCCACAAGCATGATTTGACAGGCTTACCACTGAGATAGGATCGCTTAACTTCCACGGGAATACATCTAATCTATTATGTCTCGGTCAGGCAACAGTCTACTGGCATTGTGATATTGGCAGTTTTATGTTACTGATACAACAATTATAGGTGATGATGAAGCGGGTATTCTAGAGACCAAGGACCACCTCCAGAAGGTTTTTGTCACCAAGGATCTTCGTCAACTCAAATAATTCCTAGCATTTAAATGATATGCATTGCATAAGGACTGCACCTATCACAACGGAAGTCCTACCTGGATATTCTTACAAAGGTTAGCTTACTTGTATGCAAACCATCAAGCATCTTAAAAAAGTTGTGGGAAACATGCTACGTCCACTAATACTGAGTTTGAGAATACTACACGATGTAGGGGCCTAATAGGCAAACTACTCTACCTCATTGTCACTAGACCATACATATCATATGTTGTGAGCAGAGCAAGCCAACACATGGAGAGAATGCTTTACATTTGTTGGAGTATGTATCATTTATATGTAGATGGGTAAATGAATCTCTCCAGGATCCATTTACCATATCCAGAGTTCAGTCCCACACCTACCACAGTTGGGACTTAGAGAGTCTATGGAGGATATATAAGAAGCCCCAGATCTCCTGTATCTAGTGAGAAAGTTCAATGAACGATCAACCCTTCGAGGCATTCTCTTGTGATTTCATCCCACTCCTTAGGGAGTAGGATTCCACATTCAATCATGTGTTCTTCATTTTCTTTATCATTTATTTCAAATACGCTTCCACATTCATATTTTCTAATATGGTATCAGAGCGGATCGATTCTCTAGGAAGTTATGGTCGTTATTTTTTTTTAGATTTGAGATTCAATTCTAGGGTTTCTATTGAAATCATAATTATGTTCTTGAGGATTATTTTTGAATATTTATTATTATATTCAAGTTCATGTTGCGTGCATCATCAAGTTGGAAGTCGGACTTATCGACATCTCTTGAAAATGGTTTCTAGGGTTCCTGAGTTCCAGCTCCAGGAACGGCAATCTCCAGGCAGAGCTCCATGGTCCAACAGGAGCCTCCAAGCCTCGACGGCGGCCCTCCAAGACGCATCTCGTACGCCAGGCATATGCACAATGCATATAGATGGTGTAACCTCCTCACTTCGCTCCCACCAGCCGAACTACAGAGGCGGCACTGCCCCTCATCTCTAGCACCTCCACATCCAGGCTCCTGCGATGACTGTGGTGTTGGGTTCTCCCGAAACCCTAGGCGCGAGCGGCGTTCCAATTAAAGGAGGGTTTTCCTTATGGGAACCGTAAAGGGGGTTTTATCATTTTAGTCCAAAGGCATGCGGTCATGTTTTTTAAAAAAAAGGCAAAACAAAAGGGGAGGAGGCTGAGTGCTTTTGGGCCCAAGTGGACCGATACCAAGCGTTAAAAAAATTGGTTCCACTTTTGTAAAGGCCTAATTGGCATGTTTTGTATTTTGGCCTTTGTAAACCAAAAAAGGAGAGGGAAAGAAAAAAAAGAGGAGACAGAAGGTACATGGAATGCCGGAATATCTCAACACTCCCCCTCAAGATGGGGCATAGATGTCAATCATGCTCAGCTTGGACGAACACTTCTGAAATGGCCCCCTGAGTAGTGCCTTGGTGAAGATATATGTTGTCTGCTCTCCTGAACTAACATGAGAAGTGGAAATCAGACCCTTCTGAATCATATCCCTCGTGTAATGGCAGTCTACCTCAATATGCTTCGTCCTCTCATGGAACGCGGGGTTATTGGCAATAAAAAGGGTCGCCTGATTGTCACATTGGAGATGCATAGGAAGTGGCACCTCTATGGTTAAGTCAGTAAGAACAGATCTGACCCACATCATCTCTATCGTAGCTTGTGCCATAGCCCTGTATTATGACTCGGCACTAGATCTGGCAACCACCGTCTGCTTCTTACTTTTCCACGAAACCAAGGAATTTCTTACAAACACAGCAAAATCTAAGGTAGACTTCCTATCCTTCGGACATCCAGCATAATCTACATCTGCACATGTTGTAACTGATAGAGATGTACCACTGTTGAAAAGAAGTCATGTACCAGGTGAAATCTTCAGGTGTCTTAGAATTATATGGACTGCATCCATATGTATGTCCGGGTTGCTCCATAAACTGACTAACTTCGCTCACAGCAAATGATATATTGGGCCTTGTGATAGTCACATATAGTAGCTTGCCAACAAGCTCCTTGTACCTCCTCTTGTCGACCTCCTCAGTGTCATCATCATATAGCTACATGCTCGGGTCAATAGGAGTAGTGGCAGGTCTGCAATCTGCCATACATGTCTCTGAAAGAAGATCTACAACACACTTCCTCTGAGTCATCACAAGACTTCTCTGGTTCCGTGCAAACTCCAACCCAAGGAAGTAATGTAAATGTCCAAGATCCTTGGTCACAAACTGTTGATCTAGGAAGTCCTTGGCACCCTGGATGCCCTGCTTGTCATCTCCTGTAACAATTATATCATCAACATACACAAGAATGACAACAGTACCACTATGAGTCTTCTGTACAAACAAAGAGTGGTCAGCAGTCGATCGTGCAAACCTGTGCTACTCTATCAAGTCTGAGAGCATCTGGAACCATGCTCTTGGACTTTGCTCAAGGCCATAAATTGCCCTGTGAAGCCTGCACACCTTCTGGCACTCCCCCTCAACAGTAAACCCCGGTGGCTGCTGCATGTATACCTCTTCCTGTAGATCACCATAGAGGAAGGCATTCTTCACATAAAGCTGGTATAGAGGCCAATCTCTTGCCACAGCAACTGACAGTAGAATCCGCAGAGTAGAGTGTCTAGCCACGGGAGAGAAAGTATCCTGATAATACACCCCATATGTCTGGGTGAACCCACGTGCCACAAGTCTCGCCTTATAGCGATCTATACTACCGTCCTCACGATGTTTCACAGTGAACACCCACTTGCATCCCACAACTGACGCATCAACTAGAGCCGGCACCAGACTCCACGTACCACGCGACTGTAACGCAGCCATCTCCTCTTCCATAGCCAAGCGCCAACGGCTATCCTGCGGTGCTTCCTCATAATTCCGTGGAATTTTCACGGTCGATAGAGCTACTGCAAATCTCTGAAAATCCCCTGTAAGTCGATGAAAGGATACTTGAGAAGCTAGGGGATAAGAAGCACAAGATCTCTTCTGCTTTCGAACTGCAATAGGAATATCCAGATCAGAGGGAACATCTTCCATATGTGCGGTAATTTCCTGCAATGAGTCCTGCATAGACACATCTCCAGACCCATCATTAGATGATATGTTATCAAAACAAACCTAGGGCTCCGTGGAAGATGGATGACGACTATGAGCAGAAGCAGACCGACAGGTGTAGAACTTAGGAAGGCATGGAACAGGTGGCGCAAGCGACTGGATAGTAGGAGGTGGTGGAGGAGGAGGTGGAGATGGTGATGGTGGTGTTGGTGGAGGTTGTGGGACAACAGGCATGGGAGGAGGTGGCATATAGACAGCTTCCTCTGTGTTCGATGAAGCCAACCAATACCTGTAGGAGATAAGTACATCACCGACTCAAAAAACGTGACATCAGCACTAATATAATATTTTCTGCGTAGAGGATCATAACACTGATACCCTTTCTGAGTCCTGAAGTATCCAACAAACACACATTTGATAGCTCGAGGGGCAAGCTTGTTAAGACCAGGAGTCAACTGGTGAACAAAAGCGACAGACCCAAAGACACGAGAAGTGAGTGAGAATAATTCCTTCTCAGGAAAGGCAACAGAGAAGGGAGTTTTCTCACCCAAGATAGATGATGGCATACAATTCACCAAGTAACATGTGAGAATTGCATCACCCCAAAATGAGTGTGGTGCACGAATGAGAAGAGTTCGAGTAATGTCCAGAAGATGACGATGCTTTCTCACAGCAACACCATTTTGCTGGGAAGTGTAAGGGCAAGATGTTTGACGAACAATCCCTCTGGATGAAAGGAAATGAGATATATCACGAGTACAAAACTCCAGCGCATTATCTGTTCGAACAAACTTCACAGAGGTAGAGAAAACATTTTTGACTTCATTAATAAAATTTTTGAACACATTCCCTGCTTCAAATTTATTCTTTAAAAGAAACACCCATGATAAACGTGAAAAATCATCCACGGCTACAAGATAGAATCTGTGTCCCTGGTGATCAGGTACACGACTTGGACCCCATATGTAAACATGAAACAACTCAAAAGAGGAGCTATTGCTCCGACTCTGACGACTGGGAAAGGTGGATCGATGATGCTTTCCCAACTGACAAGCTTTGCAGTGAAAGGAAGAAGTAGGTGAAATCTGCGGCAACATATGACACATCTTCTAAAGAGGAAGGTGACCAAACCGGAGGTGCCAGGTGAATGGAGAGACAGAGCCAGACAAAAGAGAAGATACGCCAGCATATGGAGTTCAGACCAGACGATAGAGGCCATCCTGCTCACGACCACACCCAATCACCTTGCCCGTAAGAATGTCCTGAAAAACAAGAGTCGATGGGTCAAAAATAGCACGACAGTGCAAGTCCTTGGTAATCTGATTAATAGAAAGCAAATTCATAGAGAAATATGGAGCATGTAACACATTCTGCAGACGCATTGACGGTATCAAGGAAATCTCTCCTTGTCCTGTAATCGGAGAATGACTCCCATCAGCTATCACAATTGTTCACCCTGGCTTAACTTGTCTATATGGCGTAAGCTGATGTCTGTCTTCACATCGATGATGTGTCGCATCGGAGTCCATATTCCACTCTGAAATGTCAGATCCATGATAGGATGTAAAAGCATAAGTACCTGAGGTGCTGGCAGCACCAAAAATACTAGAAGAGGCTGAGACTGCCACATCTAATTGATCTCCTGAGGATGATGATGCGGAAGGAGGTATAATGTCCCTCAGTCTGGCTACGAGGTGATCAAACCTTTGATCTAGAGTAGAAGCTGCAGGAGGCTCAATATGTTCTGCAACACGGGCTGAAGCTGGGAACCCATGCTTGGAATAGCATGTGTCCTCGGTATGGCATGGCTGGTGACGAAAGTACATGCATGACGAGTGTGACCTCCTCTACCACGAGGTACGCATCCACAAAGAGTAGAATGCCCTCCTCTTCCTCGAGAGGTTGCCATGGCCGAGGAAGTCTGATTGGAGACATTGGAAGGAACAGTAATCCAGTTGAGCCTGCAGAATGCTTCCTCCATGGGAGGAATCGTGGCATCTGCTAGGATCTGAGATCGAGCAGCATCATATTCAGGGTCTAGTGCTGCTAGGAATACCCTTACCATGGTAACATTCCTGTAGGTCTTCTGTTGCTCTGGAGTTGCCGTTAGAGGCATGAAACTGTGAAGCTTCTCAAACATGCCACGCAGAGATGTATACAACGAGTGCAGAGGACTTTCGTTCTGCTTCATAGTGAATGTATCATGCTGGAGTTGGAAGATTTTTGTCTCATTCCTCGCTTGTGAATGTCATTGCAAGTATATCCCACATTGCCTTAGCAGTGGGCTGATGTAACACATCATTGGCGATCTCAATCGTCAATGTTCCGGAAAGCCAAACTTTGGCATATGCGTCGTCTGCCTCCCATGAGGCGTTTACCCCAGTCTTCTCCACCATTTCTTCCTCGGTAAGAATGTGTTTCTTACCATTCGATTTCATAAGGCTCATGAACTGCATAGCTCAGAGCTCATAGTGTATCCCGTTCATTTTCACAATAGGCGTTGAACCTCTGAATGCGTCTGTAGTGGGTACATCAACTTTGCTTTCCGACATCTTGCCAAATGTAGAAGACTAGGGTTTTGTAAACCACTGATGAACGTCTAAACAAACATAGGTGGATTTGAGTGCATGTGTAGACTTATGCCCTCAAATCCATTAATGAAAAGGATCGAACGATGTCGATGCTTTGAGAAGGGGCACGGGGAAGAACCGCGCGCGAAGTCGGTGCCTTAGGATGGACGCTGGGGCACGGCAGCGCGTCTACGTGCAAGACTGCGCGCGTAGAAGCGCATTGATTAGTGCGCGTGAAGGCGCACAGGGAAGGAGCGGTTGGCGTAAAGCCGCGCTACTCATGGGGCGGCACGCGGTGGGATGAAGCCCACAAGGCGGAGGCACCCGAGGTGATGGAGCCGGTGGCGCCTGAGGAGAGAGGTGGCGGCGTGTGAGGCGTCGACGCCCGAGGGGATGGGGTCGGTGGCGCACGTGTGTAGGGTTAAGGTTTTTGGGCACGAGAGCTCCGTCTAGGACCGCCGCTCTGATACCATGTTAGAGAAAATATAATCGTTATCTATTGTTGTAATCTTAGGCTCTCTTATATAGGGGAGAGACCTATGGGTAAATTACATAAGATAGACAAACGGAAATAAAATAACATAAAGGGTACATGGAATGCCGAAATATCTCAACAGTTTATACTCGCAGGTCTTCTACTCGCACCTCTGCTCATACGCCATCCACATCATCCATCGCGCCTCAGGTATGTCATGAAAATACTATTTCCACTTATGGCACTAGAACTTTGAATGATACACAGGAAGAATTGATTTCAGAGGACAGAGAAGCAGATGACCTGGAGATACCTATTGCCCAAAGGAAACCTCAGCGCCGATGTGTTATTTATCCTCTTGCTGCGCATGTTTCCTTGGATCTTCTTTCAGAGGATGACAGGAAGTTTGTAGTGGGTCTATCTGCTATTACTATCCCTCGTACATATTAGGAGGCGCTTCAGGACAACAAGTGGTGACTTGCAATGGAGGAGGAGATGGCAGCCCTTCGGTCACGTGGTACCTGGAGTATTGTTTCTGCCTCGCCTGGTGCATCAGTTGTGAGCTGCAAATGGATATTTACGATAAAGCAATGGGTGGATGGTAGTGTGGATCGTTATAAGGCAAGGCTTGTGGCCCGAGGGTTTACCCAAACCTATGGGGTGAACTATCAAGACACCTTCTCTCCAGTAGCAAGACACTCGACACTATGCCTTCTTTTATCGGTTGCAGTTTCCAAGGACCGGCCTTTATACCAGATTGATGTGAAGAATGCATTTCTCTATGGAGATCTACAGGAGGAAGTGTGTATGCAACAACCACCAGGGTTTGCTACTGAGGGAGAGTCCCAGAAGGTGTGCAGACTCCATAAGGCGATTTATGGCATGAAGTAGAGTCCGAGAGCTTGGTACCAGAAGCTATTGGAGTTGATAAAGCAACAAGGGTTTATGCGGTCTACTGCATATCATTTTTTGTTTGTTAGGAGAACACCGAGAGGTACGGTGGCTATTCTTGTTTATGTGGATGATATTGTCATTACAGGAGATGATGAACAGGGCATTCATGTTGCCAAGGAATTCCTATCCCAACAGTTTGTGACTAACCTTGGTAGTCTCCATTACTTCCTTGGGTTAGAGTTCACCAAGAACAAGCGTGGTCTTGTGATGACTCAGAGGAAGTTTGTTATGGATCTTCTTTCTAAGACAGGTATGACAGGATGCAAACCTGCTACTACTCCCATGGATACAAGTATGAGATTGTATGACGAGGATACTGAGGAAGTTGACAGGAGGAGATATAGAGAGCTTGTTGGGAAGCTCTTATACGCCACCATCACTAGGCCAGATATTGCATTTGCAGTAAGCAAAGTCAGACAATTCATAGAGCAGCCAAGGAAGGTATACATGGATGTTGTTCATATGATCTTGAGATATTTGAAGAATTCACCTGGTTCCGATCTTATATTCAGTAGGGGTACATCCCTTGAAGTGACAGCATGTGCAGATGCAGATTACGCAGGTTGTCCAAGAGAAAGAAAGTCCACTCTTGGATTTGCTATATGCATCGGCAGTTCACTTGTTTCATGGAGAAGCAAGAAGCAGACAATGGTGGCTAGATCTAGTGCAAAGTCTGAATACAGGGCGATGGCCCAGGGAAGTGCTGAAATGATATGGGTTAGATCAGTGTTGACTGATCTTACTATTGAGGTTCTTCTACCAATGCAGCTTGTATGTGATAATCAAGCAGCTCTATTTATTGCTAATAATCCTGCCTTTCATAAACGAAAAAAGCATATAGAGATGGATTGCCATTACACTAGAGACATGATCCAGAAAGGTCTCATATCCACCTCTCATGTGTCTACTAGAGATCAGACTGCCGACATCTTCACTAAAGCACTTGCTAGAGGTCCCTTTCAGAGGTGTTGTTCCAAGCTGAGCATGATAGACATATATGCTCCATCTTAAGGGGGAGTGTTGAGATAGTTGTATCTCTCAATGCTTTTATGTTTTACATTTTCTTCATGTATCTCTTGTGTAATTAACCCAGGGCTTTTCTCGTATATAAGAGAGCCCTTGGGTCACCGTTTATTATATGAACTTATTTTCCCACAACATTAACCCTATTTGAGCCATGTTTTAAAAAAAATAAAAAAGGCATGTACAAAAAAATCGTACGGTTCAAAAAGAGATACGACTTAAAAAGGAGAAAGAGAGAAATAGCTGTGAAAAAAAGATCGTACAAAAAAAATTGTACGAAAAAAATGACTGGAAAAAAATTAGAGAAAAAGCTGACAAAAAAATTGCCAGATTATTGTTTTTGTTCCTCCCCAACTTTTCATGTCTTCTCCCAATTTTGTCGATGTCATTGTTTTCCAACAAGTATGGGAGAAAGAGGGATATTGTGTAGAGTTCTACAGGCCATATTTTCATATTCTCCATATTTCAGACCAACCAGATTTTAGACTCTACAGCTCAAATTCAGAGTCGGTAGATTGATTCAGAGTCTTCAGTTCAATCGCACATGTATGCGATCATCAGTTGTATAGTCCCCATCATTGTTTTTGTTCTCGGAGTTTTCATGTGATCCATAGGGAGTCCAGAGTAGAGATCACATTCTTTATGCCACTGTGGGCTAAGGTTTTCATGTGGTTTCATAGGGACTACATATTAGAGATCCCATTCTCTGAGACAGTATGGGAGAGACCCAGTTCTCTGACGAGGAGACTTTCAGACTCCATTCTCCAGCGATCGTAGACTCCGACGAGGATGTTTCCATGGCATTTTCCAGTTCGACCCTTCAGAGAGATGGAGAAGTTACGAGAAAAAGTTCTCCAGGTAGAGACTCATTCAATTTCAGTGACTCTGACATGCACAGTACAGAGCATATGTTCTCCAACGAGGAGGCTCAGCTCAACTTACACGCTAGCCCATTTGTTCCTCCTCACCTGCATGGCATGAGAAACAACGTCCTCGACAGCTACCGACAGTTGTGTATGCGTTGAGTTGATATTGTCCGCATTGCATTGTATTGTGAGTTTGAGATTTTTTTATACACATCCAAGCTAAGCACTGCATGCTCCAGCTTGAGGGGGAGTGTTGGAGTATGTGTCATGTGTAGGTGGGTAATTAGATCTCTTTATGGTCTAATTACCACACCCATTTATTTTTAATCCCACATCTACTATTCACGGGGTGTGGAGAGTCGGTGGGGGCTATATAAGAAGCCCCACACCACATGTATCTGATGAGAAAAGTGAATAAAGATATCAATTCTTTGAGGTGTTCTCCTGTAGCTTCATCCCATTCCTAAGGGAGCAGGGTTCCACGTAAAATCTCGGTGTTCTTTCTTGTTTATTCTCTATCTCTATTATGCTTTTGCATTCTCGTTTTTTAACAGGACCCATTTAAGAAGAAGAGTCTTATTCATGGTTTCCAAGCAGGAGATCATATGCTCGCCGGCTAATTTTGAGTCTCCCGATCGACAAGATGTATACTCGATCCGATCCTAACCACTTTTACCCCAAAGGAATCGCCGCATGATAAGCTCTAGTCGATGTCTGATACCAACAGGGAGAAGTCGAGATGACTTAAAGAACACGAGAATAGCAGACAGGACACCCCATATCATGACCAAATGGTCTCCGTAGGACAAAATGGTCACCTTCCATCCAAATAACCTTCTTTATATCTTCTCAATGATAGGTAACCAATTGGACATCTTTAATCTACTAGCTAACAAAGGAAGACCCATGCTGTGAATCGAGAGAGAGCCATAATCCATACCCAAATCATCACAACACTCATGTGCATCTTGGTTAGAAAGAACAAAAGGGATAGCCTTAGATTTCCCATAGTTAAGAATAAGCCCAAACAGCTCATCAAAAATTTCTATTGTGGTTATTATTCCTCTAGCCTCCTCTTTGCTTGCCTCAATAAAGAAGATTGTGTCATCTGCATATTGTAAAAGACGAATTAAGGTATCTTTGAAGGTGTGCCCTGATGTAAGATCATGAATCAGCACATGTTCAACCATGCAAGACAAGACATCAGTTGCAATCACAAAAAGCATGGGGAAAGGGGGCATCTCTGCTTAACACCCTGCTGCGACTGGAAAAAGCTGCCCTCAGAACAACCATTGACTAACACAAAATAGGAGGTTGTGGTGACAGCTAGGGGTGTAAATGAATCGAACCTAAGCGAACCTACATTTTTTAGGTTCAATTCATTTTGGTGCATTCTTCTTCTTTTCCTTGGTCTTTCGTTCCGTCATAATCCAGAGAACTTATCCCCTCCCAACATCTCCACCGCGGAGGCACCTTTCTTTTATCAAATCTCAGGGACATGGTCTAATCATGAGGGTAGTATTTTATTATGGTGTTGAATCCCATGTTTTTATGGAATCACTCCCTTCTTCCTTCGGCAGTCGCCTACGGTCGTCCAGTCGAGACTCTGTCTCCCCACCTCAGGGTCTCAAACAAAAGATGTACAATTCATTCGACCGATCCCACTCCAAATATCAATATCTAGTTGCCGGTATGGGTACAGCCCAACTATGAGGTACATCAGTTGGTGTTACAATCATACGTATATGACTGTTGGTTGGTACAACCACTCGATTGTTTATTTAATCAATCCTAAACATTTGTTCAAGTTCAATTCATTTATTTTCGAACTGAATCTGAACCAGACCTCTTTTTAATTGAATCGAACCTAAGCGAATATTAAATTTGAGAATTCTCTAATAAGAGGGAGTGAAAAGAAAAGAAATAAAAATATGTGTGTGTGTGTGTCTATAATTAGAATAAACATCATTCGGTTTTTTATTTATCTAGCTCTTTTTTTTCTTTTGAAAAAATTAGATTAATAAGGATTCATCTCTTTAAAAAAGTATAATTATAATATATTTTTATATCCATTCAAACGAGGATAAGGAATAATGTGGTGATATGAGATAAGGTTTATTTTTGTTCTGTTAATTTGAGAATAAAGAAGGAAAAGCACTAGACACATAGATGATGGATGTTGTAACCACGATGTGACTATTTATTTTTGGATAGTTTATACCGAGATAAAACTTACTTATCCTGTAAATATTCACTTATCTTCAGACAAAGTTCACCTATCCTGGGACAAAATACATTTATCTCAAAATAAGGTCCACTTATGCGCATAAGAATTTGTAAATATGTAAATATGTGTGTGTTTATCGAGCTTTTAACAAATCGAACCTGAGTGAACCTATGATTTTTAGATTCGGTTTGTTTATTCCATCGAGTCTAAACTTGTGTTCAGATTCGGTTCATTTATTTCCGAAATGAATCTGGATCGTACTTTTAGCGAGCCGAACCTGAGCGGATATCGAACTTGAGAATTTTCTTACACCCCTAGTAACAGCGTTTCATCCAGGAGATCCAAATATCCGGGAAATCCCGTCAAGACATCATCATCCAGAGAAAACGTCAGTCCATCGTGTCGTAAGCTTTAGTAAAGTCGACCTTCCAAAGAACACCCTTCGACTTGCGTCTTTTCCAATCTGCTATAATCTCAGTAGCCATAGCCAAACTATCTACAATCTGTCTTCCGAGAATAAAAGCTGACTGGAGCAGGAAATGAGGTGGTCCAGAGACCTTAGCCACAATAAAGTAAACAACATTGGAAAGCGCAATCTGCCAGAAATCTTCCATTCTATCTGAGACTTCCTTCTTTGATAGCAAGAAAATGAGATCCTTGTTAGGTTTTTCAAACCCTTCATTTTTTCTAGCAAACTCCTCCACAACATCCACAATTTCACTTCCCACCACCAGCCGATTTTAAGGAAGAATGGCATTTGGGTGGAAATTGATAGACTTACAATGTTAATAAACTTTAAACAAGAATGGCATGTACATCAACCCAGTTGGTAGTGATTTTCATAAATGAAATTATCATGCTTCATGGATACTAAAGCATATTGTGCCCAGCTGTGCTCCGAGTCACACTATGAAAATTTGGGAACGTGTGATTGAAAGAAGTTTGAGGCAAGTTTCCAACGTAAAAGAAAACCAATTCGGATTCATGCCAGGTCGCTCAACTATTGAAGCCATCCATTTGCCAAGAAGAACAAAGGAGATTTATAGAACTAAAAGGAAGAACCTCCATATAATCTTTATTGATTTGGAGAAGGCTTATGATTCTGTCCCACAAGAGATATTGTGGAGAGTTTTGGATAAGAGACAAGTACTATACATTAACCTCATAAAGGACATGTATGATAGGGATTTATCTTGTGTACGGACCCCGTCTGGGAAGACTGGCTATTTTGACATCAACATTGGTTTACATCAAGGTTCAGCTTTGAGTCCATTTCTTTTTTACTTTGATTATGGACGAGTTGACAAGTCACATTCAGGATGAGTTACCTTGATGCATGTTATTTTCTGATGATATTGTGTTGATTGACGAGACTAAAGATGGAGTAAATGAGAAGCTTGAGGTCTGGACACATGAGTTGGAGATTAAAGGATTTCATATAAGTAGGGCTAAGACGGAATATATGCAGTGCACCTTTGATGGAAGTAATGGTGAAGGAATCGATATGAAGATTGGTGACGATAACATTCGGAAGAGAGATTCTTTTAGATATCTAGGATCTGTTTTGCAACATGATGGGGAAATTGATGGAGATGTTACTAATAGAATAAATGCAGGCTGGCTAAAGTGGAGAGGAGCCTCTGTTGTTCTCTGTGGTAAGAAAATTCCTTTAAAAATTAAAGGAAAGTTTTACAAAGCAGCCGTGAGACCTGCTATACTCTATGGATCTGAATGTTAGCATGTGAACCATAGACATGTGCAGAGAATGGTTGTAGCAGAAATGAAAATGCTAAGGTGGATGTGTGGACACCCACGTAAAGATCAGATTCGGAATAATTCCATCAGAAAGAAAGTCGATGTAGCTCCGATCGGGGATAAGATGCGAGAATACCGCTTAAGATGGTTTGGTCATTTGCAAAGAAGATCGGCTGATGCACCAATTAGGAGATGCGAGTGTTGGGATGTTGAGCCGGCTAAGAGAGGGCAAGGACGGCCCAAGAAGTGTTGGAAAGAGATTATACAAAGGGATCTTAGTTTTTTGTATATAAGCTTGGGATTGACCCAAGATAGATCTGAATGGAGGCGAAGAATCCATGTAGCCGACCCTACTTAATTGTGGGAAAATGCTTTGTTGTTGTTGTTATATCAAGAGTGTACTTGTGTTTCAATATTGTTTATTATCTTCAAATTAATAAACAGTCAACAAGGAATTATACATACCTTGAAATATCTTTTCGAGTATTATTGCTTGAAAGGAAATAACCAGAAAGACCGTTTACCATTAGCAATTTCACATATAACAGCAGTTACCATGTCAGCATATGCATGGTCTACTTGAGGCATACCATGTCTGCATATGCATGGTCTACTTGAGGCATTGTATGGAAAAGAATATATAACACCTTTAAGCTGGCAAGATGTCCTATAACCTTTTACACAGGGCGGAATACCATAAGGAAACTTCGAATGTAGTCAGGATGGCCCTGGAAAAATATAAAAATTTCTTAGAGTAGGTTGAGGAACTACAGCAATAGAAGTTGGAGTGATGTTAACTTTGAAGTTGGGGACTACATCTTCTTAAGAGTATATATAATGAAAAGTGTTAGATGCTTTGGAGTAAAGGAGATTATGGCTTCGTAACTTATTGGGTCCTTTAAAATCCTTGAGAGAACCAACAGTGTTGCACACACGTACCCCTTACATAGATGGAGTATACAGTTCCAACTTGAGAAAGTACATGCATGACCCATCGTATGTGATCAACTACACAACAACAACAACAAAGCCTTTTCCCACAATTAAGTAGGGTCGGCTACATGGATTCTTCACCTCCATTCAGATCTATCTTGGGTCAATCTCGGACTTATATCCAAAAAACTAAGATCCCTTCGTATAGTCTCTTTCCAACACTTCATGGGCCGTCCTCGCCCTCTCTTAGCCGACTCAACATCCCACCACTCGCATCTCCTAACCGGTGCATCAGTTGACCTTTGCAAATTACCAAACCATCTTAAGCGGTTTTCTCGCATCTTATCCTCGATCGGAGCTACACCAACTTTCTTTCTGATTGCATCATTCCGAATCCGATCTTTACGTGTATGTCCACACATCCATCTTAGCATTTTCATTTCTGCTACAGCCATTCTCTGCACATGTCTATGGTTCACAGGCCAACATTCAGAACCATAAAGCATAGCAGGTCTCACGGCTGCTTTGTAAAACTTTCCTTTAATTTTTAAAGGAATTTTCTTATTACAGAGAACATCGGAGGCTCCTCTCCACTTTAGCCAGCCTGCATTTATTCTATTAGTAACATCTCCATCAATTTCCCCATCATGTTGCAAAATAGATCCCAGATATCTAAAAGAATCTCTCTTCTGAATGTTATCGTCGCCAATCTTCACCTTGATTCCTTCACCATTGCTTCCATCAAAGGTGCGTTCCATTATTCCGTCTTAGCCCTCCTTATACGAAAACCTTTAGTCTCCAATGAATGTCTCCAAACCTCAAGGTTCTCATTTACTCCATCTTTAGTCTCGTCAATCAACACAATATCATCAGCAAATAACATACACCAAGGTAACTCAACCTGAATGTGACTTGTCAACTCGTCCATAATCAAAGTAAAAAGAAATGGACTCAAAGCTGAACCTTGATGTAAACCAATGTTGATATCAAAATAGTCAGTCTTCCCCGTCGGGGTCCTTACACAAGTAAAGCCCTATCATACATATACTTTATGAGATTAATGTATAGGACAGGTACTTGTCTCTTCTCCAAAACTCTCCACACTATCTCTCGTAGGACGGAATCATAAGCCTTCTCCAAATCAATAAAGATCATATGGAGATTCTTCCTTTTAGCTGTATAAATCTCCATTGTTCTCCTCAGCAAATGGATGGCTTCAATAGTTGAGCGACCTGGCATGAATCCAAATTGGTTTTCTTTTATTTGAGAAACTTGTCTCACTCTCAACCTTCTTTCGATCACACGTTCCCAAATTTTCATAGTGTGATTATCAGCTTGATACCTCTGTAATTTGAACAATTTTGAATGTCTCCTTTGTTCTTATAAAGAGGCACCACGATACTCCTCCTCCAATCTTCAGGCATTTTCTTGCTTCGCCAAATAACATTGAATAGATTCGTAAGCCAAGTCAAACCACGCTCACCTAAAACTTTCCATACTTCTACAGGGATGTCATCCGGTCCAACACCTTTCCCAGGTCTCATAACCTTCAAAGCCTCCTCTACTTCTTTTTTTGTATTCGTCTATAGCATGCACGATTCAAGTAACTTTCACTACTAGCTAGATCACCCAAAGTGATCTCTCTATTTCCTTCTCCAGTGAAAAGTTTATGGAAGTATTGCTCCCATCGTATGTGATCAACTATGATGGTCTTTTACTGAACATATACTTAAGTTACCCTAAGGAGTCAATCAGGATAGTTGATTGCTCGATGAAGCAGTTGAGGCAAAAATATATATCATTGATAAGGGTCCTTCGACAATGAGGGAATTATGAGGAGGCAATTTGGGAGCCAGAGAAAAACAGAGTATCTGCATCCATTTAAATGTAATCTCTAAAACCTAGTTTGTTTTTTAAAGTTGTTATCACTTTCGATGATAAGGTTGACTCTTTTAAGATTGTTATCATTTCCAACGATGGGGCTCAACTTTTTAAAGGTTTTATATTACACAACTTTCCTCCTATGTCTTAAGGATAAAAGTTGTTCAAGGTTGTTATGACAAGGCACCTTGAAAATCCAACTTTTCCTAAAATCTCTTGTGCAATAGTATGTCCAAAAGAAACAACTCATCGCAAGTTTTCCAATAAGACCAATAATGTGCTATTTTGAGTTACAGTATAAAAGCTATGTGCACTTTAATATAACAGGTTCATTGGTAAATATGTAAGGAGGGAGTTATTGGATCGGAAAATATCCCACGTGGGATTGGAGAGATTCAGGTGTCGTTAAACCTCCGAATTGATGTCCACTTGCCCCTTAAACTCTCATGAATGACCATGTAATCCTCTATTCAATCATATCTTTCAGTGATCTCCCTCGTGATTCACTCTCTCCCTTTCTTCTTCTTCTTCTTCAGAAATATAAGAGGACAAGAGTACCCATATTAATGAGCAGCGAAGATCTGAAGTTTCATAACAAAATTAAGAGGAGTGATGATGCAAAGGGAAGGAGCCCCTCAATTTAGATTGCTGATCATGTATATGGGAAGAAATCATGGCAAATTGATCGAAGGCATGGGATGTTTAATGTATAGACACAAGTGGTTTTCTTTCAACGACGTCATTTTATTTAGATGTATAGGGACAGAGGATTGATAAATGATTGCATGCCCCTGAGAAAAGTAGACAAAGGAGCAATACAAATTACATAGCAATATCATATCTCAAAGTTTTTACCACATCTGAAAATTGAGCTTTTATTTCTAAAAAATGGATTTGATTACATCTCTAACTTCAAATTTATTTTTCAAACGAAAAATTGAATTAACTCGACTATAGTATTCAACAGCCACTATATAATACATTTCCATGAAGATCAAGAATGCGGTTGGGACCCTTAAATCAAAATGTAATAGTTTAAATACATAGGAGCTACTCCCAGTAGACCTGCTAGAAAAGGATGAGCCATGATGTTTTCCTAGCTGAAAGACTTGCATTGAAAGGTGGACTGATATGACAACTGGGGAGAATCTGGCAGCTTCTAGAGTAAAAGACGAAAGTGTAAATGCCAAAAATATGTTGAATAGGATAATACAAATAAGGCGGAAAGCTCTATGGGTAAATTACATAACGAGGATAATACAAATAAACAATATAGGAAAAATGACAAAAATAACATGAATATCTTAACACTCCCCCTCAAGCTGGAGCATATATATCTGTCACGCTCAGCTTGAAACAACAGTGATGAAAGGGACCTCTAGCCAGAGCCTTGGTAAACATGTTTGTAGTCTGATCTCCTAAAACTACATAAGATGTTGATATAAGCCCCTTTGACAGTCCACCTCAATGTGCTTTGTCCTCTCATGGAATGCTGGATTATTAGCTATAAACAAAGCCGCTTGATTATCGCATTTAAGAAGCATAGGAATAGGTACTTCAATTTTTAAATCAGTTAAGACATATTTGACCCACATCATCTCAGAACTACCTTGGGCCATTGCCCTATATTCTGATTCTACACTGGATCGAGCAACAATACTTTATTTCTTACTCTTCCATGAGACTGGTGAGCTGCCAGCAAACACAATGAAGCCAGAAATAGACTTCCTGTCATTAGGACACCCAGCATAATCTGCATCAGCACATCCTGTAACTGAGAGAGACGTATTTCTTCTGAACAGAAAACCTGCACCTGGAGATGACTTCAGATATCTAAGGATCATGAATATTGCATCCATGTGCGCCCACCTGGGTTGCTCCGTGAACTGACTTACTCTACTCACAGCAAAGGATATATCAGGCCTGGTAATAGTAACATACAATAATTTCCCTACCAGCTCTCTGTACCGTCTCTTGTCCACCTATTCAAATTCGTCATTATGGAGCTTTGCATTAGAATCCATCAGGGTAGTAGCTGGTCTGCATCCTGTCATGCCTGTCTCAAATAGAAGATCAGTGACGTACTTCCTTTACGTCATGATCATACCCTGCTGATTTCGTGCAAACTCATGTCCAAGTAAGTAACGAAGCATACCAAGGTCTTGGTAACAAACTACTGTCCAAGGAAATTCTTAGCTGCTTGAATGCCATGTTCATCGCTGCTAGTGATAACAATATCATCAACATAAACCAAGATGACTACAATACCTCTCTGGTGTCTCTTTACAAAGAGAGTATGATCTGCAGTAGATCTGACAAACCCCTTCTGTTCAATCAATTCTGCGAGCTTATGAAACCAAGCCCTCGGACTCTGCTTAAGGTCATATATAGCCTTATGAAGACAGCACACCATACTGGACTCCTCCTCAACAGCAAACCCAGATGGCTACTGCATGTAAACCTCTTCCTACAAATCACCATACAAGAAAGCAGTTTTTACATCCAATTGGAAAAGTGACAAATCACCTACTACAGCAACCACAAAAAGAATTCGTAAGGTAGAGTGACGCGCTACAGGAGAAAAAGTGTCCAGATAGTCCACCCCATAAGTCTGGGTGAACCCACGAGCAACCAGCCTGGTCTTGTATCTGTCTACCGTACAATCAGCTCGATGTTTCACAGTAAATACCCACTTGCTTCCAACAACAGACGCACCTGGTGGGGCACGGACCACATTCCACGTACCTCGTGATTGTAAAGCTGCCATCTCCTCTTCTATAGCCAGACGCCATTGACTACTCTGTAGTGCCTCCTGATATGACCGTGGTATCTCGATAGCAAACAACCCCACAATAAAGTGATGAAAATCCTTGGAAAGGCGCTCCAAGGAAACATGAGAACCCAAAGGGTGCATAGTACATGCTCCTTTCTGCCGTCGAAGTGCAATAGGCATATCCAGATCACCATTAGGAGTAGTAGAGACAGTATCTACATTATGTACCTCAATCTGTACATGCAAATCACCCGTACCAGTAGAATAACTCAAATGCTCAGTACATACCATGGGTGTGCTGGATGATGGAGGCGCATGAGCACGGGGCCTTCGCTGGTAGATCTGGAAAGAAACGAGGAGGCGGTGGTGGAGGTAGTGGCGGTGGTGGCGACGACGGTGATGGTGGAGGTGATGGTGGTTGTGGTGGTGATGGTGGAGGAGGAGGCATATAGTTCTCTTCTCCATTCTTCGAAGAAATAAGCCTATCACCTGTGGGAGAAAAATACATAATGGACTCAAAGAATGTGACATCAGCACTGACATAGTACCTTCGTCGAACAGGGTCAAAACAGCGATATCCCTTTTGGGTTTTGGAATACCCAACAAACACACATTTGACAACCCTGGGAGACAGCTTGTCAATACCAGGAGAGAGTTGATGAACAAACGCAACTGAACCAAAGACATGAGGCGTAAGCGAGAAAAGATCCGTCTCGGGAAATGTAATCTAGAACGGGATCTTCTCTCCTAACACCGAAGAAGGCATACGATTAACCAGATAACAAGCAGTTAGAACCGCATCTCCCCAATAGGAATGAGTAGCATGACTCTGAATCAAGAGAGTTCTGATAACATCCAAAAGGTGTCGGTGTTTCCTTTCAGCCACCCCATTCTGTTGGGAGGTATGCGCACAAGATGTCTGATGCACAATACCATGAGACTTAAGAAATTGAGAGAACTGAGTACTGCAAATTCTAGAGCATTATCAGAACGAATGTACTTGACTCTTGCAAAAAATGTTCTTTATTTCAATCAGAAAAGACTGAATAACAGGACGAGCATCATACTTGTTTTTAAGAAGGAAAACCCAAGACAACCTAGAAAACTCATCAACTGCAACAAGATAAAATATGTGTCCCTGATGATCTAGGACACGACTAGGATCCCAAATATCGAAATGGAGCAACTCAAACAGACTATGACTACTTGGATCCTGACGACTCTAGAAAGGAGACCGCTGATGCTTCCCAAGCTGACAGGCTTCACACTGAAGGGTGGAGCGAGGAGAAATCTATGGAAGAATATGGACCAAATTTTGCAGAGGAAGATGACCAAATCGCAAATGCCACATATATAGAGAAACAGATCCAGTGTGTAGAGAAGAAGAGGCGCCAGCATATGGAGACTGCACAAGTCTATGAAGGCCCTCCTGCTCACGACCAGTTCCAATCACTCTGCCCATAAGTATGTCCTGAAACACAAGAGCAGATGGATTAAATATGGCACGACAATGTAAATCTCTAGTGATTTGACTAATTGATAATAAATTTATAGAGAATTTAGGAGCATGGAGAACATTAGGAAGCCTCAATGTAGAAGTCAACTGCACCTCCCCCTGACCAGTGATGGGGGAATGTGTACCATCTACTTTCACAACTGATCGTCCATGTTGAACAGGACGAAAAACACTAAACTAACCTCGGTCACCACAAAGATGATGGGAAGCACCACAATCCATGATCCATTCTGATAGGTCTGTCCTGTAACAACTAGTAAAAGCATAGTTTATACCTGATGTAAACGCAGATGTTGAGGCAACAACCTCTGAGGATCCTGAAGGAGAACTAGTAGATCCAGACGTGTCATGCATGGTCTCTCTCAGTCTTGCTACGAGCTCATCAAATCTCTGATCAGATGCAGGTGATGTTTGTTGTGGCTATTCTGCAACTTTGGCTGACGCAAGAAACCCATGTTTAGAATAGTAGGTTTCCTCAGAATGGCATATCCTGTAGCAGTAGGTGCACGGTTGATGAGGTCGAACTCCCCCTCCTCTACCATAGCTGGAACTTCTCCTGTCACGATATGGGACATGACTACCTCTACCACGTGATGCCGCCATAACTGAAGAAGTATGGGACTGAGGAGGACTATTAGAAGATATAGATAGTGTACTCAGTCTACGATACGCCTAGCATCAGTGAGGATCTAGCCACGAGCTGCATCATACTCGGGATCCAGGGTTGCTAGAAACACTCCAGTCATCACAGAGTCTCGGTATGCCTTGAGCTGCTCTGGTGTAGCAGTCAAGGGTATATAACCATGTAACTTCTCAAACATACCCCTCAAAGAAGTATAGAGGGCGTGAAGAGGGCGACCGTTATGCTTCGATGTAAAGATATCATGCTGGAGCTATAGTATCTTCGACTCATTCTTTGCCAAAGAGTATGTCACGGCAAGAATGTCCCACATAGCCTTTGCAGTAGGTTAGCTCAAAATATCATTAGCTATCTCTGTGGATATTGTCCCAGATAGGCATACGCGAGCATATGCATCATCCACCTCCCATGAGGCATTCGTCCCAGTCTTGTCACGTGGCTCCTCTGCCGTGAGGATGTACTTCTTGCCATTACACTGCATCAAACTCATGAACTGCATGGCCCACAATCATGGTTGGTTCCATCCATTTTGACAATGGGTGTCGGACCTTTAAAGGTACCCAAGGATGAAACATCTACTTTGTTGTCGGACATGATGACAACTATCTTCAAGACTGGGCTACAAACAAGAGATACATACGTCTATACTGACATACAAGAAGATGGTTGTGGGTGTAGACTCATACCACAACCTCTTTCATTCTTTTAAGAGTCCCTTTGGATAGCTAGGATGTTTCTAGGGCTTCACGTTATGTCCTAGATACCCAAAGACAAAACTCGCAGGATTGCAGCCCACGTGAGCACGAGGGAGGCCGTTTGACAGCAACTTGAAGCAGTGGGAGAAGTCGCTCGGCGATGGTAGATGTCGGGGCTGGCAACGGCGTGTGGATACGAGTTCACACGTGAACGCGTAAAGCCCTAGAAGAAGGGTTGGACGACAACGATCCCTAGGATGGGTGGTGGCGAGCCCTAAGATGGGCGGCGGCAACGAGCCCTAGGATGGGTGGCGGCAACGAGCTCAAGAAAGTTAGGGTTTTGGTGGGGAAAGGATTCTAGGGCATAGGCTCCGGTCTAGGACCGTCGCTCTGATACCATGTTGAGAGGAAAAAGAAAGAGGCATTCCATCTAACCCTAGAGCTCTTTTATATAGGAGAAAATCTCTAAGGATAAATTACATAACGAGGACAATAGAAACAAACAATATAGGGAAAATGACAAAAATATCATGAATATCTTAACAAGGATGCCCCTGATGGAATGGAAAAGTTACCAACAAAGGTAGATTGTAATACATAATAAAGGCTGCCACTATAACCAATTACTATGCCCCCACAACATCCTGCAACAGAACTAGACAAGTGATCAAAGATGCATTATAGTTAAGTGTATTGGTAATTTGACTCATGGATAATAAACTAAGCAGAAAATTTGGGGCTAATAGAACATATTATAAAGAGATAACTCAACCTTCTATCTTGTCACACGAGAATACCTACCATCGGTGAGAATAATGTAGCCATGTTCGTTTGTAGAATAAGCACTGGAATAAGGGGTCAATTCTCTGCCCGACACGGTTCTCAAGAGTACGGCTATTCCCATCAACATCCCATTATTTCACCTTATTTCGCCATTATTCCTATCTTTATTCCACCCAATCTACCCTTATTCCACATACTCCCCATATTCATATCTTTCCAGACAAACAGAGAATAGATCTTTGTTCTTCTTATTCCTCATCCTTATTCATATTTATTCCCGAACCGAATGCACAAAGGAACAGATTTGAGGATTGTTGATTCTACTCTATCTCTATTTAAATGATGGGATGTGCCAGAATCGCTTATCTTTTTATACGAATAAAATTTGAGGACTATGGATTATCATGTCTTCACTTGAATGATTGGATGTGATAGAATAAAAAAGACTGTGCATACCACCATCAAAATCATAAATAGTATGTGCATGAGCTAATACCTAATGAACTCAAAGTAGTAGTATTAGTCACAGAAGACTACGTAGATGGCCCTCAATTATGTCAAGGAATTATCCATTGTTGGTCAAATATGAAGTTAGATGATTTAAATGGTTAATGGGTGATGACACGGAATTATCCATTAATGGTCAAATGTGGAGTTAGATGATTTTTATGGTTTATGGGTGACACGAAAGGTTAAGGTTGGTCAACCATGCTTTCTTTTGTATGTGCCCTCAATGTGACCATTTCTTTGGAAAAAGGGCGAAAAATGGTTTGAAGCTAGCCTACTATAATTATCACCACATCCTCGGCCATATCGACCTCTCGCAATACATGAAGCTCCTCTTCCTCGAGTAGTTGTCATGGTAGAAGTTGTGCCATTCACAGTGTCGGCATAGCAATCCGATTGAGATGACTACATGCCTCCTCAATAGTTAAAATGTATACACTAGTGCCTAATTGATTCGTAACATAATCATAAATCTGATTGAGTCTATACCATGAGCATTTCTTTTTTTTCCTTTTGATTGTTGCAGTTGCATTTTGGATGGTGTTAAGATATTTATGTTATTGTGTCCTTTTTCCCATATTATTTATTTCTATTGTCTTGTTTATGTAATTTACCCTTAGAGTTTTTCTCCTATATAACAGAGCTCTAGGGTTAGATGGAATATGTTACTCCCGTTCCTTCTCGGATCTAGGATACACGTTCACATATCACCCGTAGTATCATGTTCACCAAAGATCACATTAAAGTGCTGAAAATTTGGGAATTTTTTTTTTCATATGTACGAATGACATTCACAAATTAACTAATAAGCCACAGAACTACACTATGTCACAATTATATTGCATAAGTTTCCATAGTAGTTGGCATGTAACAACAGAAATTGCATTATGTACATGCATCCCAATAATAGCAGAAGAGAAATAAAAAGCATATAATAATTTGAATAAACTATAGCATACATACCTGATAATTGTAACTGCAGAAGTTGATGTTCAACTCTCCCAATACAATGGTGCAGATATTTTGCCTGCAATCCATGGAATAGGGAGAAAAGAACATCAACAAACGTTGAGTAAATCTAATTAATTAAAAATAACAGGGAATTAGTGGTTCCAAAAGAAAGCAAGTAATTTGGCCTTGACAATTAAAATTTAAAGCTACTTGCAATAAAACATGCTTTCAAGTTGTTTGGTATGTAAAACCCCATTCTACTCATTCTACACTAATTACGCACATTAATCATTGATATACAACTATCATATGATCAATAGTGAACAGAAGTACCGCAAGGATTGATAAGTTCTATGATTCATATATACTTTTTATGATCGAGGTGATCCAGATCTCTTTCTGATGTTTACGAATAATGTGAATGGATCATAGTAAGTGTACATGATGGGTCTAGTGTTTTGATTCTTTTCTTGTTTAATTGCTCAAGCTTAGTGGATAGTCTGTGGTCTTGGTCTGGGTAAGACCTCACACTATGACTCTAAGGCAGTAAGGAAACCTTAGGGTTGGGGTGCCTCCGTAGGCATGCGGTGGAGTAAAATGCATCCTAACTAAGTTCCCAACACGTCCACTAGCTATATCTTACAACTATGGTAGTAGTTCGAAGTCTGATAAGGATAATTGTCATGATATGGTCTTTTCTCTTTGTCAGGAATTATTGGCAGAAAAGTAACTAGTTCATCGGAAACCAACTCAACTGTAACCAAGTTTCTATGTAACCAATTCAACTGTAATTCAACTTTAGCCAAACTTAATTGTAACTCAATCCAATCTCATTTGTAACTTTTCCAAATTCAATTGTAACTGATTCAGATGTAGCCATAGAGGATTCAGATGTATACACGGATGATTCGGATGTAGCATCGCCAAGTCTGCTGGCGAAAAATAAACAAAACTCAAGCGGTGAGGAAGCCTACAAAAGGCTCTTCCGTCTCGCCCTCTAATTGGAAGGCGGTCCAATAGAGGGATAGGTCTACTCCAAAACTACGCCACTGAGACGGGTGAGAGAGACTCTCTAGAAAAGTCGCTCTAAAAGAAAAACCGGCCCGACCAGCACGGGCTCACGAGCTCGAAAAACTGCAACCAAGGGTCCTCCAGCCTAGGTACCCTAAGAACAAGGGTCAGCGGAACTGGTCTTTAAAAGAAAACCTGTGGATCCCAGAGAGGCGTAAAAACTGCGAGCGCTCGCGAGAAAACCGAGAAAAAGACTGGGATCCTAGACCCGCGCATCAAGCGGCCGCTGCCTTAACTGGGCTTCCTATCTCCCGCCCAGCTGAGGGTCACCGCACCCTCGCACAGTCAGGTGTGAAGGTCACCATGACCGGCACTCAATATTTATTAGTCTTCATTGGAGCACCAATGCTGACTTGATTCATCTTCCTTTCTCAATCTTTGTTGTGATTGGCTTTACAGATCTTGACATTTTGTTGACCATCTTATTGCATAGTGATCCATAATGAGTGATTTATACCTAAATGATTGATTACAAAGATTTTCAGTCATTGATTATAGATTATCTCAAATTTGGCGGGCATGTTTGTTGACCTAGATTTTACAAGTCACTTGTATGAAAATACCCCAACGATCTCGTTTTTCATCATAAAATTAAGGGCATGAAATATGGTTTGAACTTAGGTCCACATATATGAAATTCAACTCCGGCTTCATATTAGTTCTTGAAATCAGAGTATAGCAGTGGTCTAATCATATGGCATATTGAATACTTTTATGATCATCCTTCTAGGCTCCTTCGTTGTGTCTAGGTACTTAGTGAGGTAACTACCTATATATATACCATAACACTCCCATTCCGTCTTAATTATTTCGTTAACAGAAGGCACTGAATGTAGAAAGTTAAGCAAATCAAAGTGAGATGTACTTGAATGAAGTTGAAATCAGTTGGATGTAATGTAGATTGAGGATTAATTTTGTATCGTGGAGGAGTTAACATCTGTTGATGTGCTATCATCAAGGAAAAAGACATGTGAGTTGCTCTCATTTTGTTATTGGCAATACCATGCAAGTTAGAAACTGTAGGATGATTTGGAGGACCAGTCTTGGTTGAGAATTGAGATTTTCATGTGTTTTTTTTTATAAGGAGATGATAATATCAAAGTTTTCATGCACAGTGGTTGGATTGAGAATGTTGAGTATTCTCGATGTAGGGGGGATGAAAAATAAATCATTTGTTGCGATTCTCATGGAAATAAATCATAATCGACATGCATATACAAAATTGAATGCCTCATTTTATATGTAATTACATGAGCCCAGATTCTAACTATTTCTATATACCTATATTGATGTCCTAATTAATTCATTCTAATTGCTCCTATCCTCATGTTAAATTCTTACATACTACTTAGTTCAATGAACAGTCTAACCGATGAATCTGGTCATTCCAGTGAGCATCCAAATCAAAAGGATGATAATGATTGTCAATTATAATAACATTGTTATGTTCTCATCTATATTTTATACACTTATTCCTCTTCTAGTTTATACTGTTAGGAATCAAATATAAAGATTGGAAAGTCAAGATCACAAATATCTTTGTTAACCATTGCCATTACGAAATCATCAACTAACCACCTATGCCTTGACAAATTTATCTCACGTGCAATTGTTATATCACAAAATTGGCTTCTTCTGGACAAATAAACGATAGGCCATAGGTAATAATCTCTTGGAATAACTTTATTTTTTTTTTCATCATGAGATTGTTATTGCACTTAGCTAGGAGTGACATGCTAAGCCTAGATAGGTATCTAAGTTCATGGTGCTTCACAATTAGCTCATAACAAGATGGATACATCATTAATACTTAGTAATCAGATATGAGGATAAAAAAATGAAGCAGGTCCTAACAATTATTAGTTCCTCTAATTAATTAGAGCAAATTGCTCATTAAAAGATATGCTAAATTGCATATTTCATGGAGGAAATAGAAAGAGATTAAATTTGTCCTGTTGAATTCTTCATATGTAATCCAGAAATTAAGGTATAAAGCTGGTCTTGAAATTTGGTTTAAATGCAACATGGAAGGCAGCAAGAGGATGTTTTTAGATTGGACAAAAACATGGACTGCAGCAAGAGGAGGGGAAGATTATACCTCTATTGGTCTCAAAATTTGAGATCAATGCATGCATGCAAGTGGTTGAATTGGAGACTTTAGCAATATCAATTTCTCCCCTGGAAGCAGCAGTGAAGTGGCTGGAGGAGCACCAGAATTTGATGGGGAAAAGAGCAATTGCTTCAACTGAAGCGGAGGGAGGCAACAACTCCACTTTATTGGAGCTCCAGCAGGAGGGAAGAGGTTCCAGTAGCAGTTGCATGTTGCTGGAAATTTGCTACAGCAGCAAGAGAAGAGTTGGGGGCTTCCAGCACTTGTTATTTGCTTCGGAATTTGATCTTCAATGGCAGCAGCTGTACTCCATGGTGTAGCAGTAGGGCTCCAGCAGATAGCTTGGGCACCACAGGTGGCTTGATGGAGGGAAAACAATCCCCACAGCAGTTGCTGCAGCTTGGTTGCACGAAGATGAAGGAAAAAGATGGACTTCTCGGTTGTGATTTGGTGAGAAAACAAAAGTAGAGAAGAATACAGGGGTTTTGGTGCTTATATAAGTTAGGAGAGAGGGATTTGTTGGCCAAGTGGGGATATATACGAGCCATGTGGAGGGAGAGAATATTCCAAGTGGAGAGGAATGCAGGCAAGTGGAAAGGGACAGCAGACCACAATCTGCTTTGTTGTATTTTTTTTTATTTTATTCTATTTTTTTAAACTATAGCTCTCTTCCATATAGAAAACCAAAGTTGACCGCATATACACCTTGGGTGTCGGATTTTGGTGCGCAATAGCTCGTTTTGACCGTCTCTGAATGACGATCAAAATGAGTATAATATTCATATACTTCGGGTCGAAGATGAATCCCCGAAATTTCCGGGATACGGTCTTGATTGGTCATTAAATTTTATGATTTTAAAATGTCAAACAACCTCCGATCGACGATCGGTCGATTTCGTTGGTCTTATTTTGTCGAATCGGATTTTTGGGTGGTCTCGGTTTGTTTCGCGGTTTCCGAATTTGCGTTGCGGCTTTTTCGGGTACGCATTACGATGCGATCGATTTTTGATCGATTTTGCCCGAACAATTTTTGATTCACGATCAATTGATCGATTTATGTTATTTAACATTGATTAATAACTTTATTGGATTAAACGGACCCTAATCGGGTCGGATTCGGGTTTTGTGTAGATTCGGATGTTACAATTATAAAAACCTCAAAGGGAGTCTCGTCCTCGAGACTCGAGTCAAGGTTATTTTGTGTCTTGTTTGTATCTCATCTGGTCATAAAAACCTCAAAGGGTTTTGAACCCATAAAAACCTCAAAGGGAAACCAAGCCATGTTCTTTCAATATATATAATTAAGTGGGCTTGTTTTGACTATTACCTGAAAGAAATGCGGTTTCTTGCCCGCAAGTCTGCTTCGGTATCCCATATCGCTTCTTTGTCATCATGTCGGTGCGATAGCACTCTGATTAAGAATATTTTTGTGAAGCTTCTTTACAGCAATATCGAGTATATGTATTTGCCTCTCCTTGTATATCAAGTCTGGCTCCACGTCTCGGTTCTTGTAGATGATGACATGGCGAGGTTCACGGACGTACTTCCTTAGATTGGATATATGAAAGACATCGTATTTGACTGACAGCTGCAGATGAAGGCTACTCGATATACCAACTTACTCATATGAGTAATGATTTCAAATGGTCCAATATATCATGGCGCCAACTTGCCATGACCATCCAATCTCTGTACTCACTTTATGTGAGATACACGTAGTAACACACAATCTCCTATCTGTGTCTACAGATATTTCATCAGTGTGAGAGATTAAATTGAATATTCATAAGTCATATTTTGAATGGATAAAGAGAAGATGTTCAGATTACTTGAAACTTCATTTCTCTTCTTCGTCGATATACATAGCTTTTTTTTTTGAAGTATTGACATGAACTGGTACTAGAAGTGCGATGTAAACCTTAAGTCTCGGTCAGACATTACCTTAGATGGTATACCATGAAGTTTGATAATGTTCTTCACATATAATCTAGCTAATCTCGATAAAGTGTATGTCATGCTGACATGTATGAAGTGTGATGAGTTGGTCAATCCGTCAACAATGATCCAAGGACATTGTGTCCATATGATGTCTTCGGTAGTCTAGTAACAAGATTCATAGAAATAATCTCCCATTTCTACTAGGGAAAGGGAGGACTGCAATAATCCGGGTAGTCTCTTGTACTCAGCCTTGGCTATCTGACAAGTCAAGCATCTACTAACGAGATGTATTGCATCTCGCTTCATCTCGTTCCACTAGAATGTTGACGTTAATCACAATACATCTTGGTGTTGCTAGGATGAATAGATAATCGAGAACTGTGTGCCTCATCAAGGATGTCTCTACATAACTGTTCATCGTTGGGCATAGCTACCCGACCAACTTTCCACAAAATAAACTTGGTTATTACAAAATCATCACCTTAGTCTTTGATGACACACATGCATCTGTTTCGAATTTAAGGATCTGTTCTCTGACCTTCTAATATGCAATTCTAAAGACCGTTGAATCGCTGAGTCACGACAATATATATATATATAGATGCACTCTCATATGGATGCTAATTAGTCAAAGCTTGTGAGTACATTACACGTGTATAGCAAGTTTATCGTATGTGCATGAGCTCTACTGGTAAGCGCATTTGCCACTGTGTTTCCTTTATCGAGATGGTAATACATCGTCTCATGTTTATCTCCTTTTGATCATAGATGTACTTTAAACCTTTACGATCTGTGAAAATTTTGAAATTCACCTCATAGAGATAGTAGAGCCCGATCTTTAAAGCGAAGATAACTATCACCGACGCCAAGTCAAGGATGGGGCAATTCCGTTCATGCGACCCCAATTGATATGGTGCATAAACACTCACATGACTTGGCTGCATCAGAACCGTTCCTAAACCTTCTCTTGCAGCATAAGTATATACGGCATAATCCTGGGTGCGTGAAGGAAGCGCAAAGATAGGCACAATCGCCAATCTTTCCTTCGATGTCCTGACGCCTGTTCGCATAATAATTCCAAATGAAAGGAACTCTCTTCACGTGTCAGGAAAAGAATGAGTCAAGAAAAGCTACTGACAAAACGTCTGTAATAACTATATAGTTCAAGGAAGCTTCAAATTCGAATGATTGTCTTGAGATGTTCCCAAGACATAACTTCTTTAATGTTCGTAGGGTCAACTGGCATACCTGCTCCAGAATGACATGCCCAAGGATTGGGGTAAATTTAGAACTTACATTTTCTCGACTTGGTTTACAACTTGTACTTTTGAAGTATATCCATGTCTGTCTTTAGATCACTGATGTGATCCCTATTTATTCGGGAATATATCAGCAACACATCATAGATGCATACAATTACAAACTCGTCCAAGTATGGACGGAAGTCCTGTTCATCATATCCATAAAAGTTGTAGGGCCATTTATGAACCCAAATGTCATCACGACGAACTTGTAGTGCCCATATCTAATCTTGAATGTTGTTTTTGGAATATTCGAATATCAATCCTCGGTTGATGGTAACCATGTCGAATGTCGATCTTCGAGGATACCGAAGATCCCTGTAACTGATCAAATAAGTCATCTATGTGTGGCAGAGTATAATGGTTGTTCACCGTTTTCTTGTTCATCTAAATGTAATCTATGTACGATCTTACCGACCCATCATTCTTTCTGACAAAATGAACTGGAGCATTTTAAGGTGGAGTGTTCAGCCTTACGAAACCTACGTTAAGTAACTCTTGTGAATGCATCTTGAGTTTTCTTAAGTCGGCTAGTGCCAAGCGGCATAAAGCCATCGAGATTGGTTGTATATATGGTAGTAACGTAATTTCAAACTCAATCTTTCTTAGGTGGTAATCCTGACAAATCATTAGAGAATACACTAGGATAATCTGACACAATCGTGATGTTAGGAGCCATCGGCTCTCCATCAGATGTCTTTCCTATAATTACTAGAAATGTATCGCATTCACGATCTATGAGTCTTTGAGCTCTCAACACTGAAATGTACTCCATTTTGGAGTCATGTAAGGTATTCTTAATGGTAAACTCGGGTATGTTCGGAATCTTGAAGACAGTCGTCTTCATGAATTAATTACTTAAGGCATGATGAGCTGACATTCAAATCATACCCAAAGTTGGGTCAAACTTATTGAGCTGTAGTAGCAGACAGTCTGCTATCGTCTCATGTCCACCAATCAACATTGGTAGCTATCAGACTATTAGTCTTATAATGATCATTTAGCCACATGACCCATAATGTGACAAGGATGATCTAGGGAATCTGCACCTCTACCTACTGAAGTTAGAAATTCAAAGTTCATTCATCGCTCCAGAATCAATTAAAAGGATAGAAAGGTCGGCACTAGACGCCATGGTTCTGTATAAGAACCAATATTCTTAATTACAATAGTTGATGTTCGCGGATATTTCTATTATGCTTTTTCTCTTCTTGGGATACAATATGGAAATAAGTTGCAATTTGTGACATCTGTGGTCATTAATTTTGAATGTCATATTTCCCCTTCAGACTCGCGACAAGTCAGAGGACTGTCGTAATCCGAGAATTCAACGTGATCAAAACTATAATACTACGAATGTATGTAGCGGGGTACCACTGCTCTGATACCAAACTGTTACTCCCGTTCCTTCTCGGATCTAGGATACCCGTTCACATATCACCCGTAGTATCATGTTCACCAAAGATCACATTAAAGTGCTGAAAATTTGGGAATTTTTTTTTTCATATGTACGAATGACATTCACAAATTAACTAATAAGCCACAGAACTACACTATGTCACAATTATATTGCATAAGTTTCCATAGTAGTTGGCATGTAACAACAGAAATTGCATTATGTACATGCATCCCAATAATAGCAGAAGAGAAATAAAAAGCATATAATAATTTGAATAAACTATAGCATACATACCTGATAATTGTAACTGCAGAAGTTGATGTTCAACTCTCCCAATACAATGGTGCAGATATTTTGCCTGCAATCCATGGAATAGGGAGAAAAGAACATCAACAAACGTTGAGTAAATCTAATTAATTAAAAATAACAGGGAATTAGTGGTTCCAAAAGAAAGCAAGTAATTTGGCCTTGACAATTAAAATTTAAAGCTACTTGCAATAAAACATGCTTTCAAGTTGTTTGGTATGTAAAACCCCATTCTACTCATTCTACACTAATTACGCACATTAATCATTGATATACAACTATCATATGATCAATAGTGAACAGAAGTACCGCAAGGATTGATAAGTTCTATGATTCATATATACTTTTTATGATCGAGGTGATCCAGATCTCTTTCTGATGTTTACGAATAATGTGAATGGATCATAGTAAGTGTACATGATGGGTCTAGTGTTTTGATTCTTTTCTTGTTTAATTGCTCAAGCTTAGTGGATAGTCTGTGGTCTTGGTCTGGGTAAGACCTCACACTATGACTCTAAGGCAGTAAGGAAACCTTAGGGTTGGGGTGCCTCCGTAGGCATGCGGTGGAGTAAAATGCATCCTAACTAAGTTCCCAACACGTCCACTAGCTATATCTTACAACTATGGTAGTAGTTCGAAGTCTGATAAGGATAATTGTCATGATATGGTCTTTTCTCTTTGTCAGGAATTATTGGCAGAAAAGTAACTAGTTCATCGGAAACCAACTCAACTGTAACCAAGTTTCTATGTAACCAATTCAACTGTAATTCAACTTTAGCCAAACTTAATTGTAACTCAATCCAATCTCATTTGTAACTTTTCCAAATTCAATTGTAACTGATTCAGATGTAGCCATAGAGGATTCAGATGTATACACGGATGATTCGGATGTAGCATCGCCAAGTCTGCTGGCGAAAAATAAACAAAACTCAAGCGGTGAGGAAGCCTACAAAAGGCTCTTCCGTCTCGCCCTCTAATTGGAAGGCGGTCCAATAGAGGGATAGGTCTACTCCAAAACTACGCCACTGAGACGGGTGAGAGAGACTCTCTAGAAAAGTCGCTCTAAAAGAAAAACCGGCCCGACCAGCACGGGCTCACGAGCTCGAAAAACTGCAACCAAGGGTCCTCCAGCCTAGGTACCCTAAGAACAAGGGTCAGCGGAACTGGTCTTTAAAAGAAAACCTGTGGATCCCAGAGAGGCGTAAAAACTGCGAGCGCTCGCGAGAAAACCGAGAAAAAGACTGGGATCCTAGACCCGCGCATCAAGCGGCCGCTGCCTTAACTGGGCTTCCTATCTCCCGCCCAGCTGAGGGTCACCGCACCCTCGCACAGTCAGGTGTGAAGGTCACCATGACCGGCACTCAATATTTATTAGTCTTCATTGGAGCACCAATGCTGACTTGATTCATCTTCCTTTCTCAATCTTTGTTGTGATTGGCTTTACAGATCTTGACATTTTGTTGACCATCTTATTGCATAGTGATCCATAATGAGTGATTTATACCTAAATGATTGATTACAAAGATTTTCAGTCATTGATTATAGATTATCTCAAATTTGGCGGGCATGTTTGTTGACCTAGATTTTACAAGTCACTTGTATGAAAATACCCCAACGATCTCGTTTTTCATCATAAAATTAAGGGCATGAAATATGGTTTGAACTTAGGTCCACATATATGAAATTCAACTCCGGCTTCATATTAGTTCTTGAAATCAGAGTATAGCAGTGGTCTAATCATATGGCATATTGAATACTTTTATGATCATCCTTCTAGGCTCCTTCATTGTGTCTAGGTACTTAGTGAGGTAACTACCTATATATATACCATAACACTCCCATTCCGTCTTAATTATTTCGTTAACAGAAGGCACTGAATGTAGAAAGTTAAGCAAATCAAAGTGAGATGTACTTGAATGAAGTTGAAATCAGTTGGATGTAATGTAGATTGAGGATTAATTTTGTATCGTGGAGGAGTTAACATCTGTTGATGTGCTATCATCAAGGAAAAAGACATGTGAGTTGCTCTCATTTTGTTATTGGCAATACCATGCAAGTTAGAAACTGTAGGATGATTTGGAGGACCAGTCTTGGTTGAGAATTGAGATTTTCATGTGTTTTTTTTTATAAGGAGATGATAATATCAAAGTTTTCATGCACAGTGGTTGGATTGAGAATGTTGAGTATTCTCGATGTAGGGGGGATGAAAAATAAATCATTTGTTGCGATTCTCATGGAAATAAATCATAATCGACATGCATATACAAAATTGAATGCCTCATTTTATATGTAATTACATGAGCCCAGATTCTAACTATTTCTATATACCTATATTGATGTCCTAATTAATTCATTCTAATTGCTCCTATCCTCATGTTAAATTCTTACATACTACTTAGTTCAATGAACAGTCTAACCGATGAATCTGGTCATTCCAGTGAGCATCCAAATCAAAAGGATGATAATGATTGTCAATTATAATAACATTGTTATGTTCTCATCTATATTTTATACACTTATTCCTCTTCTAGTTTATACTGTTAGGAATCAAATATAAAGATTGGAAAGTCAAGATCACAAATATCTTTGTTAACCATTGCCATTACGAAATCATCAACTAACCACCTATGCCTTGACAAATTTATCTCACGTGCAATTGTTATATCACAAAATTGGCTTCTTCTGGACAAATAAACGATAGGCCATAGGTAATAATCTCTTGGAATAACTTTATTTTTTTTTTCATCATGAGATTGTTATTGCACTTAGCTAGGAGTGACATGCTAAGCCTAGATAGGTATCTAAGTTCATGGTGCTTCACAATTAGCTCATAACAAGATGGATACATCATTAATACTTAGTAATCAGATATGAGGATAAAAAAATGAAGCAGGTCCTAACAATTATTAGTTCCTCTAATTAATTAGAGCAAATTGCTCATTAAAAGATATGCTAAATTGCATATTTCATGGAGGAAATAGAAAGAGATTAAATTTGTCCTGTTGAATTCTTCATATGTAATCCAGAAATTAAGGTATAAAGCTGGTCTTGAAATTTGGTTTAAATGCAACATGGAAGGCAGCAAGAGGATGTTTTTAGATTGGACAAAAACATGGACTGCAGCAAGAGGAGGGGAAGATTATACCTCTATTGGTCTCAAAATTTGAGATCAATGCATGCATGCAAGTGGTTGAATTGGAGACTTTAGCAATATCAATTTCTCCCCTGGAAGCAGCAGTGAAGTGGCTGGAGGAGCACCAGAATTTGATGGGGAAAAGAGCAATTGCTTCAACTGAAGCGGAGGGAGGCAACAACTCCACTTTATTGGAGCTCCAGCAGGAGGGAAGAGGTTCCAGTAGCAGTTGCATGTTGCTGGAAATTTGCTACAGCAGCAAGAGAAGAGTTGGGGGCTTCCAGCACTTGTTATTTGCTTCGGAATTTGATCTTCAATGGCAGCAGCTGTACTCCATGGTGTAGCAGTAGGGCTCCAGCAGATAGCTTGGGCACCACAGGTGGCTTGATGGAGGGAAAACAATCCCCACAGCAGTTGCTGCAGCTTGGTTGCACGAAGATGAAGGAAAAAGATGGACTTCTCGGTTGTGATTTGGTGAGAAAACAAAAGTAGAGAAGAATACAGGGGTTTTGGTGCTTATATAAGTTAGGAGAGAGGGATTTGTTGGCCAAGTGGGGATATATACGAGCCATGTGGAGGGAGAGAATATTCCAAGTGGAGAGGAATGCAGGCAAGTGGAAAGGGACAGCAGACCACAATCTGCTTTGTTGTAATTTTTTTTTATTTTATTCTATTTTTTTAAACTATAGCTCTCTTCCATATAGAAAACCAAAGTTGACCGCATATACACCTTGGGTGTCGGATTTTGGTGCGCAATAGCTCGTTTTGACCGTCTCTGAATGACGATCAAAATGAGTATAATATTCATATACTTCGGGTCGAAGATGAATCCCCGAAATTTCCGAGATACGGTCTTGATTGGTCATTAAATTTTATGATTTTAAAATGTACAACCTCCGATCGACGATCGGTCGATTTCGTTGGTCTTATTTTGTCGAATCGGATTTTTGGGTGGTCTCGGTTTGTTTCGCGGTTTCCGAATTTGCGTTGCGGCTTTTTCGGGTACGCATTACGATGCGATCGATTTTTGATCGATTTTGTGCCCGAACAATTTTTTGATTCACGATCAATTGATCGATTTATGTTATTTAACATTGATTAATAACTTTATTGGATTAAACGGACCCTAATCGGGTCGGATTCGGGTTTTGTGTAGATTCGGATGTTACAGAATACAGCTTTGTCTTTTCCTTCTACATGGTATCAGAGCGACGGTCTCACGGGCTAGCTCTCACATGGTATTAGATGGAATACAACTTTGTCTCTAGCTCTCACAGGCTTCACGCGCCGTCGCGGGCTCCCCACCGTCTAGCCCTCGTGGGCTTCACGCATGTCTAGCCTGTAAACATATATTAGTTTACTTTGTATTTCTCTGTTATTTTTCTTTTCTGTCGTATGCTTTATGTAATTAACCCATAGGCTACTCTCCTATATAAGAGAGCCTAGGGCTGATGGAATAAACAACTCTCTTCTATTTTTCCCAACATGGTATCAGAGCAACGGTCCTAGACCGGAGTTCTCGAAACCCTAACCCTATCCCTACCCCACCCGCGTGCCTCTCTCTCTCCGCCGCCGGCGCCTCCGCGCGTGCGCCCGCGTGCATGCGCCCTCGCCCTCGCGCACCTGCGCACCTGCGCCCTCTCCCTCACGCGCCTGCACGTCTGCGCGCACTCGAGCCCTCACGCCCTCGCGCCCCCACGCCTGTGCCTGCGCGCCCTCTCGCTAGCGCGCCTGCGTGCTTCAGCGCGCTCCAGTGCCATCCTGTGCGCTCCAGCGCGCACCTGTGCCCTCCAGCGGGCACCTTAAAGCCCTGTGCGTGTGCACTTGAATCAGCTCTACATCTCTATAGCGCACAACGTCAACTAAATGGGTTTGGTTGCTTGAGGTCTACACATGCAACTAAACTCGTCTATGTCCGTGTAGACGAATCTTATCTTCAGTCCGTCGCTCCAGTCTTCGGTTTTCAGTATGTCAGAAAGCAAGGCGGATATTCCATCTATTGGCGCCTTTCGTGGTCCAGCGCCTATCGTAAAGATGGATGGTACGAACTATGAACTGTGGGCGATGCAGTTCATGAGTATGATGAAGTCAACTGGTAAGAAGCACATTCTTACCGAAGAAGAGCCTGCTGAGAAGACTGGAGCCAATGCCTCATGGGAGGCCGATGACGCATACGCCAAAGTCTGGTTATCTGGAACTTTGGCGATCGAGATTGCCAATGATATTGTACATCAGCCCACGGCCAAAGCCGTGTGGGATATTCTAGCGGCCACATACTCTCAAGCGAAGAATGAGACAAAGATTCTGCAACTCCAGCATGATATATTCACTATAAAGCAGAATGGTCGCCCTCTACATTCTCTCTACACATCCTACAAGGGATGTTCGAGAAGCTATACAGCTTCATGCCCCTGACAGCCACGCCAGAGCAACAAAAGACCTACCAGAATGCGACTATGGTGGGTGTTTTCCTTGCTGCACTTGATCCCGAGTATGAGGCGGCACGATCCCAGATCTTGGCCGATTCTACTATTCCTCCCATGGAGGAAGCCTTTCACAGACTGAGCCGCATCACCGTCCCATCTACGGCCACAAATCAGAATGCTTCAGCCATGGCCGCCAACAGGGGCCGTGGATTTCATCATCAGACCCGTGGACGTGGACCTCGTGGCAGAGGAGGCCGTACTCGGCCAACATGTACCTACTGCCATCGCGTCGACACAATGAAGACACATGCTACTCTAAGCATGGATTTCATGCATCTGTACGAGTCGCCGAGCAGATAGAGCCTCCATCTGCTGCCTCTTTGGATCAGCGGTTCGATGATCTAGTTGCCCGTCTAAGGGGCATTATTCGCCATCTGGCCAACCACCCACTACTGAGAATCAATCTGATGCTGTTGCATCTGCCTCTGCGTCTACCAGTACATCAGGTAGCATACTTGTATTTACCAGTAGTAGATCAGATACTTTACCTTGGATTATGGACTCGGGAGCCACACATCGTCTATGTGGCGATCAGAGTTTACTTACAGGATACACTCAGATCCCTCCAGGCCAAACAATGGTCATTGCCGATGGTACACATTTCCCAATTGCTGGTCAGGGGGAGATTAGACTGACATCTTCTATGCAGCTCAAGAATGTGTTACATGCGCATGATTTTTCAATGAATTTATTATCAATCAGTAAGATTACAAAGGATTTACAATGTCGGACAATTTTTAATCCATCTTCTCTTGTTTTTCAGGACATCCTTACGGGCAACGTGATTGGTCGTGGCTATGAGCAAGGAGGCCTCTATCGCCTCAATCAGACTCCCTTTGCTGGAACTTCATCCCTACCTACTGGACCCGTATCTCCTATGCTGTGGCATCTGCGCTTTGGACATCTACCGCTTCAGAAGTTGCGTCGTGTGTTACCCCAGGGTCTGCCTCACACATCCATCCAATGTGAGGCTTGTCAGTTGGGAAAGCATCACCGGTCTACCTTTCCCAGTCGTCCAGGTCGGAGTAGTACCTCCAAGTTTGAGTTATTTCATATTGATATCCGAGGTCCGAGTCGTGTTCCTGATCATCAGGGACACAGATTTTATATAGTTATTGTGGATGACTTCTCTCGTGTGTAATGGGTATTTTTGTTGAAAAATAAATCTGAAGCAGGGAATATTATTATCCATTTTCTTAATGAGATTCGTAATGTTTTCTCCACATCTGTTAAAATTGTGAGAAGCGATAATGCCCTGGAATTGTGTACTCATGTCCTAACCAATTACTACTCATCCCAAGGGATTATCCATCAAACATCCTGTGCTTATACCTCTCAACAAAATGGGATCGCTGAAAGGAAACATCGCCACTTACTAGATGTCACCAGGTCACTTCTTATACAGAGTCATGCTCCTTATTCTTACTGGGGTGACGCGGTTCTCACAGCATGCTACCTAATAAATCGTATGTCGTCCTCTGTCTTAGGTGAACAGATTCCTTTCTCCCTTATCTTTCCTGGTAAGGATCTGTTTTCCCTTACTCCTCGTGTGTTTGGTTCGGTTGCCTTTGTCCACCAGTTGTCTCCAGGTACTGACAAGCTCTCTCCTAGGGCTGTCAAGTGTGTGTTTGTTGGGTACTCCAGAACTCAAAAGGGATACAAGTGTTTTGATCCATTGCGCAGGCGGTATATTGTTAGTGCAGATGTTACATTTTTTGAATCCGTAATGTATTTTTCATCCTCAGGTGATCAGCAGCTACCTCCACCTACTACCGATGCCATCTATGTGCCACCACCACCACCAGTACCAGCACCACCACCACCATCACCACCAGCTCCTTTACCTCCTATTCCTGTTTCACCACTACCTTTTCATTATACCCGCAGGCCTACTCCAGCTCATGGTCAAGATACATCACCTAGCTCGCCTAAGGTATGTTCTGAAGATATTACTCGTGATGGATCTAATGATGTTTCTGAGCAGGATGTGTTGCAGAGGGCAAATGAGGACACGGCTGATTTAAATGTTCCTAAATCTATACGCAAATTGAAGAGGAGTTGCGCTACATATCCTTTGGCAGTTTCTGTGTCATTTGAACGACTATCTGGGGACTTCAAGAACTTTGTGGTGGCCTTGTCAGCTGTAGATATTCCACGGAATTACCAAGACGCTCTGAAGGACAGTAGATGGCAGTCTAGCAATGGAGGAAGAAATGGCAGCTCTTCAATCTAGAGGAACTTGGAGTCTAGTTCCTATACCTGCAGATGTGTCTCCAGTGAGCTGCAAGTGGGTATTTACAGTCAAGCAGAATGGCGGATTGCAGTATTGACAGATACAAGGCTCGCCTTGTTGCTCGGTGGCTTTACACAGACATACGGGATGGACTATCTTGATACCTTCTCGCCAGTAGCCCGTCATTCTACCCTACGGACCTTGTTGTCAATTGTTGTTACTCGTGAGTGGCCGCTATATCAATTGGATGTGAAGAATTGTGTTCCTATATGGTGACTTACAGGAGGAAGTCTACATGCAACAACCATCTGATTTTGCTGTTGAGGGGGAGTGTTCCAAGGTGTGCAGACTTCATAAGGCTATCTATGGCCTTAAGTAGAGCCCCAGAGCATGGTTTCAGAAGCTCTCAGACCTCTTTGAAAAACAGGGATACAAACGCTCTAATGCTGATCATTCCTTGTTTGTACAGAAGACTTCCAGAGGTATTATTGCAATCATGGTTTATGTAGATGACATCTTGATTGCAGGAGATGATGCACAAGGGATAAATAAGGCGAAAGAAAAGCTAGGCAGCGAATTTGTTACTAAGGATCTTGGAGTCCTTAGATATTTTCTGGGGCTGGAATTTGCCAGAAATCCGTACGGGCTAGTAATGTCGCAGAGAAAATATGTTACAGATCTGTTGAGTGAGACAGGAATGCTTGGGTGTCGGTCTGCTACAACACCAATGGACCCCAGCATGAAGCTATATGATGATGATGATACAGAGGAGGTGGACAGGAGAAGATATAGAGAACTGGTGGGCAAACTCCTATATGTCCCTACTACCAGGCCCGACATAGCCTTTGCTGTGAATCGAGTGAGCCAGTTCGTGGAACAACCACGTCAGGTTCACATGGATGCAATACAGATGATACTCAGGTACCTCAAGTCATCACCAGGCGCGGGTCTACTGTTCAAGAAAGGCAAGGTGATCTCCATCTCAGCCTGCGCAGATGCAGATTTATGCAGGGTGTCCCAAGGACAGGAAGTCCACCTCTGGGGTTTGCGGTTTACATTGGAGATTCTCTAATCTCATGGAGGAGCAAGAAACAAATGATGGTAGCCAGGTCTAGTGTTGAATCTGAATATAGGGCTATGGCTCAGGTAATCATAGAAATGATGTGGGTAAAGGCTGTGCTCACAGATCTATGTATAGAAGTCCCACTTCCTATGACCTTAGAATGTGACAATCAGGCAGCCTTGTTCATTGCAAAACAATCCAGCATTCCATGAGCGAACCAAGCACATTGAGATTGAATGTCACTTCATACGTGACATGATTCAGAAGGGATTCATTGCTACTCCCATGTTAGTTCAGAGAATCAAACTGCAGATATATTCACCAAGGCATTACTACGAGGCCCATTTCAGAAGTGTGCGTCCAAGATGAGCATGATTGACATCGATGCTCCATCTTGAGGGGGAGTGTAAACATATATTAGTTTACTTTGTATTTCTCTGTTATTTTTCTTTCCTGTCGTATGCTTTATGTAATTTACCCATAGGATACTCTCCTATATAAGAGAGCCTAGGGCTGACGGAATAAACAACTCTCTTCTATTTTTCCCAACATAGCCCTCGCGGCTTCACGCGATGCCGCCTCCGGTGGCACGTCCCGTCGCCGCGCCGCCCACCATCCATGTGTAGTGGGCAGTTTGCTTCCCACGCATAGTCGTCCCTCCTCTTTGCGGGACTCCACCATCACGTGCCTCTTTGCGTGTGCACCGTCCCGTGGATTCTTAGGTACCTAGGGGTGAAGCCTAGAAACACCCTAGTTACCCAAAGGACTCTCCAAAAGATGAAGAGGTTGTGGTATGAGTCTACACCCACAACCATCTTCATGTATGTCGGTGTAGATGATGATATCTCTTGTTTCTATCCCAGTCTTGAAGATAGTTGTCATCATGTCCGACAACAAAGTAGAAGTTCCATCCGGGGGTACCTTCAAAGTTCCGGCACCCATTATCAAAATGGATGGAACCAACTATGAACTGTGGGCCATGCAGTTCATGAGTTTGATGCAGAGAAATGGCAAGAAGCGCATCCTCACGAAAGAGGAGCCACGTGACAAGACTGGGATAAATGCCTCATGGGAGGCGGATGATGTGTATGCTCGCGTATGGCTATATGGGACTGTATCCACGGAGATAGCTAATGACATACTGAGTCAGCCTACTGTAAAGGCTATGTGGGACATTATTGTCGCGACATACTCTCCAGTAAAGAATGAGTCGAAGATACTCCAGCTCCAGCCTGATATCTTCACGTCGAAGCGGAATGGTCGCCCTCTTCCACACACTCTATACTTCTTTGAGGGGTATGTCGAGAAGTTACATGGCTACATACCCTTGACTGCTATACCAGAGCAGCTCAAGGCATACAGAGACTCTGTAATAACTGGGGTATTTCTAGCAGCCTTGGATCCGGAGTATGACGCATCTCGTGCTCAGATTCTCACTGATGCTACATACCTCGTATGGAGGAGGCGTATCGCGGATTGAGTAGACTATCTATATCCTCTGGTAAGTACTTTACAGCACCAGACGTCTTCAGCTCTATGACGACGTCATGTGATCGAGGCAGCCATACATATATCATGACAAGGAGAGTTTCAACTGCGGTCGAAGAGGGGTGACCGACCCCATCAACCATACACCTACTGACACAGGACAGGACACTCTGAGGAAACCTGTTATTCTAAGCATGGGTTCCTGCGTCAGCCAGAGTTGCAGAGCAGACACAATAGACTGGGAGTCCATCACCTGCGTCTGATCAGAGATTTGACGAGCTTGTAGCACGACTGAGAGAGATTATGCCTGGCACGTATGGATCCATTAGCTCTCCTTCAGGATCCTCGGTGTTGTTGCCTCAGCATCTGCTTCTACATCAAGTATAGAATATGCTTTTACTAGTGGCTACAGGGCAGACTTATCGGGAATGGATCATGGATTCTGGCGCATCCCATCATCTCTGTGGTGACAGAGGTCAGTTTAGCATTTTTCGTACTACTCAACTTGGACGATCAGTTGTGATAGCAGATGGAACACATTCCCACATCACTGGTTAGGGGGAGGTGCAGTTGACTTCTATATTGAGTATTCCGAATGTTCCTATGCTCCTGATTTTTTATGAATTTATTGTCAATTAGTCAAATCACCAGAGATTACATCGTCGTGCCATATTTGATCCATCTGCTCTTGTGTTTCAGGACATAATTACGGGCAGAGTGATTGGAACTAGCCGTGAGCAGGGAGTCTTACAGACTAGTGCATTCTCCGTATGTTAGCACCTCTTCTTCTCTCTGCACTGAGTTCTGTTTCTCCATACATGTGGCATTTGCGATTTGATCATCTTCCTCTGTAAGTTGATTCATGTTCTTCTACAGATTTTTCCTCGCTCCACATTTCAGTGCGAGGCCAGTTAGCTTGGGAAGCATCATCGGTCCACTTTCCAGAGCCATTAGGGTCCAAGTAGTCATAGTCTGTTTGAGTTGCTCCATTTCGATATTTGGCGTCCTAGTCGCGTCCCAGATCATCAAGGACACAGATTTTATATTGTTGCAGTTGATGAGTTTTCTCGATTGTCTTGGGTTTTTCTTCTTAAGAACAAGTTTGATGCTCGTCATATTATTCAGTCTTTTATTAATGAAGTAAAGAATATTTTTTTCTACAAAAGTCCAGTTCATGCATTCTGGATAATGCACTAGAATTTTGCAGTACTCAGCTTTCTCAATTTCTCAAGTCTCTTGGTATTGTGCATCAGACATCATGTACATATACTTCCCAACAGAATGGTGTGGCTGAAAGGAAACACCGGCATCTTTTGGATGTTACCAGAACCCTTTTGATTCAGAGTCGTACTCCTCATTCCTAGTGGGGAGATGCAGTTCCAACTGCCTGTTACCTGGTAAATCGTATGCCTTCTTCGGTTGTAGGGGAGAAGATTCCCATTCTTGATTGTGTTTCCCAAGACGAATCTTTTCTCGCTTACGCCTCGTGTTTTTGTTCTGTAGATTTTGTTCATCAACCCTCTTTGTCTTGACAAGCTCTCTCCCAGAGTTGTCAAATGTGTGCTTGTTGGGTATTCCAAAACCCAAAAGGGATATCATTGTTTTGACCCGGTTCGACGAAGGTACTATGTCAGTGCTGATATCACCTCCTTTAAGTCCATTATGTATTTTTCTCCCACAGGTGACAGGCTTACTCCTTCAGAGGATGGAGAAGAGATCCATATGCCTCCTCCTCCGTCATTACCATGTTCTACTCCATCACCACCGTCCTCACCATCCCCGCCACCACCACCTCCACCACCACACACTACCATCTCCTATTTCTTTCCACAGGTTTACACGAAGGCCCCATGCTCATGCGCGCCTCCTCCATCATCTAGCACGCCCAAAGTATGTACTAAGCATTTTAGTTCTTCTAATGGCACGAGTGATTTGCATGTACAGACTGAGGTACAGGGTGCAGATACTATCTCTACTACTCATGCTGAGAATCTAGATATGCTATTGCACTTCGATGACAGAAACATGCATGCACTGTGGACCCTATTGGGTTCTCATGTTTCCTTGGAGCGCCTTTCTAAGGACTTTCAGCACTTTGTTGTAGGGTTGTCTGTTGTACAGATACCCTGGTCATACCAGGAGGCACTGCAAAGCAGTCAGTGGCGTCTAGCTATGGAGAAGGAGATGGCGACTTTACAATCACAAGGTACGTGGAGTGTAGTCCATGCTCCACCAAGTGCGTATGTTTTGGGAGCTGGTAGGTATTTACTATAGCATCGAGCTGATGGTGCCATAGACCAGATACAAGGCCAGACTGGTTGCTCGTGGGTTCACCCAGACCTATGGAGTGGATTATCAAGACACTTTTTCTCCCCGTCGCGCGTCACTCTACCTTGTGGATACTTATTGTTGTTGATGTGGTACGTGATTGGCCACTTTTCCAATTAGATGTCAAGAATGTTTTCTTGTATGGTGATTTACAAGAAGAGGTCTACATGCATCAGCCACCTGGTTTGCTACTGAGGGGGAGTCAAGTATGGTATGCCGTCTTCTAAGGCTATATATGGCCTTAAGCAGAGTTTGAGGGCTTGGTTTCAGAAGCTCTCAGAATTGACTGAACAGAAGGGGTTTATCAGATCAGATCTACTGCAGATCATACTCTCTTTGTAAAGAAAAACCATATAGGTATTGTACTCATTCTGGTTTATGTTGATGATATTATTATCATGGCAATGATTAACAGAGCATTCAAGCATCCAAGGATTTCCTTAAACAGCAGTTTGTTACCAAGGACCTATGTACGCTTGGGTTACTTCCTTGGCCTGGAGTTTGTATGAAATCAGCAGGGTATTGGTTATGACACAAAGGAAGTATGTTACTGATCTTCTACCTGAGACAAGTATAACAGGATGTAGACCAGCTACTACCCCTATGGATCCTAATGCAAAGCTTTATGATGATGAGTCTGAGGAGGTGGACAAGAGACAGTACCGAGAGCTAGTAGGAAAGTTATTATATGTCACCATTATCAGGCATGAATATATCTTTTGTTGTGAGTAGAGTAAGTCAATTCATGGAGCAACCTAGGCAGACGCGCAGGATGCAGTATTCATGATCTTGAGATATCTTTAAGTCATCTATAGGTGCAAGCCTTCTGTTTAGGAGAGATATGTCTCTCTCAGTTACAGGATGTGCAGAATGCAGATTATGATGGACAATCTAAGGACAGGAAGTCTACTTCAGGCTTCATTGTGTTTGTTGGCAGCTCATTGGTCTCATGGAAGAGTAAGAAACAAACTGTTGTTGGCTTCTAGTGCAGAAACAATATAGGGCATGGCCCAAGGTAGTACGGAGATGTGTTGGGCAAATATGTCTTGAACGATTTAGCAATTGAAGTGCCTCTTCTTATGCATCTCAAGTACAATAATCATGCAGCCTTGTTCATAGCTAATAATCCAGCGTTTCATGAAAGGACAAAGCACATTGAGGTGGACTCACTACACTCGTGATTTGATCCAAAAGGGGCTTATCTCAATGTCTTATGTAGCGTCAGGAGATCAGATTGCAGATATGTTTACTAAATTGCTCTTGCTAGAGGTCATTTTCATCATTGTTGTTCCAAGCTGAGCATGATAGATATATATGCTCCAGCTTGAGGGAGTGTTAAGATATTTATGTTATTGTGTCCTTTTCTGCATTATTTATTTCTATTGTCTTTTTTAGTAATTTACCCTTAAAGCTTTTCTCCTATTATAAGAGAGCTCTAGGGTTAGATGGAATACAACTTTGTCTTTTCCTTCTACAGATGGTAATTTGCAAAGCTTCTCAAACATTACCTTCAGATATGTAAGAAAAGGTGATTGCATCCTCCACAACCTCCGGACACCTAGGAAAATCCGAAATCTGCCCCCTGAACGAAACGAGCAAATCTGTCCCTCGTGAGCAATCTACCCCTCCTTAAGATCCACAAGAAGACCTTCACATGAGTTTGGACCTTCTACTTCCAGATCCGCTTGCAATCCACCGCACACCCTCCATGATGGAAAATAGTCAGTCGGCTCGTCACCCTGTAGGACTTCCCAACTGAAAACGAACCATCTAGTCAAATCGAGCAATCTTGTCCATCCGTGGATCCAACCACCTCATCGAGCTCTGCAAGCAAAGTCATGAGCTCTTCCAAATGCCTAATTTGAGATCTTCATATTGTAAACTGCGAAAAGAAAGAATGTACATCCCAGAACTAAGCCACGGAGCAATCTGGATGTTCCACCATCGCCATCATCGTGGGAACTTAGCGAACAGGGCCTTGCCCTCACTCCAATCGTCAATCCAGAAGTGGACCCCGTGTTATCCCCCAATCACATGTCTCAAAAAAAGATGTATCACTATGCCACACTGCAAATGCTCCTCCATATGTATGAAGGAGCGACCCCTGCATTCTCACGAGCAGGGAATGGAAGTCCATGCCCATAGATCCTCCGAATAAGATTGCAAACCAGACTGTCACATCACCCCAAATACATGCAACCCTACGCCTGTCGAGCAAGGCCTTATTTATCTCCTCCAAAACTTCTCACACCAAGTCCCTTATCCTCCTTTGGGCACGACATTGATCCCAATCCACCAGAGAAAATCCACATGACTGCCCAGAAGACAACCACAAAAAACACCTCATCATGATCCCCAAGCATCTTCCTAACACCAACAGGCAACAGTCTAGAGGATAGGGAGAAGATAGGGATCGCTGATAAAATCGAGCACAACAGCACCAAGCTGCCACCCATAGACAAGCAAACAGACTTCCACCTAGCCAGCTTCCGCTCCAACTTCTCAATCACCGGTAACCAGTTAGCGGTGCACATCCGGCAGCCACCATGACACGTCAAGGTAGCGCAGCGACAGGTCCCTATGTGGAGACCACATCCATCTTGCGTGCGAGTCTATCTCTGCATCCATCAAGCCAAAAGGAACGAACTTTGACTAATCCATATTCAACTTCAGTCCAGAAATAGCTCCAAAGATGTCCAACACTGCTACAAATCCTCCATTGTCATCCTCACCCTCTGCAATGAATTATGTCTTTCGCATACTGGAGGATGGGTATAAAGATGTCATCCTTTGAGTAACCGTTGCATAAGCCCCCGAAACTACCTGGTAAGCCATGATCGTCAAAGCATCAGCCACAACATCTAAAACCTCATTAGCAATCAAATCCCAGAATTACATGTAGAATAAGATAGGAAAGGCATCTGGTCATGGGTAGCCATCTGGGTTTAGCCTAAAAACGCCATGCCATATCTCCAACATCCCAAAATGCCTCATCAAAGCTAATATATCAGGTTCTGACACAGGGTTCACCATAACCCCAATCAACGCGATCCGCAAGGTGGAAGGCGCATGCTCATTCCCTTGAACAATCTGTAACCACCCTCGCTACCTCCCCCTCCCCAAGGAACTCCTCTTCCTCCATCTCTATCGAATGTATCATGTTTTTCCACCTTCTACCGCTTGCAACCGTGTGGAAGAATCTGGTATTAGCATCGTCCTCCTTTAACCACCTCTGATGCAATCTGTCTCCACTCATACTCACGCTTCGGATCTTCCTACTCCAAGATCTTCTGAATCACCCCTCTGCTCACCAGCTCATCATCGTCTAGTTCTCTATCATCCTCCAATATATCCAACCTGACTAACTTGTCATAGCCTGAGGATTGGGCCTTTTGATAAGAAGCATGTCTTTTAAATGGTATTAGCTCTCTATATAAGGCCACCATCATGTGTAATATAAGAAGCATGGACAAATGATAGAAATTTAGATTACCTTTAGATTTGATATCTCTCCTCTCCTTTGAATTATTTCTTCTCTTAAACCTTCCACTCCAATCTTTCCTACTTTCTTCTTCCCCCTCACACAACACAGCATGCTCGAATGTAACATCCGGATCCGCACAAACCTGAACACGACCCGATTAAAGTCTGTATAATTCAGTAAAGTTATCAATCAACATTAATTGATCAAATGCGATCAATTGATCGCCAATCAAAAGTCGTTCGGGCAAAATTGACCAAAAATCAATTACATCGTAATGCGTGTCACAGAAAAAGCTGCGACGCGAATTCGGAAACCACGAAACAAATAGAGACCGTTATAAAGTCTGATTCGATGAAATAAGATCAATGAATCGATCGTTTGTCAATCGGAGATCTTTTGACATTTTTAAATCACAAAATTTAACTCCAAACTGAAACCATATATCAAAAATTTCGAGAATACAAAACCCGATCTAAAGTATATCAATATTATACTCATATTTATTGTCGTTTATAGATAATCAGAATGAGACATTGCACGTCAAAATCCGAGGCACAAATACAGACCACTTAGGATTTTCAAATAAAAGAGAAAAAATTTTGATTTTTATTTAACTGCTGCTACAGCTTCCTCCAAGTGGCTCGCAAAAACTTTTCCCACTTGGCTTCCACACCCTCCCCATGTAACCACCCAAAAGCTTTTCTCCTTGTTATATAATACCCCACCTCCTTCTCATAAACTTCCCAATTTCATTCTAAAGAACTAAAACTCCACCGAGAAGGAACCCAATTCCTCATATTATGTTGGGCTGGTCTTCTCAAACAACCATTCTAAGCGGTTGTGATGTCCAAAGCAAGCTCTGCCGTTGTTGCCATTTTGCAACGGCCATTATTGCTGCCCATAAGCTGTTGAAGCTGCTGGTGGCCAAGTCCAATAGCTGATCAAACTTGGGTTGCTGCATCCATGCCCAGAAACTCTCCAAATTTTGAAGATTTCAAGGTACAAGCCTAAGCCTCCTCTTTTTGCTGCCATACATGGTGTTGATCTTTGGTACTTTGGAAGGTATTAGTTTTTCCCTCTTTGCCCAAAGTTTTTATCTTAGAAACCATTGTTGTTCTATATTCGTATCTTCCCTTTAGCCCTGTATCACCCATGCTTCCTTACCTTTATAATGAGTCAATAGATAACCTCAGTCTCAAAATTTACTAGTACTCTTCTGCTCATTAATGTTATTGCTTGGAGCATATTAATTATAAGGGATTTTATCACTTGTGCCCCTCTTAGATATCGCAATATCAGTTATGCCCCTATCTTTTTGGTAATATCAGTTGTGTCCCTCACTTCTTACTATTTTATCGTTTGTGCCCCTTGGGTTAGTGACCGTCCATCCACAGTGCAAACGGACGTTAACTTTGAGGACATATGCGGAATTAATTTAAAAAAAAGGTTAGTGGTCATTTGTTACCCTTTTCCTCATCCTCTTCTTCTTCCTCCTCTTCCCTATCCTCTTCCTCCTCCTCCAACCTCCTCCTCCTCCCTCTCCGCCCCCGCCCCTGCCCCGCGCCGCCCAACTCCGCCTCGAGCTCCCCGCACCTCCTCCCAGGCCACCGCTTAGCCCGCACCGCACCTCCTCCCAGCCCGCCGCCCTCTCCCCTCCCCGGCACCGCCCCCTGCTCCCCCTGGGCTGCACCCCTCCCAGCCCTGCACCTCTCCCCCCCCCCCCCCCCCGCACCTCCTCCCCTCCCCGACGCCGCCCCCCTGCTCCCCCTCCCCCCTGGGTTGCGGCCCCTCCCAGCCCCGCACCTCCTCTCCCCGGCGCCGCCCCCCTGCTCCCCCTCCCCCCTGGGTTGCGGCCCCTCCCAGCCCCGCACCTCCTCCTCTCCCCCAGCGCCGCCCCCTGCTCCCCTCCCCCTGGGCTGCGGCCCCTCCCAGCCCCGCACCTCCTCCCCCCATACCTCCTCCCCTCCCCGGCGCCACCCCCTGCTCCCCCCCCCCTCGGGATGCGGCCCCTCCCCAGCCCCGCACCCCCTCCCCCCCCCCCCACCTCCTCCCTTCCCCGTGCCTCCTCCCCCCCCCCGCCCAGGTCTCCCCTCTCCCCTGTACCTCCCTCGCGTCCAGGTCGCCCCTCTCCCATGTACCTCCCCCGCGCCCAGGTTACCCTCGCGCTCCCCTGCGCCTCCCTTGCCCCCGCCGTCTCCCCGCGCCCAGGTCGCCTCCCGCGCTCCCCCGTGTCTCCCCTGCCCCCCTGCTTCCCCACCGCCCCCTGCCGCATCCTTCACACCCGTCAATGCGCAGCCCTGATCGGTCTCGTGGAGCAAGCTACTAATCGATCTTGCCTTCACCATCCGATATTCTTCTTCGCGATTTCAACCCGGTGAATTCGTCCTCATCCTAAACATCATCATCGTAATTACCATCACCACCACAATGTCCTCGTCGTCAGTCTGCGTCTATCGTGGCGTCAACGATGCACCGCATTTCTTGCGATTAACGTCGTTGCTCGCACATGGAGTAGCCAACTAGCGTCTGCTGGCAGCTCCTCCACCCCCTACGGTCAGGGGCGGGGGGAGGAGCAGCAGAAGGGGGGTGCGGGGGTGGCAGGGGCAGGCGCGGGGCAAGGCGCAGTGGGAGGTGGGATGGCCCCGCGTTCAGGTTGATTTTATTCTGATATGACCATAATACCCCTGTTAACCACGCCATGGTTTGAGTAAACTATGGTTATTTCAATTTTTTGACGGTCAATCTGACGGAAGGGCACAACTAGTGACGGAGAAAGAAGTGAGGGGCACGACTGATATTATCAAAAAGATAGGGGCATAACTGATATTGTGATATCTAAGAGGGGCACAAGTGATAAAATCCCTAATTATAATCAGAGTATAGAGCATCTCTTTAGGAAAGCCTGTTTTTTGAAGTGATTTTCACCAACTTTCTTTCATTTGGAATTTGTTTGTGTTCATATGTGGCGTGTAAATATTCTCGATCAATACTTTATTTTTTTATTATGGTCGTAGATACCTGTTGAGCTTCGCCATTTTTCTCAATATATAGATTAAAAGAGATATGAAGAAATATATATTGCATTTAAACTATTATTAAGATATGGATACATAGACCCTTTGCTTTTGCTCGGATCAACTGGTGCTTGGGATTGGTCATGATTAAATATTTATGATTTATATGATATGTTATCTATTGCATATTTAACATAACGTCCCTGGACTCAAGAGTATATATGATGGGTTATCGTGAGAGGAAGGGTATGCATTGTTTTTTGGACTAATTAAAACTTATTTAGAACGGAAGAGTGGAAAGAATTCAAACTAACGGTACATCAGTGATGCATGGCAGTATATTTTTTAAAACTTGGCAAGTTTCTCTGCTACCTCCAGAGTAAGGAGAAAGGCTATTATTAACATCATTAAGAATTTTTCTTTAAAAATTTAAAAAAATAAATATACGATTAGAGTTTTAAAAGAAAACACCTCAAGCCAGTTTTTTTTATTTACAAGATAAGACCAAATCCTGGGTTTTATTTGAGACAGGTGACAAGTTAAATTCATTGATACTTTGTTAACAAGACTTTTAATACACATAACAAATGTACAAATAACACTGATTTAACAAATCTTTGATAAGGTGTAATAGGAATCTCACAAAAGGTAGTAGTACAACATACTTAGGGAATCTGAACAACAATAAGAATTCAAGTGTAATCTCATGGTTATTTCTGAAATCAAGTGAATACTTAGTACATATTTATACCACAACTTAAATATATATTAATTATACATATAAATTGAAAGGACAAAATACATCTATGTCACAAAAGATATTGAAAACTAAGATTATGGGATATTATATAAGAATATAATATGTATCATCAAAGGTTACGGTGCTTTTTTGACATACATGTATTGGCACAAATCTTATCAATCCATAAGCAAAACTAATAGCTTAAATATGGATCTAACCCGTCTATATTTTATTTTGCACTTCCATTTTAGTAAACCATGTCCCTACAAGAAAGTGGCGGCAATGTGCAGTACACAGATCACTTTAGATTTAATAATCTTTAGCACCATGTAAGGATCAGTTTAGATCAACAAAGCTAACACACGATATTGTGAATCGAGTCTTTAGTTAAGTGCATCCCTATGGTTGTGAAATACTATAGATAGATATTGATACTGGTCATGGTGATGCTTACACTTGACCGTGCGAGGGCGGTGACCCTCAATTGGACGGGAGATAAGAAGCCCAGATAGGGCAACGGCTGCCAAGTGCGCAAGTCTAGGATCTCAATCTTTTCACGGTTTTTACGTGAGCTCGCAGTGTTTTTACGCCTCGTTGGGATCCCGACTTCTAACCAGTTTCGCTGACCCTTTGTTTTAGGGTATCTAGGCTAGGGATCCCTTGGTTTTAGTTTTTCATACGAGCTCGTTAGCCCGTACTAATCAGGCCAATTCTAGAGTGACTTTTCCAGAGAGTCTCTCTCACTCATCTTAGTGGGATAGTATTGGAGTAGACCTATCCCTCTATTAGACCGCAATTCCAATTAGACAGCGAGACGGAAGAGTCTCTTAGGAGACTTCCTCACCGCTTGAGTTTTGATTACTTTCTGCCAACAGGCTTGGCGATGCTACATCTAAATCATCTGTGTCTACATCTGAATCATCTAAGATCGCATTTGAATCAGTTACAGTTAAATTTAGAGAAGTTACGGTTGAACTCGAATGAAGCATAATGGATCTTGGCTAAAAGATGAAATCAAGTATAAGTTGTGTTGGCTAGAGTTGTTTATAATTAAGTTAGTATATGCGTTGAGAACTTAGTTATGATGCACCATATCCCTTTGCATGCCTACGGAGGCACCCCAACCCAAAGGCACTCTCCACGTCTTAGAGTCATAGTGTGAGGTCACACACAGACAAAGATCACAGACTATCCACTAAACTTGAGAAATTAAATAAAAGCAAGAATCAGTTCAAAACATCATCTTCCTCATTATAAAAATCCATGTTTAAGATCTTTAAATAACAAGAGATTAATAGATATATATATATATGAGTCATTAACCATGATATAAACAAATATGTCATATAAAAGGTAATGGGTAAACTTAGGGCATTCCTTCAGGGTAGTTTGAAAACTTTTTCATAACAAGTAGTTGTAAATTTTTAGTTGGTTATGCCTTACTACTTGTTTCTTTTGCAATAATCTTAAATGTATGCTTGCTTAAATAAGTTTTTGATTAATTCCAGCACTCGTTGATGTCTCTTGTACCTTTCATGGTGTGGCAGGCAAGCAGCCTGTAACTCAGTAGCTGGTTGATGATTCTAGACATCCGTTGCTATTTCAGACGGTACAGTTACTTTTGTCACAGTTTTTGTTCAGTTTATGATGTAAAATGCTTTCTTTCTCTTCTGTATATTTTTGGGAATACATGTATGAACTGTCAGCCTATTTTATACATGTTTATATATAGGGATTTTTACCCGGTAGACCCTGTAATCTTTTGCAATTACCGCTACGACCTTCGAAACATCGTAATTCCTCCCTCGACCCCGTAAACTTGTTAACTCTTACCCCACAGACCTTGTGGTTAATCCCCATCCATTTGTCCGTTAAATGTTACCGGATTCCGTTAAAAAGATGTCCATATTATCCTCTTTATTTATTTAATTTACTAGGAATGCCATTCCCTCCCACCCTCCACCTCCAGCTGCCCTCCCCCTTGCGTCGACCTCCCGCGTCACTGGCACCTCTGCCCAGCGTCGACCTCCCGCGTCACTGGCACCTCCGCCCGGCGTTGCCCTCCGCCTGCGCAAGGGCGGCATACCGCCAGCACCGCCAGTCGTCGCCACGTCAGCCCCGCGGAGGCGCACCGCTGCTGTTCACCATGCCCTCGAACCCCGCGCCTCCGCGCACCTCGCCCACGAACCCGCGTCACTGGCACCTCCGCCCGACGTTGCCCTCCGCCTGCGCGAGGGCGGCATACCGCCAGCACCGCCAGCCGTCGCCACGTCAGCCCCGCGGAGGCGCACCGCTGTTGTTCGCCATGCCCTCGAACCCCGCGCCTCTGCGCACCTCGCCCAGCGCGGTCCTGACTCCGCTTGCTTCCAGCCGACGGCCGTGTGGATGCTTCGCACTCCTGTCCCTGTGGATCCCCTCCTCTGACCTCGGTGCCCCGTCCGTGCACCCCGACGTTGCGTGTGCGCCCTCCGCATGCGGCAGCGCCTGGAGGGGCCTCAAGCCTGGACTGAGATCAGAGCCACCGCCTGCTCTTGGAATCGCACGATGGAGCACAGAACAAGAGGCTCACATGGAAGGGGCCTTGCGCGATGGAGCGCAGGAGGAGCTTCATCGCCTGCATCGCCGCCGATTGGAGAGCCACCGCCTGCTCCGATCTCGCCGCCGTCAAAGCCCCCCACCCCTACCCCTGCAGAACAGTCTTTTTTTATTTTTTTTTATTTTTTGGTTAATTACAGTCGTCCGATCATAGATCGGTTAGATTAACTCAATTCTAACTCAAGGAAGTTAACTTTAGATGTGTTAATTTAACGGTAGGGTTCGTGGGGTAAGACGGAGCAAGTTTACGGGGTCGAGAGAGGAATTACGATGTTTCGAAGGTCGTAGCGGTAATTGCAAAAGATTACAGGGTCTGCCGGGTAAAAATCCCTTATATATATATATATATGGAAATTTATAAATGGAAATTTGGTGGTACCTTCTATTATTGATTGTGTGGTTATTACTTGAATTGTGAATGTCATGGCAGAAACGCGAAAATTTTCCTCGTATTTCCATATAACTTATGCGCTCTTTTGTGAATGTGTTGTAAACGAGTACCTGTATCCGAAGAGGTTCACATCGACCCCTCTTCCTCATTTCTTCCTTTCTCGCCTCCAATTTCTCCACTCTTTAGCAATTGATTTTGTACTTTTTTCTCTTCGATTTTCTTTCTTATCCTCTTTCCTTATCAACCATGTTTCTTCTCCTTTACGCAACTTGACATCCTCTCTCTCTCTCATTGTGTGATCTATGTGCATTCCTACCCAAAACCTTACATGATTGATAGGTTTTATATGCTTACTCTTACCCCATAATCTGCATTATTTGGTATTATGGCCGATTTTCATGTCGTTCCCACGATATGGCGATCCCTTTCTAACTTCCTTGGTGATCTTCCATCCACTCAATGAAGGCTATTTTTTAAAACTTGTATTGTATTATGAAATAATTCTCCATCGTATTACCACCATTCGACCACCACCACAACTCCCATGCCCCCACCTCTTTTCATCAATCACCACAAACTCAACCGCCACCCCTTGTTTGTACAAAATCTTATTTACACCTCCACAAGTCATCTCACATTGTCACCACCATCCATCGATCAGTCTCTACAATGCCAACCACCCACCTCTGCCTCTCCGATCCTTTGTCGAGTTCTCATTGGACCTACATCATCTCTCATCTTTTCTCCTCGGCTGAGTCAACCCATTTACCCATTGTCGCCACCAACTCCAACCTTAGCTAACTGGCACTCACCAAATCACCCCTTGATAAGGTCCACACAATTCCATCCACTATTAAAACCTCAACTCAAGTTGTTGGTCATGCCTCTTTGTGCTCCACCTCCGTCTTGATTAGTCGTCAAACCTTTGCCATCCCTCCTACACGTACATCAAAGAACTTTATTGTAATTAATTGAAGTCTATGGGATTTCTTTGTGAAAAAATGAAAGAAAATTTGTCGCAATGGTCTTAAAATAGGTTCTCCATGAAGGTCGGTTCAAAATGATATTAACACATTTTTTTCCACCAAGTACAAATACAACTAGCTACTTCTAATATTTACAGTGAACCTTGCAATCAAGACAAGTCATCCAAAGATAAGTTTTTCAATATGGGGAAAACTAATGCAATCCAACCTTCATAGTTAATTTGTCAATATATGTGTCCTATGGAAGCGTCTTTTAGGGAGGGTTGTGTCTTTTATAAAAGGACATCTTTTAAATAATATTGGCTCTCTATATAAGGCCACCATCCTGTGTAATGAAAGAAGCATGAATGAACCATATGAATTTTGAATACCTTTAAATTGGTATCCCTCATCTCCTTTGAATTCTTTCTTCTCATAAACCATCTACTACAATCTTCTCTCCTTTCTTATCCCCCCTCACGAAGCTTGGTGTGGTCTAACCCCTCCCCCCCCCCCCAATTTCATTTCCTCTTCCTCGATTTTCTTTCTTCTCCTTTACCTTCTAATCTCCTCTTTCACCCCATTTCTATTTCATTACATAGATTAGCATGCTCTCTCTCTCATCTTGTACATATGTGCATTAACACCTAAAAACTCACATGATTGATGGGTTGATATTCTTCTTCCTGCCCACCAATCTACATCAGTGAGCTTATGCATTACCTCTTGAGTTATGCAAGACAACATAATATAATAAGCCATGCCTTGCTCAAGCTATTGTCCTCTTTCCATGATGCACACTCTCATGTTTTCACTTTGGGCTCTAACTCCTGCAAAACATACTCCTTGTCAGGAGACTCAAGAATGCTCATAAACTGCATGGACAATAGCTCATGGTCGGTCACGTCCATCTTAACAATCAGACCAATTTTTGCACCTCCCTCTAATCGAGAACTATGACATCCTTGACTTCTAACATAGTTGAAGGTGGAAGAACCCACATTGCGAAAACAACAAATCTGAATGAGACCTCGAGCATTCTGAAAAGTTATGTCAAAAGGGTCACAAAACCATTGTCTACGATTGGTGGTACCACGTGAAAACTAGGACGAATTTCTTATAATAGAAATGATGTCATGTGGTTTCTTATATAGTGGAGACCAATAGTACAATCACATAAAGAACCAAGAGACAAGAAGAATACAAGAAAAGGTCATTATAATAGTAATGCTCTCAACATTTACCAGATAAACATATATCCAGAAACTTACCGTCAACTAAGTGTTGGAGTATTTGGTTGTGCGCCATATGAGTTGTAGGAGGGTAAATGGATCCTGGAGAGATCCATTTACCCCATCCACATGTTTAGTCCCACATCTACCATTGGTGGGACTTGAAGGCTCTGTGGAGGCTATATAAGGAGCCTCAGACCTCCTGTAACCATTGAGAAAAAGCATGCTACATATGCCCCTTTGAGGGTTTCTCCTGTGGTTTCATCCCGCTCCTTAGGGAGTAGAGTTCCACGTTAAATCTTAATGTTCTTGTTGTTCTTTATCTTTTTCTATGTTCGCTTCCGCATGTTTATTTTCTAACATGGTATCAAAGCGGGTTAGATTCTCACGGATTTGTTCTTTGTTTTGATTCGAGATTCGATTATCATGAGGTTCGATTCCTGTTTTGAAGATTGGCATCGAGAAATTTTTTAGGGTTCTTGAAGATTGCAGGCACATTCATGTTCAAGGTACGGTTTAAGGTTTTCTGAAACCCTGGGGTTACAACATCATCTAGCACAGTGCGACGGTGCGGAACAGGTCACTCCATGGCAATCCTCGTTCTGGAAAGAAGAAGAAGAGGGACTATCTCAACCACATCACGCGCCATCGCAGTGTTGTGCTCTTCCAGCAGAAGAACTAATCGTAGTTGTCCTCCTCTCCTCCATATATTCGTGCAAGAGATCCCTCGCCCAGGAAAACCTCTAGAGAATCGCTCCAGGTGAGCGTGATGCGGCTATCCAGGTGACCTCAATTTCCTTCTCCATCGCGCAAGCAGAGCCCTTACACGATTCCCAACGTGCGGCGGTGCTATGGCTCCCATGTGGAGCCCTCCTCCTGCCTGATCTCCTTTGGCGGCCGCATCTCCAACGCGCAGGAGGCGCACACCAGCAGAGGCGCGACCAGACATGACTCCATCTCTTTTTGCGCATCTGTGACTCCATCTCTTTTTGCGCACAGGCGGCGGGCTGTAAAGCTTCCAGGCGATCCCTTTTCTCCCAGGCGTGATATACGTGGTCTCCTCAGCGTGAGGGCGAGCCCTTTGTCGCACCAAGTTCCAAGCGCAAGCAGCGCCCTCCAACCAGTCCGAGCCTCGCCAACCTCCTCGCGCATGCGGCTCTTAGGCACGATGCCCCTTTCTTCCCCGGTCGGGGGTGGCGTCCCTTGTAAAGGGTTCCAATCGGGAACCCTAACTATGTGGTGGCCTTTAAGCCGTGTGACGTTAAAAAAATGGTGAGGAGGGAGAAGGGCATGTTGGACCGATATTATTAAAAAAACGGGGAGGGGCCCATCAAGGAAGAAGAGATGGGCTCGGTATTAAAAAAAAGCAGTTGCAAGCCGAGATGTTTGGTTAAAAAAACTGAGGCTCGGTGAGTTTTGCAAAAAAAAGAGGAAAAACTTTTTTTGAGAAAAAGGCGTGTACAATAAAAAAACCGTACGTAGTTAAAAAACGAAAAAAAAAGGAGAGAAACAAAAAAAAGTTTGTGACGGCTATGGAAAGAGACGGAAAAAAAAGAAAGAAGAAAAATTTTGAGAGAAAAAGCCGAGAGAAAAGTTGTGAGTTCAGCTTATTATTTGTACCCCAATATCGTGTCTTCTCCCAACATAGTCGATGACATATTCCGACTAGTATGAGAGAAAGGGGGAGTATTATGTAGAGTCACATGTCTATTCATATTCTCCAGATACAGATATTCCAGATTCAGATATTCTTCAGACCAGCCAATTTCCATACTCTACAGTGATTTTGTCAGACTCGACGTCAGATTCCGAGTCAGTTTCAGATACGCACGAATATGCGATCTTTTCAGATGGGCAGAAGTTTGCCATCTTTTGTTAATGGTCCCCATCATCTTTTGTTGTTTTGGTCAGAGTTTTCATGTGAGTCATAGGGACTCCAGAGTAGAGGACCATTCCCTATGCCATGTTGGCAAGGATTTTCAAGTGGTATCATAGGGACTCCAGAGTAGAGGACCATTCTCTGAGCTAGATGGGAGAGACCCAGTTCTCCGATGAGGAAACTTTTCAAACTCCATTCTCCAGCGACTGTGGACTCCGACGAGGATTGCACTTCCGCGGCCTTTTTCAGTTTGACCCTTTTCAGAGATGGAGCAGTTGTCCACATGTTGTGGCGGGCCAGAGTATTCCGACGAGGAGACTCATTTCAGTTGCAATGACTCTGACAGGCGCAGTTCAGAGCACATGCTCTCCGATGAGGAGATTCAGCAGACTCAATTCCAGCCCATTTGTCCTCCTCACCTGCACGGCATGAGAAGCAGCGTCCTCGACAGCAGCCGACAATTGTGCGCGTTGAGTTGATATTGTCTGTAGTGTCCTGTAGCGTGAGTTGAGTTACTTTCCATTTGTCCAAGCTGAGCATTGCATGCTCCAGCTTGAGGGGGAGTATTGGAGTATTTGGTTGTTCACATGAGTTGTAGGAGGGTAAGTGGATCCTGCTGAGATCCATTTACCCCATCCACATGTTTGGTCCCACATCTACCAGTGGTGGGACTTGAAGGCTCTATGAAGGCTATATAAGGAACCCCAGACCTCCTGTAACCTTTGAGAAAAAGCAATGCTACATATGCCCCTTTGAGGGCTTCTCCCGTGGTTTCATCCCGCTCCTTAGGGAGTAAGGTTCCACGTTAAATCCTATTCTTATTGTTCTTTATCTTTTTCCATGTTCGCTTCTGCATGTTTATTTTCTAACACTACCATGAAAAAGTACAGTTCAACTTGGAGTTCACCATTAATAGTCTCGGTAATTACAATTCACATATTATATGTGATGGAACCTGCTATGATCTAAACGCAATCTCTTAACGATTTTTTAAGTAAACTTCAAAGTTTTGCAGCAATCACAATAGGTAAGAAGGTTTTTATGTACCTTAAATAGCTCACTAAAAGAGATGTTATCATCCCCTGGCGACGGCAAATTTCTCACTTCTACATACCTATTATTGTTCTTTGTTTCCTTCTTCACAACCCCATGCAAGATGAAATTTGTATCAGAAACATATTCTTCTTCTTTAACTTTACCACTCACCTTCTCTAATTGTAGATATATTCCTCCAGACAATGGATGAGAAACATCACCAGCCAAGAAATGATGATTTTTTCTTTCGACTTCTACCAACTAGAACTAGGTTTCTTTGTTACCATTTGCATAGACATCATGTCTCTGATCTGCTCAACATCTTTCCACCTGCCGACTTTGGCATAAATATTGGCGAATGTAACATAGGTAGCAGGATTCTCGGGCTCAATTTCAAATAAGGCATAGTAGCCACTCCATATTCCGTATTTCCATGAATTCTACATCCATTCAGCAAGGATGACCATAAATATTTGTTAGGTCTGAATGGTATTTTCCTGATTATCTCATTCATAACCACAACTTCCCAAACCATCTGAGTAGGTCAACGATGCAGGCATAATGATCAGAGGTGTGGATCAGTCCATAATCTCTGTCTATCGAATGGAAGATTTCAAGCCCTTTGTCAACCAAACCGGCATGAGAACAAGCAGACAGAACACCGACAAATGCAACAGCATCAGATTTCACCCCCTGACTCTCGCATCATTTCAAAGTAACAAAGCCATTTCAGGACGACCATTCTGATCAAAACAAGAAATCGTCGAAGTCCAAGAGACAAGATCGGGCATCATCATCCCTCTAAAAGCATCAGTAGCACTTTCAACATTACCACATTTTGCATACATGTCAATGAGTGCAGTGGAAGAAAATGAGCATTGGTCCAACCGGTTCTGATCATGTGCCCGTGTAACTGCTTCCCCAACTCTTCCATGAGTTGATGCCAACAGGCACCCAACACCCAATACACCGGCGCATGTGTATTCACTGGGCGTGATACGGGACCTCAACATGCTGGAAAACAGCAGAGAACCCTCCTCCATTCTACCACAATCAAAATACCAGCCCATTATTGCTGTCCAGGACACTACATCTCTATCTGGAGTACTGTCATCTCGCCTTGTCGATTCTGCCATAAACATCATACAAATCCGTCAGTGTGCTCCAAACAACGGCATCCAATTCCACTCCGGAACGAACTACATGACCATGAATCTCCTTCCCATAGCATAAACACGCAACTGCCGCAGAGAGCATAGTCGACAGAATAAACTTTACTACATCTCAACCACATCGGATTTGCCCTTCCCGATACAACTCAAAAGCCTTCCATGCTTGGCCATACCGCACGTACCCGGACATCATTGAGCTCTACGAGAAGGTATCTTTACCAGCAACCGATCAAACACCCTCCGAGCCACCGCCAAGTTACCATCCCTCGAGTAAGATGCAATCAACGTATTCCAGCGGGTCTGTAATCGGCATCTCATCGAACACATTCCGTGCATCGGCGACACCCCCGGTTTTCGAAAGCAAATCTACCAGACGATTGCAGACGACCGTCCCGGGATCATAATCCGAGTCTCTGGAGTGAGCATAGACCCGCTTGGCGTCGTCGACTGCGGCGGCGTTGAGGCAAAAACGGAAGTGGGAATCGTAGAGTGTGGAGGGGACCGGTGTCGTGGGGACGTTGAGGATGGAGACGGCATCGCTGGCGCGGCGGCAGAGGTTGAAGAGGAGGGCGATGGCCTCGTGGAACCTGTGGTTTTGGCAGAGGGTGAGGGCTCGCCGCCTCGCGGGGGTAGTGGGGGATTGGTGGGGATCGGGTGGCTTTAGGAACGAGGGCGTGCGGGGAAGAGGAGGAGAGGTGCGTGAGGTTGAGCGGGTGGTCCTTTTGAGATGAAGGAGAATAGGCGGTTGGGTGCTCTGTGCATAAAGGGTGTGGGTATAGCGAGCTGTCGTTGGGTTGTTTGTTGGGCGGGAAGGATTTGTTTTTATGGTTTTTATAAATGAGGGGAGGGAGGTTGTTTTGAGTAATAGCTAAGTTGGTTCTTACATAAAGAAGATTTCTTTTTTTACTTTTTTTTGAAAATAAAATTACATATATTCATATATATATTCCTTCTACATGTTATTTAAATTTTGTGAGAAAGGGAGACTCCTATGCCCTCCATCTAGAACAAGTAGATTACAGCAAATTTCAGATCGTTAGATTTTACCCGATCTAGATGGAGGGCATAGGAGTCTCTGGGTCTTAGAAATTCGAATGACATGTAAGAGGGATATATAGATGAAAATACATGATTTTATTTTTGAAAAAAAATAAAAGATGAGGGAAATTGCTTTGTGTAACATCCAAGTTGGTTGTTACTCAAAACAGCTTCCTTTTCCTCTTTATAAATAAATGTATAATAGTGCTAACAGTATATGAACTTCTTTTGTTACAAAGTTATCATGGTAACTTTTATTCTTGAATTGGAATTCCATCACAAATTAATGTGACATCACACCACATTCCGTATTCCAACTCTCTCTAATCCTTATAACAATCCAAACTGTTGATATTCACAAAATGTTACTTCAACCCAACCCAATTATCAAGCATGCCTTATCTATGCATTTTTCATAAAAATCCAGTTGTATAGATCTAAAGTATGTACTATCTCATATAAGAATGTCAATTTTTTTATCAAATTGATATTTATAACTAGTATGTATTTTTCACATAAGAATGTCTGCTTTTTAGTAATCTGGTATTTATAACTTGTCCGTATAATTAACTTGACGAAACATCTATTGTGCTATAAAATCATTCAAAAACAAGTAGGCCCTTGATATGTAAATATGAACTAGTTAAAGATTCTGAATAACATGAGATTTGATAAAAGAATATGTGATTTTATGATTAAATTTCGTATTAAGATTTGCTCCAGCCAAAATACACAAAAGATAGATCACAAGCACTCTGAAGAAGCAAAAAAGGGACGCTTACATGGACATTTTTATTTATTTTCAAAATTACAACAATGCCTCATTTTGTTCTAAAAGGTAGAAGTATACTCAAATATAAGTTTTATTTTTTAACGGAGAATGTTCCTCATCAAAGAGGTAGGTAGTTGGATATGTATACAAATCTCATCTTGCTCTTATTCTCGAGTGAAGAAATGTATCCTCCTAATGATCTATCATCATTCCTGGAAGATTCCTCCGAAGGATTTGATTAAACACTGAATTCTGTTCAAAGAAGCCTTCGAGGAATCACTACAACATAATGGGCTATAGTGAACTTTTTTTAATCTGCCACTAAATTCTCCATTGTTAAGTATATATAATAATTATTTTATTCGTAACAAAATGATTTTAGATACTTGAAATTAACGTCGGATGTCATACCACTTGTTAAATCATTAATGCCATCCTATATAACAATGCTTGTGCATTGTTACTTTTCAAAATTTTACTTAATCATCCAAGATTTAGTGACGATTAGTTAAAATTTTGAAAAATAATAACGGATATAACAACAATTGATATAGTGTTACTCGTTAATTTAAAATATGAAAAATCATTTCACAACAAATAGTATGTCGTTATAGACAAGCGAAGGCTGCTTCTTCATGCAACCCCCCTCTTGCACCTCAAGCAGGCATGCCCAATTAACTAGGTAAAAAATAAATGTCAACCCTTACTCCTAAAGGAAGGATGCTTGCTGCTCCCTCATTGAACGTTGAGCCTTCCTTTAATAAATTCCCTTTTTTTTGTGTAAGAAAAAATTATTGTAATGTCACCAGATAAATGGATACAAATCCGTAGGATACAAAGGGATAGATGGTGGTTACCTGCTATTCTCCCTTCGTTTGGCATAGTAAGGATAAGGGTTTCGAGATATAAGTTAGGTAAATCAGTTGGATGTAGTTTTGAATTTTATTTTCATTTATTTTGAAACTGGCAATGGATTTATGAGAAACAATGTATATAAGATAAATGTACATTTCTAGATCCACATAATGAGCACTTTATTCATTTCATTGCTTTTAAAACTGTGTTGAAAGAAATGTGTTACGAAAGAGTGGATTTAAAGCAAACATTTCAATAATGGCACACTTCATTGAAAGTGGAAATTGGTCTTAAATAGGAATACAAAGAGTAATTGCAATGGGAAACCACCAAGCAGGACGACCTAAATGCAAAACTATGTAACAACATATTTATCACACAATGGCTTGTCGATTGAATGTGCTATGATGTTGAGGTGCATGTTAGGCGCAGAATCAGCCTTCTCTTCTCTTTGAGGAGTCATTCCTTCTTCTCTTCGGACTCTGCTATACAGTTCTCACAAACCTCAAGAATGTTTACAATGTTAGCCAAGGATGCCTTCTCGACAGCAAGTGACCGTAAAGTTAGGGGAAAGGAGGAAGCCTTCGTCGTGAATCCGCAAGGCCTCTATTGAGTATGAAATTGAGTATAGGGTAAGTATGATTTGATGTAAGGTTAGAAGAAATGGTTGTTGAATGTAAAACGTACATCTCTATGGGAGGTGTAGTAAAACTGATCCTTCACGTCCTCGAACTTATGAGAATCCTAAAAAACAAGCACAACATCATCAAGGCAATAACTTACCGTCTGTGATCTCTTGCAAGGTTTGAGAACATATCCATATCTTAGAATGCCCTCCTCAATTAATTTTAAAGTTTATTAAGCAGAGCAAGTAATCTTAAAAAAATATTATGTCATAAACGCAAGGAAAGAGGCCCAGAAAAAAAATCAAGAAAAAGATGTTATAAATTTTATTCTCAACTTGCCCACTCAACATTGCATATAGTCCAGCAGTTTTATCGACCAAGCCTCGTCGTAGGTTGTGGTTGCTCAACCATTCCCAAATCTACTGCACGTGCTCAAAAAAGTTTGAGATGTCATCATTGTGACTGGGATTTGTACAAGCTCTTGCTATCAAATAAAGCATATCATTGGTAGAAAATAAAATGTATCATGAGTAATGCAAAAGTCGACGGAGGGAAAACAAAGAAACATGTAATGTGAATAAAGTGGTGGTGTTCGAGCAATCCTCGTCACTTTATATTAGTTGCTCATTCTAGTTCAAAAATGCTATTTTTTTAGCATAATAGTCCTTGACAAACTATGGTACAATATTAGTACGATAAAATATAAACAAGTGAAAGCAATTCTAAACTCCAGATGCATTCCACATATCAATGGTCAATTGGTCGCGTAAACTCTCGCCCTCTCGGATGACCTCTTCGTGAACATGAATGTTGTCCATGTTGTTATCATTGTCGAGGAATTCCCCGTCATCCTCATTCAATCCCGCATCCTCTGTTAGATGAAGCTGAACTACCTTTCCCTGCCAATATCTCTATCATATGGTCAACAAAATGCAAGGGAAAGTAGTCCTTTTTTCGTGGTATTCATGCATATGTAATTCACAAATCCACACCACAATGTGAGTATCATTGTCAAAATATCATCTTTGTCCTCGTTAGTGACCATTGAGTGCCTAACTTCTTTAGAACAACATGAAGGGGGCCACCCATCTTGAATTAGAGATGGATTTATATATATATATATATATATATAGAGAGAGAGAGAGAGAGAGAGAGAGAGAGGAGTGATCCTATGAGAGGAAAAAATGTGAGAGCATAAGAGCATGTGGTACTTGTAGGTGAAATAATAACATATAAATATGAATGTATAAAAAATATAAGGAGGGTTAGATAATACCGAATTTGATGAGATGAACCAACTTGCCGAGGCGTGCAAAATGCACTGACCTTAAGAATAGATTCGTACCCCCACGGAGATTCCGATAGTGCAATCGGTATTGGTACGACTATTCTCCAGGATACAACGGCGAGATCTCGACGGGTGTGCACTCGCCAACGTCAAGATCGGTTGAGCAACAAAGATCCTTCCTTCGGAATAGACTCACTCAACGAGAGATGGGGAGAAGAGGAATAGAAAATATTGTATCTAAATCAGATGCAAAGGGCTTCTTTATATAGACGTGTAAAGAATAAGGGGTTACAACGTCACTGAGTAACGTTTGCAGAAAATAAATTTCCCCAGCCGTTGTACAAGGATATCAGAATACGTAAATTATAAAGATAGATAATTTCCCGTTAAGGTATAACGTCCACTATCTTATAATATAAAGTATTTATATAATCAAAAGCAAACGTTGCTCACCTCAAATCTATAATAATATTATATATTAATAATAGGTGAAATGAAGAATCCATTAATCAATTCTAATAACATGTCAATATTAAATATTAACATTACGTTTGAAAAACTTACCAAAATTCTCCAATTAAAGAACGAATGGTCATAATAATGACCATAAAGGAAAAAGATCAAAAACGTATTCGAGCAAACTTCAAATGCATGGAAATTAAAGACCATGCGCAACCTCCATGCACTCAAGAATACATAAAGTATAATATGTATTTGAAATAAATCTAACGATACCAACAGTACTTCTCCCATTGAGATCAAATTAATACGATGTCAACAAAGTGTTGGGTTTATCCCATTGAGATCAGATTCACACCATCTTATTGCCATGTGGTACTTCTCCAAGATCTCTGGCAAACAACACTCATAATCCTCGGTCAATCACGAAATGTTAATGATCGTTTACTTCTTCTTTGGTCTTGCAAGGAAGGTGAATTTGAGTGTTGGAGGAAGTGATGTGAGATTTGAAAAAGTGCTTTCATCTACAAAATATGGCTCAATATCATCTGGTTCTCTGCCAGCAGTGAACTCATCTATGTGGTCTATACTAGTCCCCATGTGTTGCAAGTTACTAACTTTGAGATGTTGGCCAATCTGCATGTTGAAGTGGATTGTGATGGTCTACCAAGCCTGAGTGGTGATCGATTCACTAACCCAATCACTGATGTCATAGTGGTGCTTGAATAACAAAAGTAAGCTCTCGTCCATAATTGAGTCCAGCTTGGCAGACATTGCGATGTCGATGTCCCACCCCATCGATCATGACGCATTGAACTATAGTTAGCGGTAGACATCATGGAATACAAGTCAACTGCAAAGTTGTTAGTGATATCATACTAGCATGGTCATGCCTATCAAGAGCCCAAAAGGTTAAGTTTAAATCACAAATACCAAATATTGGAGGTATTTAAAATGCATGATGTTTAAAATCAACCATTTGGCAGTAGAAGGTCGTTTAATTATAGATTTCATATGATATTTTAACAAGTTATCATAACAACATAACAAAACAAGAGGTATAATCAAGGGGTAGATTCAATAGCAACAACAAAACATGAATGAAAAAATGGGTAAATGAATAAAACTACAGTATCATCAATTCGGTTGTAACATTCATGATGTTGTCCCCAATCAGCATGGGATAAGCATATATATAATCAATATATCAACCAAGCAACAGAAAGTAACTTTCAGAAGAACAACGTCATTATCATGCTTATTACAATCATAACAAAACCATCATGAACGATGCATACTGTTATTAACAAGATCACATTTTGACCAACAATGCATATAACATAAACACAATAGGAGCAACAATGCATAATATGTTCGTCAATGCATTGGGTAGATTAACAAGTTCAATGCATAATATGTTCAACAATGCATAATAATGACACATAGATCGACTATGAAAATGTTACTAAAAGAAGATAGTATAACAAGATAGCATAACAAGTAACTAGCATAAGATAGCATAACAATAGCGACGACTCTAGAGAAAAAACATAGCAGACATGTCGATCTACTAGGAAATTAGAGGTTAATTGGTCTACGCTAATGAAAAAATCATATAAATAAAAGTCATTCAAGTGAAATCTAACAAGCTTCAAACTAAGCCATAGAACGCGGACAGGAAAATCAAAATCCAAAACAATGAATTGAACATAACCAAATCAGAACATGCATCCAATGAAACCCCCCTCCTTCCCTCAAAATCTCGCGGAGCGGACTGTCCGGAGAATCAGGGACTCAAATTTAAAAAAAAAACCTTAGTTAAAGGTGAGTTTTTCACCCTTCAACTGACACGTGGTTTGCTGTGGTTTTTCTTTGACAATCTTTCCATTACATGTTCTTCCTCAGCTTTGTTTAATCCCTGACCGAGTCTTTGTCTCGTGGTTGTGACGTGTTGGCTCTTTGGGTTATTACGTAATTTTACCTTGACACCTTTTTGTGCAGCTGCAGGCTTATTAAGGCTGCCATATCCATGTGTCCAACATGCCTCGGATTTATTTCTTTGTTTCTAAAAACCCCCGTTACCCCCAATTCAAAGACATCTATTTATCTTCCATCACGATGATCGGAACACCACTTCCTTTTTCATTCTCGACTTTGGTTTGATTCTATGATCGCACCTTTCCCAGGTATCTTTTTGTTCCTCTCCTTCTCCCATCGTGTTTGTAAGCTTCCCCTCTCTATGATTATCATTTGTCCGGTCATGATGCTCGGAACAACTCTTCCTTCTTGGATCTCGGCTTTGGTTTGATCGTGCGATCGCACCTCTCCCAGGTATCTTTGTATGCCTATGCCTCTCCCATCGTGTATGTGATCTCCAATCCGACATATTTATCTTCTTTCCATCTCTGTATCGATCATGTGTTCGTTTATAATGCTAGGAGCACATCTTCCTTCTCGGATATCACTTTTGGTTTGATTGTATGTATACTCCCTTCATAGGTATATTTCAATTTCCCTAGGTTAAAATGATGATTGCATGTAGGAATAATGTGATTGCCTATATTTCTGGAAACAATTTTATAGTTGTGATTTTCGTTGTTTACCCTCATTTTCTGAGAACCCAGTCCACATGCCCTTCTTGCTAGGGAAGAAAGGGAGGGGGAGGTCCCAAGTAGGTAAGCTAGGAGGGCTAGTAGGCTATTCCTTTCTAACTAGGTAGGGGAGCATAGTTAACTGTTGATGGGAAGGAGCGGGTGAAAGTGAAGACGTCATTCTCCTTGCTTAGCCGCTTAGAGTCCTACCTCTGTCAGCTTGAACTGGCCTGACCTGGTCGACCCAATCATGATATTGAAGGATGGGGCCTTTTCTCGAAAAAGTCCTACTCCCGAATGGAATCCGCCTCACTGCAATGGGCAGCCCCATTTCCCCTCTTCTCATGAACAAAGGGCCCAGACAGACTTCCCTTATCTTGTAGCACCTCCCTCGAGTCCTTCCCTGGAAAGCCGTTGTATCGGGCGGGGAAAACGGGCTTTGAACCCGCGACTTCTGGCGTGACAGACCAGCACTCTAACCAACTGAGCTGAGAAAAGTGACTGACGGGATAACTGACTGATCTTCCCCAACCAAGAGTGAACATGGGGAGGTTTGGCACCTCGATGTCGGCTCTTCGCCACCTGGGGCTGTAGTATGTTCCAAGGGTTGGCCTATGTATCCTGGAGTTGAGGGTGACTCCCGATCAAAGCATAGTTCCAACCCAGTCAGTTAGCCAATCCGAAAGTGTCAGAGAGCTACTTTCTCGATACTGCGAATTCTCTCGCATCCATACTTCACTAGTTCCGATAAGCGCCCCGACGGCTCCCTTTCTAGTTGATGTAGAAGTCAGTCTAGGCTAGCTCCTTGGGTCATCGAGAGCCTTCATATATACTCAATATATACTGAATATATAGTAGCGTAGAGAAGCGCTTTCTGTCAGGCCTTTATTCAAAAGGGAAGTTTCTCAGTCTTATTAGTGTAAATTCAAGCTCTTCGCTTCTCAGTGTGATATTGCCTCTCGGATATCGATTTTTGTTTGGTTGTACAACCGGTCCTCCCCCAGGTATATTTCTATTTCTATAGATTAAGATGATCGTTGCATTTACTAATAAAATTAATTTCTCATATTTTCAGAATCATTTAGAAATAAAACTAATTTCTCGTATTTTCATAATCATCTCTATTGGTATTTTTTGTTTGTTTTCTTTATTTTCTATTTTCTTTGTTGTTGTGGGTTTGATTGACAATACATTACATGGTGTGAAGATATAGTTGCTATTTTATGTGTTTTTTATTTTTAATCTTGACGTCCTCCCTCAGATATATTTATATTTTACCAGGTTACAATGATGGTTGCATTCAATTATATGTTTTCTTTGTGGATGTGCGTCTGATGTTGGTGGTACTATTAAAGGGTGTTGAATATAAGATTGGTCTATAATAGTTCTGATCGATTGTTTCTTTTGTTGATTGTCTGTGGGGCATCTCTTTGTAGATTGTAAAGGATTTGAATGATTTTTGTTGAATGTTTGGATTGTTGTCTTTATCAAAATGGGTAGAATATATGATTGGTCTGTATTTGATATTTGAGGTAGTATTGATTAAGTTATGTTTGTTGCTTTTTGGTTTGTACATCATATCTGCAATAGTGATGATGGATTGTTTCTTTTGTTGTTTGTGGTGTGTGTTCTTTGTAGATGTTAGACGGATTTGAATGATTTTTTTGTTGAATGTTTGGATACTATCATTACATTTGTATATAGAAATTGCTTTTATTGGTTATCTTTAATTAATACTTTTAAAATTTTGTAGAGGCGGTGATTATAATTCATATCATTTGTACAATGGGAAAAGATGAATTACTTGAAACATTGTGGCAATTTAAGATGTCTTAAAAAAATCAAATTTCAGATTTGTGTGACCCTCAATTTTAACCAATTGAGGATGTCTTTAAAAAAATTATTTTACAGACTTTCAAGTTATTCATTACAGATTGATGTTGACATTGTCTATGTGTGAGCCTCTATTAAATTAGCACTTATATGAATTTTCTACCATTATTTTAGAACGTTCGTCACACTGGATTCCAATTTCTTAAAAAAATCAATAAAGGAAATTTTCTCATGTGTTGTTTTCAATGTTGTATTGGTGCTCGATTGTGTTGTCAAGTATATTCACACGTGCTTTTCTTTCTCTTCTAAGAATCTGGGATCTATTTTTGTAATCTAATTTGGTACGCCTATCACCATTTATCTTTATCTTCAATGGTATTTTGTAATGTAGAGTTACTCGGTCTGAGGCAAAGTTCCTGATATAAATAAACCTCTAACTAAGATATATAGATGCTCCCATTGATGTTTAATGGGAGTATCCCAGCAACGGATTTGTGCTTCTCAAGCGCCAACAAGGTTAGCGGTTCTCTACCTGCAAGGTCACCCTATTATTAAGGGATTATTTATTTAAGGCTGGTTTTATGACATGAACTTGACGGCTATTAATGAAAATTAGTAATAAATAGTTGATTGTTAGATGGACTTGCTAAAAAATCATTTCTTAGTGTGCATGTTGACATAAACAACATGATTATAGTGTAGGTATATAAAAAAATTGTTAGAATTCACTCCTCCAGCTATGCTGCGAATATGATCGGCCCTAACAATTTCCAATAGGTTTCTCTGTCATTCTCGGTAGTTTACAATAATGCAATCATTTTTATTGTTGTCTATCGATTATACACGACATTTCCTACATACGTTTTGACTCTCTTTCTTATAATCAACCTTCAGCTTTTCAATAAAGATGTATTTTTCACATATTATAACAAGTTCAGTGAGATTTCCAAAACCTGTAATATTTTTTTATTATTCATATTATTTACCTTTTTCTATGATTTTGTATGCATGTTTTCATATAGGGCAATGAACATACCTTATATCAATGATATACCTTATATCAACGATTCACCGCAACGTGAGAAAATGATATACTATGAATATTGCTGTATTTTCTTCTCTGAAGAAACAAAAACTGTTTTGTTTCATGGTTTTCATGTTCCGATATTTTAAGAAATCCTTAAAGAAAAAATTTGCATATATTGTATAATAGCATTACAGATTGTTGTTTAAATTAGATTTGTATGATCCCTTATTAAATTTGTATTTCCGTGAGTGGTCTTATATTTCTATAAATATTTATTCAACTGAACTATTTCAATTTTATTTAAATAAGCAATTATCTTTTCTGGATTTATACCATCTATAACACAAATATGTAGCATTATTTTTTTCTCAAAAAATATGGCTAGAATTTTTCATTACAAGTAATAAATCTTGGTGTTTTTACAAATCATAACAACTCAATTTGTTCCGCCGCGAAGCGCGGGTATCATCCTAATTAAAAAAAAAGGAGGGGAGGGCTTGGTCTCTCCAGCACTCGGGGACCTCCCACGACTTGCGCAGCTCGACCTTTCACGTAATTCTCTTTTTGGTGAGCTAGACGTAGCCTTGCTGAGGTCTGGAAGCCTCGAGGTATTTGATTTGAGCTCCAATCACTTGTTGGGTCCACTGCCAATACCCATCAGGCTCAAATCACTGAATATATCGAGCACCAGCTTCAATGGTTCCTTCCCTTCATTATGGGATAGTGCACAAGAACTTATAGATCTCAATTGTAGAAAACAGCATCTTCTCGGGTGTCACCCCCTCCGGTAGCTGCTCTGTTTCTCGGTAGCTCCAGTTGCTGGATCTGTCCGTCAGCAAGCTCCACGGCAACATCCCAAATGAACTCGCAATGGTGCTAAGCCGGGAATTTTCAGGCGGGAAACAATATCCTCAATTCCAGATTATCTCTATGATGCAGCATCCTTGCAACAGCTTTCTCTGCCGTTAAACCGTCTCTCCGGGAAACTGGACGGAGGGAGAATCACAAAAGTCGGTGACCTTGTTTTGCTTGATCTAAGCCGGAACATGCTCAGCGATATGCTGCCGGATTTGGTTGGTAAGCCCACAAAACTCGAGCATCTTGTCTTGAATGACAATAATCTCACCGGCCCTCTGCCGCCATCGCTGCACAACTAAACGACACTGAGATGTCTTATACTCAGGGAAAATAATCTACGTGGTGAACTCTCGGATGTCGAATTCTCGAGCCTTTTGGATCTTCGTACGCTTGATCTTGGAAATAACAACTTCACATGAAGATGGGCTGCAGTTGGTTGACCTCACAGCTTTGTCATTTCTCTCTGTCCGCGAATAAGCTGCAGAATATCTCGAAAGCTCTGAAGATCATGAGCAGGTGCAAGAACCTCGCCGTCATTGTGATGTCAACAAACTTCATTGGAGAGAACATGCCAACAGACATCCTAAAGAAGGAGCTCTAGCCGGTGGAAGGATTCATTAATCTTCGAGTATTGAGCCTTGCGAACTGCCGGTTGATTGGACAAGTGCTGCAAAGGTTGTCTAAACTGCGCAAACTTGAAGTCTTGGACTTGTCGCTTAATACGCTCAGGGGTCCTCTTCCTCGATGGTTGGGAAACATTGCGCGTCTTTTCTATATTGACCTGGAGAACAAATTCGAATCAGGGACGATCCCAATGGACAGTGCCGCCCTCACATTTCACCGACCCTAGGTAAAAGAGAAAAAAAGGCCCTGTAAAAAAGAATGATTTTTTAATTTGTAAATTTCTAATAAATAAAGTTCTTTAAATTTAAAAAATAACTATGCATGTTTATGATCAACGAGCATCAAACAATAAATAATGAATTAAAATTATAAAAAAATAATTTCTACAATCGAAATAGATATCTATAGATATAATGCAACTCAAGGAACGTAAATACAAACAAAAGCTATGGGAAATAGCTAGCAAAAAATGTACATCATCTTTTTTAAGTTAGAATTTTTGAGAACGTTCAAGCACGGAAGCACATATATCTATTGACTACAATAACAAAAATATTTAAAAATTAAGAGTTTCATATCTTACTGTCTATTTTCCATATCATATGGACAGAAAAATATGGTTAGAGAGTAATAATATTCAAGCAAGAAGTACTAAACAATTAATTACAATAAAAATAATACATGATTTAAATAGACAATAAAATAATAGTTATGGAAAAATAATCAAGTCAACGGTTTTTTTATTTGACAGTGGTAATTAGGCCAAGCTGATAATTTTTATTAACAGTCCAGGATCCAAACATATATATGTTAATAAAATAACTTCTCAATCACAACTAGCATTAGTCTTGAAGCCTAAATTAAATTATAAAGATTTATTTTTACGGAAAACAAAATAAGTTACCTAAAAAGATTATTTGATAATTATTCACAATCCAACCATAAAATATTCTTACCACAAATATAGAACTGATTATAATGACAATAAAAACTTTGAAAAGGAAACGTATGTCATGTGATTGAGAAATGAGAGATGATGTTTTTTTTATAAAATAGATAACATCAATTTAAGTGGTTAATGTCACATTCCCAATCCCTTATAATGTGTAATAACTTCCAATTTTGTAATTTCTTAGAAAAAAAGATAAGAGATGATTTACAGTTATACAAATATGGTGAATAGATGTGCAAATTAAAAAAATAAATGTGATTTGTGGATCTAAGGGAAAAATTACAATGCATAAATATAGAAAATATCATTAACTGAGGTCATGATTTGCGGGTGTCCAACAACAACAACTAGTCATAAATTGAAAGAAGGAGAAATTGCAGCAGTGGCGGAAATCACAAATCACAAGAGGAGGAGGCCATATATGCCTTCAAAGGACACGTTTAAGTTCAATGTGGGGTCTTAACTTTTAAGATATTAATGTGGCATTGGGTAACCCAAAGGCTTTTTAGGCATTTAGGAATATGAAGAGTCAAATGACACATGCAAATGTAAATAATTAATGGACATGTGTAATCATTTAGACATTGGATAGGTATTTGATATAGATGGAAACATATACGGATATAACCGAATATTCGCTTACAGTATTGGAAAAAAATATCGGATACGGATATTCATATCCAAATATTAATCGAATACGGATCGGTTATGGATTGCAAAATTTTTTGATTATGGATGCAGATATAGTAATGACTTGAATATCCGGATCCGAATCTGGATATCAGAATAAAATATTTAAAATTATTTTATATATTAGTTAATATAATATAATACACAACCCCATGCACAAACAAAAGTTACGAAACTATATCCCCATTTTGCTTTTGGTTAAGAATGCATGTCACGTCGACGATCCTTTTTGTCAGGATGCAACTTATTTATATTTCATTATCAATTTTTAAAATCATTGTAAACTTTGATTAAATATCAATCTGTATTCGTATGTGATCATTAATAGACCCGTATTTGGATTCCATGTTTATTAGATCCATATTTGGATTCACTCTTTCATTGGTTCATATTTGGATTAGCTCCTTATTTAGTATGTATTCAGGTTCGCTTTTTATTCAATCCATATTCGGATTCAATAAATATATGATTCGTATATGTATTTTTAAGGATACGATTTCCTTAATGCATATCTGATCATATCCGTATCCGTATTCGTATTTGATAGAGATGAAGCGAATATGGATATAGAAATAGGCATATCTTTTCCGTATCCAATCCATTTTCATCCCTAATATTTGAAATAAAAATAATAAAAACTAACTATATGTAGCCAATTTAAAGATAGGCCCCCGAAATTACGGGGCCCTGGGCCGTTGCACCCCTGGACAAGGCTCAGGGACGGCCCTACCAATGGAACTCATGACCTGAGGGTGTTGGCATCAAAACAGGCTGCAGCTGCAGTCCACCGGAGTTATCTACCACTTCCAGTGTTCTATACAAGCCGAATCACATCACTGTAATACAATCAACAAACCAATTTGCCAGCAGCAATTTATCCTAGAAACAACGGCTTGGATGGTTCCATACCACCAAAGATTGGACAATTAGTGATGCTCCAGGTATTGGACCTCAATAAGAACAAATTTTCTTGTGGGATCCCTTTACAGATAAGTAAATTGGCCAATCTACAGAAGCTGGTTCTATCTGAGAATAAGCTCTCCGGCAGCATTCCTCAAGAATTGATCCGTCGCGGCTTCCTGTCCTCGTTCATTGTCTCCTATAACAATTTGTCGGGGCCCCTTCCAACAGGAGATCAGTTTGATAGCTTTGCTAATACCAGTTTTGAAGGAAACCCTTATCTCTGTGGAATGGCTGCCATGCAACACTGCAAAAAAGAATAGCATCGAGCAACTTCCCCAAGACAAGCACATTGACAAAGAGTTCATTGCTGGTTTTTTTGTTGGGATATGCTTTGCGGAAGTTGCAACTTTTATGCTGATCTATTTGTTTTATGTCAACCGGGCGAAAGGAAGTGATGCTCGAATTTGAAATGCTAAGTAACGAAGATATTGGCATTATTAGGTGTTGCTCTTCTGGCTATACTTTTTTTAGTATCAGAACAACAAATTCTCACTCAAATAAGCGTGCAGATGGAGCTAATTAGATCACAAGTAATCAATCCATGGGGGTGAACCAAATAGGATATGGGTGATTTTACGGTAAAACAGGATCGTAGATAGACGCAATATTAGTATGCAGAGTGGATCACATATACATTATTACCCATCTTGTTCCTTTCAATAGGAAACAACACGAAGAGGGCATATCAAGAAGCACAAAAAGAGAAGACGAGAAATGGTATAACTATAAGAACTATAATGAAGAATGTGCACACAATCAATCAACACAAAATCACGCGAGGAAGAACACATAGTATAACAATGATCGGTCATTTCTCCCGACCGACACGAAAGGAAAAACACTAAAAAGAGGTGCAAGTAGAATTCTTTCAGTTTCTTTTTCCTCTATTCTCTTCACCCTTCTATTAATAGCCAGATTACAAGACACATAATCCTATCTTATAAAGACTTCCTCTTACATGGAATACACCTCTACTCTTATTAGAATTGGAAGTTTGATTCTTTTAGGAATCTCAATTCCAAATCTCTCCATTAACTCGAATCTTACCATGATCATGTTGATATCTAAGTCTGCATTGTTCCACCCTCCTTATTCGCAAGCGTCTCTTGCAAGAATTTACGAACTCTGGTTGTTGCACCAGTCCCCGACTGCCCTCAATATGCCTCATTTTGGTTATGCCTGAAGGATATTGAGAATCCTTAAGCGCATCACGGAAGCGTGTCGATCGCATCGTATGCAATCGGAGCAACTAGTCGTACTAGATGCTAGATGCAGCGGAAATTAAAATTCTAACTTTAAAGATGAAACCACATGATCACGAGAACACTTCTCGGATCGTTTCATCAAACCACAAAGTACAAGGAATACCTCTTGAAGCGTGGTTGTGATCGCGAGATCCCAAAGTAGAGATCCTCCTATCTTAAGTCCGACCCACGGAGAATGCGCTTGCGGGCACGATGATGAGTCGCGTCCTTCCCGCAATCCTTTGATGAAGATCCAAGCGTCGAGGCGAAGAAAAATGATCTCCTTCCTAATACACAAAGTGGACGACCACTTGAATATTAGGGAGACCCCACGAGAATGAGAGAGAGAGAGAGTAGAGTTCTTCAACTCAAGAATGTTGTTGTTGTAACTTGGAAAGGCTACCCTAGCCCTCCTTTTATACTAGTTTAGGATCCAATGGATCTCAATCCATGGGACACATGGATCCAAGGGCTATGCTTGGTCCATGCTAAATCAATGGCTATGATTGTTGTTGGTTAAAACCAACAACATTAATTTAAATTAAAAAATGTTGCAACATTATCAACATAATTTAATTTAACATTAACTAATTAAGAGATAATGTGATAAATAAAAATGGAGTCAACCAACCTCCCTAAAATTGGGGGCGTCACCCATGAACAATTCATGGGTGACGCCACCTATGGAGGGTGGTTTATTTTGCTCCATTTTATTTATCTTATTATTCCTTAATTAATCACAATAAATATTCACCAAATTAATTCCAAATTAATTTGTGAATATTTCAATCTTGCCATTGAATATTATGTGAATCATATTCACAACCCAGACTAATTAGTAAATTGCATTTCCAATTAATTAATAAATGTGAATCCAATCCACATTATTAATTAACAAATGCTATTTACATAAATTCTCTCTCTTATATATGTATATTATAAATCACATTTATAACACACATATATCATGGATAGTGTTATCCACATTCTCTTAATCCTTGATAATTAACTCCCATTTAATTATCTTAGATAATCATTTTCACAATATGAATCATATTCATATTTAATCTTGATAATTAAATCTCATTTAATCATCAAGTCCTTGCTTGGATATTTCATCAAAAGAATTATTCTTGAACCCTTTCAAGAATAATGTGCTTTCTCCGCAGATACTTGGAGATAAGGACAGGGCGATTGTATTATTCCATGTATAGTGACTTGGATATTGAGATATTATCTCAAATCCAGATCGAACGAACCTCCCATAGATGCTTGATTAAATCAAGACCGCAAATCTAATCTTCATTGAATCTGAATCTCATTCAGACCAATGTCCAACACTTGGACTAAGATCAGATTGCTTCTCTACTGGAAGGAGTCACTAAAATCCAGACCTGTTTCATCACTCCCTCGGAATGGAAGCGTCATGGATATACAATCGTTTATGATCACATCACCCTTCAGGTATTCCCAATACATGTACATCCTGCATACTGGAAGACCCATGATCAACCCGAAGATCAAGATCATTTTTACACTGTCTTCTTCAGGGTTTAATCATTAAGTTTCTCAATCTTGGTCATTGGGATTTGGTATCGATCATATGCTTTCCCAAAGCATATATCATACCTTCAAATTCATGTCATGCTTCCAAAGCACGACGACCATGCATGGAATTTGATCGGTCCCAATACCTCATGAGTGAGCTCATGTCTTCCGGTTCACAAATGAACCTGTATGATCCCTTTGAGAGATCATATTGCTCATATACCTTATATGCACACCAGCTCGCCGGTGTATAGACATTGGTTAGGTCATCAACCTATTGGTCTGCCAAATGTACATACTCAGACATATAGCAATATATCTGTCTCCGGTCAGAGGATGCGTGCCTATGCTGTGACAGCATTCAACATAGGTCTTAGGTTATCTCGATCTCGTTAGGTCAACCCATTGACCTAACTAATCTGACACCTCCGAATCACTATTCCCATGCAGAGGACCTGCATCAAGAGGTCGGTCAGATATCAGCCTATGTGAGAAAGGATTGCCATCTCCTACTCAGGCTGGAGATCTCCACTTGACAATCATTTGACGGTGCTTGATGAGTCCTCTATCTAACTCTTTAGATATTCATCCAAACACCAGCCTCTATGATTCATTTAATGAATCAACAGCTATATGATCATCAAGCTGGCCATGGTACATAACCCTAATTGTACAGAGGGACCTTATAGTGCATTCATTCATATAATTTCAGAAAGGGAGTGAAACATCAATAACTTTTATTGATAAACTTAAATATTACAATAACATTTATTGTAAGAATGGTTCGCCCAGGGCTCACATGTCTAACAATACCTACTTAACTTAGTGGTGTGCCTCCTTTGGGGAGCCACAGATGTCTCGTGACTAGTGAATGTGTCATTATTCCATACAAAAACGAATCACATTCACTTCTTCTTTTCCTTGCATGCTCATGCAAAAAAAAATATTGACAATCGATTTCTCTCTTCTTATATTACTTGTTCAAAGGAAAACTAGAGCTATCCAACTCATTAAATGAGATAATCTCTCCACGTGTTATCCAGATTGTACCATCAATGCAACCATACTATATGTTGAATACTCCCTAGATGAGCATATATGAAATGAACATATTGATCCATTATGTAACACCCTGTAATTTTCGGATTTTTCTGAAGTTCTAAAACCTAGTCAATATTATACTCAAAAGAAGCGTCTCGTCGCAAGCTTTCCAACGAGCTCAAAAACGCGTAATTCCGAGTCCGGATGTGGGAGATATGCCTGTTTTGGTGAAGAAGGGTCATGGTTTTTGAGGGGATTAATGGTTACGGGATTAGATAAGTTAAGTACAAATTAGGGCTATTTTAGGGTTTCTAAAACTAAGATTTTAATCCCCAACTATATAAAGACCCACACCCTTCATCTCCCCTCATTCCTACTCCTTTCCAAACCCTAACCCATTCTTTTCCTCCTCCCCAAGTCATTCTCTTATTCTTTTTTCCCTCTCCTTCTCTAGAGAACCAAAGAGAGATCGGTGCAAGCTCCGAAGCTTCGCGACAAAAAAAAGGAGGAGCGTCATAACAAGGGAAAGGCATCTCTCTCATCGGATTCTTGATCGAACAATCAAGAACGCGGGTTGGAGGCGTACGCTAACATAGGTAACGGATCTTCGACTTTCTTTTTTTTTCGCATATAATGCGAATTTGGAGATTGTCTTTAGGGGTTGAATATTCGATTTTGATCCGACCCCAGGATCACCTTTTGCTGTTGGTATACCTTTAATCTTATATATTTTTGTGGATTTCTTTTTATGTACAAAATAACTTAAAGGAATTTCCGAAGATATTGATTGTAGTACTGGAAAGATTTTCACGCCTATGCCTTGTTAATGCCTATAAAATTTGAACGATCTAGGCTTTGGTAATATTATGGTCTGGGTGTAGTCTGGATAAAGACTTAGGTTTGATATTGTATCATGGGGTTAACATCTGTGCCACGGTAGATTTTGGATAATATATGTTAAGATGAAGGTACGACCTAATCTTTAGGTCACAATATTAAGTTGGACTTTGGATGATCGTAATGCTAGTCCTTAGGTGGAAATGTTAAGATAATACTCTTTACGGTATTAGAATGATAATGCACTAATTTTGTATAATCGGGATATATGGTTCCAGAACTATTTTGTTGATCTCCTTTTGAAGATCTATAAAAATCTGTAATTAGTTAAACATCAGTTTCTAATTAGCAAACACGTCTGTATTATTCAAAGTTTACATAGGATTGAAATCAATTAGGTATGCTTTATATTATGTAATTTTCGTTGAACATTGCAAATATTACAGTACATGAGATATAGTTTAAAATGTCGTATTACACGAACTATTATCCAACACCTTACTATTTAAACCATGCCCTAAGTTGTTACATGATATTCTTTTAATTTACGAAACTATTGTTGGACATGTAATTAGTGATGACCTTTTCTTTGTGAATTATTTTTAGTATAGCTAACATCTCTATTAGTTATCTCAAAATAGTTAAGGACTTTTTCCTTGTTTTGGATACTTATTGATTGACCTCTGCATTCCGTGACTATTATTTGCCATAGTTATCCAACGAACCTTCCATTGATATCATACAAGTATAAGTATGATGTGCTCCATCAGTTTTACCTTTTTATGACTATACATTATTGCGGATTTATGCTATCCTTGTAACATCTTACGTGCCTTGATAGGGTCACTTTATAAATTAGAGATGAAGGGGTTTTCCTATCCTATTTATATATATGAAACACAATACAGTACAACTAACCTTTGGGTGAAACTGCATCCACCTGTTAGGATTGATGGTGTACGACAACTCTATGTTGAGTCAAATCGTTTGAAGTCCTTCTCCATGATATTGGAAGCGTGTCGAATGCATGTGCTCGTACACTATAATTAAACGTAAGAAGATAAAGGTAGGGTTTGTGACACAAGGATTATCATTCTGAATAGGTCGTGTAATCATTGCTGAATTTTCACTGATAAAACTCCAAGGTCTTTTACTTTTGAGTAAAATATACCAATGCAAGTGGAGAAGTAAAGAATAAATACTACAAGGTGGGTGCACACCCTTGTAGTCCGGTTGAGCCAACAGTGAGTCATCCCTACTCAAGGGGCATCACAGAGTGGGGTGGTGGTATGTACTCCGGTGGAATTGAGGTAGATGCACGTGTGCATCGTACCATACGGATCCGTTTTGTTGCACTTTTTAGGGAGGCGAGCGAGACTCCTCCGGCAGACTCGATTGACAGGGTTGCGACTCATTGGACATATATGCCCGTCTCGAGTGTCAGAGTACTATCCACTAGACTAGCTGAAGGATCGCGTTTGCGCACAGGTTTTGGGTTGCACTTTAAATGAAGTGTTGCAGGCTTCATTTCTGGTGTAATCTTTCTCCTTTGACGGGCGAGTCCGGGATAAGTAAATGAAATTAAGGATTAAAATATGTCAAGGAATTGATTTTTGGTTACGTAAAAGTTAAAGGCCTAAATTATATCTGATTGTATATTACTAGATGCTTTTATATTGTTCTCCATTAAACTTGTTCAGTTACTGCAATTGCATTACCTACCTATATTCTTTTGATTTAATTTATTTTATCCTTACTGAGTCAGTTGACTCATGAGTTACATTCTTTGGAAATCCGACAGGAAGTGTCGAACAGGAGATGGAGGCTCGCATTTTCGGTGGTGCATCTGTAGGACATTGTTGAGGTTGTGGCTTAGTACTGTAGTTGTTTTATTTTCCTCTGCTTCCTCTATTATGATGTAATAAAGAGACACTGAGGTTTTATTGTTATCCTTCTGTAGACATCTAGTTATCAACGGAAGTTTATTTTTTCCTATATTTCTTTTTATATGAATGATATATCATGCAGGTTGTCTATAACTGTTGTTGGGTAATAATGTGAATGGGTGTTGAGATGCCCTCTCGTCGAGGTGGGACGTTTCACATTAAGACATCCTGAATCTACCTTCGCAGTTCTTGAGCATGCTAACAAATTTTCCTTGTATACTATGGTATAATCATCTTTGTTTGAATTACATACTTTTTTCTTTCCATTCTCCTTTTCCACATATGGATAATCAACAATCGTGTGATCACCCTTTTCTCAATGGGAGCTTCCGATAGGACCATGTGACTTGGATTGTCATTCGACCCTCATCTCCCTTGATATACTGTCACTACATGACCATCATTTGTTGCCATGTATGTTAGCCTTCAGTGAAGTCATTTGTAAGTATTGAAGTAATTGTTTTGTACATTGTAATGGACTCCTTTACACAGAGAGACATAGTCACATAATGAACATAAGAAGGTGACATAGAACTCAACATGATCAATGCCCTGTCCTCCTCCTTAAAGAGAGTCTTTCCCTTCTCGATCTTCTTCTCAAGTATAAACATGTTAGTCCCAATTTTTTTGAACTCCTCTACATGCATCTTCAACATATCCCATCAGTAATCCTTAGACTATACACCTTCTTAACATCAATGGCCTATTTACAAGAGATTTGGACTTGTGTCATCCTTTAATCTTCTTCTAGACATTCAGTTGATGATTTGTGTTAATGGCTTCATGAGGATTGTTATATGTGAATAACAGTTGTATTGTATTATTCATTATAACCTTCATCTCCATTCTTCCTATTTAATCTTCTTTGGCTTCTTCTCGATAAGACTAACTAAATGATGACGTCTTTATTAGAGTAAGAAAGCATTTAGCCAATCATCTCTAAGGGAGAGGGTTTTATTCATTTATTTATCCTCCAAGAAGAGTACGCGAAAACTAATTCAATTTCCTAATCCCAACCAATATCCTGATCCCTATGAGGGAAGGTTTTCCTCGTTCTTCCAAGAGAAAGAGATGCCTCACCCCTTCATATATGCATTAGACTAGCCGTGTAACAACTAACTCCGAGTGATTTACCCAAAGAGTTTTCACAAGCCCTTGCTGCATGAATATATTCTTCATATGTTGTTGATATACGATAAAGTCATTCTTCTTATTGAAAGGTTCCATAAAGAATAATGCACCCTTTGATGTGAACTTTGTCGTTGGATCTGCTTTGTTCAGGGTAATATTCTTTTACCACGCATCATTCGACACCTCGATTGGACAATATCTCATTTGATCGACATGAAAAAGGGTGTAGTTTAATCGATTAGCAATATCTAAAAAATTACAGTCAGATCCTCATTATCCATACTATCTAACTCATTTGGAGCATGCAAAAACCTTCTATGTACCTTTGAATCTCCTCAATCAGATTCTAGTTACTATTAACCTCAATGGTTCTCTGTAATCGTCAAACGTATTTCCATAAGCAACTAACCCTCTCTATTAATTGTATTTTTATCGCACCTTCTTCCACAATCATGCCATAAACTACTACTACTACTAGGCTCCTTTGATGACTCTTGTGGCTTCTCAATATAACAATTTATTGTGTTGCAACCTATTATTAACCCCAATCCTCATTATTACACAATCGACTTCCATGAAAGCATGTGAAGGGGGAAAATCATGATGAGTGGTCGATCACCTCTCAGGATCAATGTAGAAGGAAAAATGCCTAGATTAAAGCACATGTACAGCACTTGGTATTCCCTCACTCGCTTCCTCTCTGCTAGTGTGTGCACGATTCCACTTCTCTATTTATAGCCAAAGTACAAGATCCATAATCATATCCCTGTAAGGACTTTATACTGAGTACAATATTCCTCTTTCAACGCCTCCTATCCTAATAAGCACATGGTGTGGTTAAAGTATCAGCATGACAATAAGGAGATCCACGCCATCCTAAAAACCGCTACACACATAGGTTAGTATAACTACTCCGGTCATTCCACAAAAACCACTACATCGAGTGAGATATTGGAATCAAAATTTTTTTAGAGTTGGACTAGATATTAAATGGTGTTGAGTTGACATTTTAGACCATTTTGATCTTTCTAGTTTTATCGTCTAAAAAAATCTTCACCATGAGAGCATGATACATAAACTTACACTTTTAATCAAGAGTGTACGATCGGTGATATTTTTAACCAAGCTCTTTCCCGAGTATTAGAGATAAGATCTATATTATATCTCTTTGAAACCATCTTTAGTTGTTTGAATTCAAATCCATGGTATATCTGTTGGATTCCCTCACCTTCTCCCCACACCTAAGCGTATCGTGCATGGATTGGAAACTAATGACGTGCATTCAAGGACCAACACTTAGTGATTGGCTATTTTGGCAAGTGGTGATGTCCATGCATGAAAAACGGATGTGCAATATGTGGCCAATAATTGACTTTGTGCATTTTGGTGCATAATGCATGAGACAATTCATGTGGCTAATAATTGGCGTGCATGTTGCATGAGGGGTAGTGCATCCATTCATAAAACATGATTCATAACGCTAGAAGAGGACGTGCAAGTGGGTTGCATCCATTTCTGTCTTTTCCTTTTCCCTCCCAATGTATATATATTTAGTTGTGGTTGTTTAGATAACAATGGAATGAGTGAGCCACTGTTCTTCTTCCTGTGAATTGCTTGTTTCCACTAACACTCACCTATCAATATCCTACATGTCAATCCAGCACATCAAAGAGGTTTCAAACCAATGAGGAGCTTAGAAACTTGGTGACATTCCTTATCAACTGGTATCAAAGCCAGGATCGCTACGTCGTGGTGTTGATCGAAGGAGGAGATGGTTTAAGCACGAGCAGCCAATTGATTTAGACAGCCATGGTGAAGTTGAATTCCACCAACTACTCCATCTGGAATCCACGGATGGAGGATATCTTATTTGTAAGAGATTTGTACGATCCCATCGCAGGAGATGAGAAGAGACCAGATGGAAAATCAGATGAAGAATGGGCCAAGCTTAATCGCAAGGCCGTGGTGTTTATTCGCCAATGGGTGGAGGACTCTGTCTTCCACCATGTCTCAATGGAGACAAATGCAAGCAACTTGTGGACGAAGCTTACAGCCTTGTACGAGCCAAGGATGGCGCAAAACAAGGCATTCCTCATCCGAAAAATTAGTGAATCTGAAGTACCAACAAGGCTCCTCCATTAGTGAGCATCTGAGTTGACTTCAAGATTGTGTAAATCGGCTTTCTAGCCTGAAGATGGACATTGATGACAAGATGCAATCACTTCTCCTCTTGAGCTCGCTGCCTGATTCATGGGAAAACATCGGTGGTTTCCCTAAGCAATTCCACATGGAGTGGAACACTATCCCTCAACACTGTGAAGGACAACATGATGAATGAGGAGCTGAGAAGGAAGGAGCATGGTGAGGATCATTCACAAGCCTTGGTGAATGAAAGGAAAGGCCACAACAGAGCTGTGGTGATGGTTCTCAAGGGAAAGCCAGGTCTCAATGACAATCGAAGTCAAGGCCCCGCAAAGACATCACATGCTTCAACTGCAGGAAGAGAGGGCGCATCAAGAGGTTCTGCAAAGAACCTAGAAGAGAAGATGCACGGAGATCGGTGAGGCTATCTCTTCAGTCGTGGCCTAGCCAAGAAGAAGCCGTTATCATGTGAGACATTGGATCAGCCAATATCTCCCTTTAAAAGTCCACTTGAGTGGTGGATTCTGATTCTTCCTTCCACATCACACCTAGGAAGGAGCTCTTCTCTTCGTACACGCCTGGTGACTTTGGCATGGTGAGGATGGGCAATGATCAAAGTTGTCCTATTGTTGGTAGAGGAATAGTGGTTCTGGAGATGTCAGACAACACCAAACGCAACATGAACGATGTCAGGCATGTCCCCGGAGTGCGCATGAACTTGTTGTCCACTGGTACACTTGATGATGAAGGGTATAATAGCAAATTCGGCGGAGGCGAATGGAGACTCTCCAAGGGCTCTCTGATAGTTGTCCGAGGAAAAAAAGAAGCCTCATTATACATGACTCATGGTTGGTCATGTGGGAACACCTATACATCTAAAGGAGACGAGACAACTCTTTGCATCAGAGACTAGGACACGTGAGCAAGAAAGGTATGCAAATTCTCGCCAAGAAAAATGTCATTCCATCCATCGGAGTCCTCTTGGAGGTTTGCAGCCATTGGTATGACCGACAAACAAAGACGTACATCATTTCAAATTAGATGTCAAGGAGAAGACACCCACTTGATCTTGTGCACACAGATGTGTGCTCCATGGGTGTAAAGACACTTGGAAGTGCCTTGTACTTTGTAACATTCATCGATGACCACTCGAGGAAGGTGTGGGCCTTTGTCTTGAAGACGAAGGACCAAGTACTAGATGTCTTCAAAGAGCTCCTGGGGAGAAGCACTATACACGACCGTGTATGTGATCAACCGTTCTCCGTCTCACCCCTTGGGTGGAAAGTATCCAGAACATGCTTGGAGAGGTAAGCGTGTCTCGTTTGATCACCTGAAAGTCTTTGGGTGTGTTGCATATGTTCATGTACCTAGTGATGAGCGTACCAAGCTTGACTCGAGACGAGGGTGTACGTCTTCGTTGGATACGGTCAGGATGAGTATGGGTATAGGTTGTGGGATCCTACTCAAAGGAAATTTTTGAGAAGTCGAGATGTCAAGTTTGTTGAGGATCAAACAATCCAGGACATCCTCAAGCCACAATCGCAACCTCCCGTGACTTATGATGATGAACTCTCCCTATTTGAAGAAGCCCTCCATGACGGCGTAAGGGAGGAAACCAACGCCATAGAATACTGCGTTGAAGGGGGGATGCCACCCCCTTGAAGAAACCAGTGGTAGAGCAATTGAAGAAGCAGTACAACAACCTCAATTAAGAAGTTCAACAAGAGTTAGTAGACCGTCCATGAGATACTCACCAGACCAGTATCTCCTGCTTACAGATGATGGTGAGCCCGAGTCCTTTGAAGAGGCGAATGGACATTTGATGAACGTCGAATTCGCCTCTTTAATAATGTGGAATTATGTTGTAGTATAGGAGGCGAATTTTATTCAGCAAAAACCACAGACTTTGAAATGCTGTGGAATATTTATACTTGGCAAGTGTACCAAGGTCGAACACAGGGATACGACAGCCTAATGTGTGTATTGAATTTCGATTCATGAAGGCATAATGTCAATTAATCTCAGTTTCAGGTATGTATGCCAATCATGATGCACTATGCTATTTACATGGCGATGCCACGATGCATGCATTTTTTTATTTTGTTTTTATGCAAGTTAAGATGATGTAAGGGCAAATAATGCAAGAGAATATGCAAGATGAATAGAATGTCAGAATTATACCTAAAATATGAACAACGCAATAAAGAATGAAATTAGAGCCAATTTGAACACATCATTAAAAATCGGTCATCAAATCAATCAAGACAAGTAGGCATGGGTCCCATTTTCGCATAAAGAATTAATTAAATTAAAACAGTGTCAAATGGAACAAGTAAGCATGCTAAAATGTAGAGGACAAAACAAGGATCAAAACGACACTAAAATCATGCAATTTGGACCTACGATGCTCAAGTTATGCTAAAAACAGTGCAAGGGCATAATTGTAATAAAAATGCGAGGAAATAAAAGGATAACTATTACATTTAGGTCCCTGGAAGGACCTAAATGTAAATACCAAAAACCGCCTGGGCCCTTGAGTAATTTTTCCATGCGCGCGAGGGCCTTTTTCTAAATTTCTGAAACCATGAGGGCCTCCCTGTAATTTACCCCAGGCGCGCACGTGAGGCACGTGCCTGGAGGACCTATTTGCAATTTCCATTTCTGCCAGGGTCTTCGTTGCAAATAACCCATGGCCTCACGTGCAGTGCACGTGAGGACCCAGGCTCGGGTGGCTGGCTGAGGCTCGGGCCACGTGGTTGTGATCTGTGGATCATCTTGAGGCTCGGATGACCCGAGCCTGGAGGTTTGCAGTAGGCTAGGGTCATCCCACGTGGCTGCATCAGAGCCGTCCGATCCTGGTGATCGGACTGTAGCTGTTCGTTCCTCTTCCCCTGCGAGCCACCGGAGGAGGCTGGGCTCCGATGACCATGCTATAGCTTCGCCGTGCTCCCAGCGCTTACCTGAAGGTCAGGCCATGGAGCTGAGAGGTCCGCGACGAAGCCGGAGAGCTGGCGAAGCTCCAGAGAAGTCTTGAACGGCTGAACGGTGGGAGCTTCACCTGCGGCGGAGAGCGGAGTTGAAGCTCAGGTGCAACGTCCGGCCAGTGAAGATGTTTGTACCTGCAATGGTTAGAAGCACATAGCCGAAGCATGCGGAGGTATGTTGCGACGTGCGGGAGGCGAAATGGGAGCCGGCGGAGGTGGAGAAGATGATGGCTCAGGCGAGTCCTCCGCCGTGGGGACGGAGGAGCGGAGTCGGGGCGCGAGGGGGTTCTGGAGGAAGGAGAATGGTGCGCGAGGGTGCTGATGAGATGGCGAAGGTGTAGGGCTTGTCGGATGGGAGTGAACGATGGGGGGGGGGATATTGTGATAATGAGGATAAGTAGGGGGCAAGGCACCTTGCCGGAGCAAGGTTTGATGGCGGGCGGAGCAGCTTGGGCTGAGGCTCCTTAGGAACCTCCGTCGTCGCCCACGAGGCCAGCTGCCTCCTCGGAGCTTGAGTGGCGATTGAAGACCACCGGAGCACGGCGGAAGACCGCCGTGGGTCAACACCGGGCTAGGCTCATCTTGGCCTCGACATTCAGCCCCTCCGCTGTCACCGGAGGGGCGGAGGAGGCTAGGAGCATAGCCCAAAAATGGTGGACAAGGTGCAGCGGTGGCGGAGATGGCGATTTATAGGCGGAGGTGGTCGGGGGTTACGGTGATGGCGAAGCGTTTTTGAGCGAGGTTTTAATGGAGATGTGGTAAGGTAGAGGGGTGCTGATGGTGGCACGAGGATGGCGGACGAACGGGGAAGGGATTGGTGACGTTACGTCGAGGGGTTGGTGGTTGAGGCGTCTGCTAGAAATGGAAGGGGGCGACGGGGCGGTGAGGCGTAACGCCTGGGAAGAGAGGCAGCTGGAGGTGGACGATGCGTCGGAGCCGTTGGATCTTGTGATCCAATGGCTGGAATCGAGTCGTGGTTGGAGAGCTCAGATCAGACCTAAGATCTGATCGAGCGGTGGATAGTTGGGTGATAACGACGCGGCTAGGATGAGAAGCGGAGGTATATCCAATGGTGGGAGGCGAAGGGGCGACGTGGAGGGCGGAGATACGTAGGATGAGTACGTGATCCTGTGGCTGAGGATGAGGCGGAATGTAGCGGTGGAGATTAGATCTGGAGTCAGATCGGATGGCTGGAAATGGGCGGAAGATGGACGGGTGAGATGAGGGTGTTTTGAAAGAGATCGGATGGCCAGAACAAGCGCCGGGTGGCAGAAGAAGAGGCGGGCCACGTGGTTGCTCCAGAGAGCGCCACGTGGCCCAATAAGAAAATTCAGAGGAAAATTACAAAGAAAAATACAAAAGAAATAGTTAAAAGCCGAATTTAAAAAAAGTCAAAACATGAAAGTTGTTCGTCTTGACGAGATCTACAACTTTCATGTTGGTCAAAAATCCAAAAGAGGTCATTTGTACAAAAGCTATTTTTGGGGGTATTTTAAGGGGATAAAAACACCGATTTTGTGGTTTTAAGTTGTTTTTGTATTTTTTAGTGGTTTTAAAGGTCAGTGAATTATAGACAAAGTGTCTACCTAATTTTTATGGATTTTTGAATGATAAAATAATTACAGAAAAATAAGGGAATTAAATACAATAAATTAATGGTAGTTTATACACAATATAGTCCATGATAAAAATCAAAGAATTAGAGGTGATTTTTATTGGTTTGTTTAAGCAGGATTTTAATAAGTGGCTTTTAGCATGATGAATACGAGATTCATCATACCCCTATACTTAAACTATGCTCGTCCTCGAGCATCTAAAGAATGAAGGAGTCGGATTAATTCCTGACAGTGCGCGTTAAATTTACAAGGCTTGATCTTTCAAAGACTCATGACCTAAGTAATCCTAAAATCCAGGTTTATCCAAGCCTTAGTCAGAAGGAATCCAACTTCTCTGATTATCAGACTCTCTTTTTGTACATATAATATAAGGATATGACATTTAGTGTACTGCATTTCATGAGAGCCGAGTTGATGCATCACCCAAAGTTCCTGTCCCAAAGATCTTCCTCTAGACCTAATCCTCAACACTAGAGAATAAGTCTATTCTTGCTCCAGTCAACCGTCTCATTAGTTTGTCAGGCTTGAAAGTGTATATGGACGGCCAGTTGATGGAGGGTATAGGATTGTGTCTAATTTTCTCTCCCTTACATTGGAACAAGGTGCCTCTCGAGTGCCTTATTACCCAACACAAGTATATTTTTATTTTGTTGATCAATGTGTCCGTCAAGAGAATTTGGAGTCGTCTGCACTTGTTTTTCTGGGAGTACACCGGGGTGTGTCTCTTTTGAGTATCTAAGATACCTTCGACACCCAGACTTGTATCGCTTACGATGCAGGGCCCTTTTATGGTGTCAGCCCGACTCCTTGGTCCTAATTAGCGCTTGGTCCAAGTGGACACTTTGAAAATGTTTGGGAGCGCTCGCCATTGGTGGAAGCTCATTTGGAATTTGATTTTGGATTTAGAGCTTTTTCTTTGACATTTCATTTCTTTTGTTGGCTAGCTCCACTTGCTTTTACCAAGAGATTGGCGCACACTGATCAACAAGTCCTTTAAATTTCATCACACCCTGGCACTTTTAGGTAAATATCCAAGAGATAGCATATGAATCTTGTTCACATACTGGCTAGATTTTTGCTGACACTCAGGTTTTATGAGCCTTCATTAACTTTATCCCAGCCTCGAATATCATTAGATCGGGTTTAAACTCAAATCTCTGGTCCTAGTTCCTCAAGTGATATCTCATCTCAGCTCATCAATCATGAAGTTGTGGAAGTGACTGTGTTGATCATATTTTCTTGAAGGTAGAGATGAAGAGTGCAATATAGCACTCAAATCTTTCAAACCAGAGGAGTGTGGATATTTAAGTCAAGAAAACCCTAATGACTAAGGCATGTTAACTCAGACTCTCAAGATCAGAGATCCAGTGTCCTCAAAATCCTCAAGCCTTGCGTGAGTGTGAATGTGTCAGGAATACACCAACTCCTTTGTTAAAGAATTTTTGTTTGATTTTTATCTTTTGCAAATTTTTGTGGGTTTTAATTTTTTTTGGGAGAGATAATGACTGACCCAGGCTCAAATAAATAAAAGTATCCACTCTCAGCCAGTATGGGTGTAAGTGCGGGTCGAGACCCGTGATCCTTAAGGACAGTGCCATATGCGGTGTCCTTTAAACCACCCACTCTGCTAAGGGAGACCGAGGTTTCCCTCACTGAAAATGTCTACTAAGCCTAGTAGTCAGAGTCAAATCTCGAGAAACATTTTTATTTTTTTCAAATTTTTTTTGAAAAAGGGTTATTTACAAAGATTAATCCCTTAATTTTTAAGAAAACTTTTTTACAAGGTTTTTACAAAACTCAGTTCACAGGTTTACCAAAACCCAGCCCGAAAAAATAAAATTTTAAAAAATTTTAAAAACGCGAGCTAAGGCTAAAGTAATATACAATAATAAACGGTATATCCCCCTATACTTAAAATTTGCTATGTCCTCATAGCATTAAGTGCCATGAAGCCAAGGCTCGATTCAAGTATAGGGTGATATAGCAGAACTGAGGGAGGAGAGTCCCCCTATACTTAGGTCAAAAAGCAGCTAAGTATAAGAAGACAGAATGAGGGAGGGATGAAAGGCAGGTCCCCCCTATACTTAGGCTACAAATAGCCTAAGTAAGATCTGCGTTAGGGGGGGGTTCTATGATACAAGGGTGAGGGGGAGGGGGTTCTTGAAAAATAGATACACACAGAGAGAGAGAGAGAGAGAGAGAGAGAAAGAAATATACAGGGGGAGGGTGGGGTGTGTATGTGCATGTGCAGTGTAGGTGTATGTGTGTGTGAAGGGGGTGGGAATTTTTTTTTGAGTACAATATGCAAGACTGAAAATAAATATGCAAATGCAATGTTTTTTTACAACATGCAATGCTATTTGACTGATAAAAATCCTAGAATTTCTTCACGGCTTCTTTTGCGGCCTCTTCAGCGGAAGCTCCCGACTTCGCGCCTCCATGACGATCAGGCATCCCCGATTTTCATGAGCCCTGCCACAAAAGAGAAAAGTTAGAATCTCAAAGAAATTAAATCAGCAAATAATATGCAAAGAAATGATGCATGAGATGAGGACCAAATTTTTGAAATAATTTTAAAAAATCAAAATCCAAAAATTAAGCAAAGCCGTATCCCCGGCAACGGTGCCATTTGATGAACGTCGAATTCGCCTCTTTAATAATGTGGAATTATGTTGTAGTATAGGAGGCAAATTTTGTTCAGCAAAAACCATAGACTTTGAATGCTGTGGAATATTTATACTTGGCAAGTGTACCAAGGTCGAACACAGGGATACGACAGCCTAATGTGTGTATTGAATTTCGATTCATGAAGGCATAATGTCAATTAATTTCAGTTTCAGGTCCGTATGCCAATCATGATGCACTATGCTATTTATATGGCGATGCCACGATGCATGCATTTTTTTATTTTGTTTTTATGCAAGTTAAGATGATGTAAGGGCAAATAATGCAAGAGAATATGCAAGACGAATAGAATGTCAGAATTATACCCTAAAATATGAACAACGCAATAAAGAATGAAATTAGAGCCAATTTGAACACATCATTAAAAATCGGTCATCAAATCAATCAAGACAAGTAGAGCATGGTCCCATTTTTCGCATAAAGAATTACTTAAATTAAAACAGTGTCAAATGGAACAAGTAAGCATGCTAAAATGTAGAGGACAAAACAGGGATCAAAACGACACTAAAATCATGCAATTTGGACCTACGATGCTCAAGTTATGCTAAAAACAGTGCAAGGGCATAATTGTAATAAAAATACGAGGAAATAAAAGGATAACTATTACATTTAGGTCCCTGGAAGGACCTAAATGTAAATACCAAAAACCGCCTGGGCCCTTGAGTAATTTTTCCATGCGCGCGAGGGCCTTTTTCTAATTTCTGAAACCATGAGGGCCTCCCTGTAATTTACCCCAGGCGCGCACGTGAGGCACGTGCCTGGAGGACCTATTTGCAATTTCCATTTCTGCCAGGGTCTTCATTGCAAATAACCCAGGCCTCACGTGCAGTGCACGTGAGGACCCAGGCTCGGGTGGCTGGCTGAGGCTCAGGCCACGTGGTTGTGATCTGTGGCTCATCTTGAGGCTCGGATGACCCGAGCCTGGAGGTTTGGCAGTAGGCTAGGGTCATCCCACGTGGCTGCATCAGAGCCGTCCGATCCTGGTGATCGGACTGTAGCTGTTCGTTCCTCTTCCCCCGCGAGCCACCGGAGGAGGCTGGGCTCCGATGACCATGCTATAGCTCCGTCGTGCTCCCAGCGCTTGCCTGAAGGTCAGGCCATGGAGCTGAGAGGTCCGCGACGAAGCTGGAGAGCTGGCGAAGCTCCAGAGAAGTCTTGAACGGCTGAACGGTGGAGCTTCACCTGCGGCGGAGAGCGGAGTTGAATCTCAGGTGCAACGTCCGGCCAGTGAAGATGTTTGTACCTGCAATGGTTAGAAGCACATAGCCGAAGCGTGCGGAGGTATGTTGCGACGTGCGGGAGGCGAAATGGGAGCCGACGGAGGTGGAGAAGATGATGGCTCAGGCGAGTCCTCCGCCGTGGGGACGGAGGAGCGGAGTCGGGGCGCGAGGGGGTTCTGGAGGAAGGAGAATGGTGCGCGAGGGTGCTGATGAGATGGCGAAGGTGTAGGGCTTGTCGGATGGGAGTGAACGATGGGGGGGATACTGTGATAATGAGGATAAGTAGGGGGGCAAGGCACCTTGCCGGAGCAAGGTTTGATGGCGGGCGGAGCAGCTTGGGCTGAGGCTCCTTAGGAACCTCCGTCGTCGCCCACGAGGCCAGCTGCCTCCTCGGAGCTTGAGTGGCGATTGAAGATCACCGGAGCACGGCGGAAGACCGCCGTGGGTCAACACCGGGCTAGGCTCATCTTGGCCTCGACATTCAGCCCCTCCGCTGTCACCGGAGGGGCGGAGGAGGCTAGAGCATAGCCCAAAAATGGTGGACAAGGTGCAGCGGTGGCGGAGATGGCGATTTATAGGCGGAGGTGGTTGGGGGTTACGGTGATGGCGAAGCGTTTTTGAGCGAGGTTTTAATGGAGATGTGGTAACGGTAGAGGGGTGCTGATGGTGGCACGAGGATGGCGGACGAACGGGGAAGGGATTGGTGACGTTACGTCGAGGGGTTGGTGGTTGAGGCGTCTGCTAGAAATGGAAGGGGGCGACGGGGCAGTGAGGCGTAACGCCTGGGAAGAGAGGCAGCTGGAGGTGGACGATGCGTCGGAGCCGTTGGATCTTGTGATCCAACGGCTGGAATCGAGTCGTGGTTGGAGAGCTCAGATCAGACCTAAGATCTGATCGAGCGGTGGATAGTTGGGTGATAACGAGCGGTTAGGATGAGAAGCGGAGGTATATCCAATGGTGGGAGGCGAAGGGGCGACGTGGAGGGCGGAGATACGTAGGATGAGTACGTGATCCTGTGGCTGAGGATGAGGCGGAATGTAGCGGTGGAGATTAGATCTGGAGTCAGATCGGATGGCTGGAAATGGGCGGAAGATGGACGGGTGAGATGAGGGTGTTTTGAAAGAGATCGGATGGCCAGAACAAGCGTCGGGTGGCAGAAGAAGAGGCGGGCCACGTGGTTGCTCCAGAGAGCGCCACGTGGCCCAATAAGAAAATTCAGAACAAAATTACAAAGAAAAATACAAAAGAAATAGTTAGAGGCCGAATTTAAAAAAAGTCAAAACATGAAAGTTGCTCGTCTCGACGAGATCTACAACTTTCATGTTGGTCAAAAATCCAAAAGAGGTCATTTGTACAAAAGCTATTTTTGGGGTATTTTTAAGGGGATAAAAACACCGATTTTGTGGTTTTGAGTTGTTTTTGTATTTTTTAGTGGTTTTAAAGGTCAGTGAATTATAGACAAAGTGTCCACCTAATTTTTAGGGATTTTTGAATGATAAAATAATTACAGAAAAATAAGGGAAATTAAATACAATAAATTAATGGTAGTTTATACACAATATAGTACATGATAAAATCAAAGAATTAGAGGTGGTTTTTATTGGTTTGTTTAGGCAGGGATTTTAATAAGTGGCTTTTAGCATGATGAATACGAGATTCATCAGGCGACAGAGAACACTGGCTGAAGACAATGCAGGAGGAGATGGAAGCTCTCAAAAAGAACAAGATGTTCGACCTTGTGCCACTGCCCGAAGGAGCCAGATCCTTGAAGAACAGGTGGATTTTTAGGCTCAAATGCGGATCCAGGGGCGGAGGCAGGGAGGGGCGGGTAGGGGCCATGGCCCCCCACTCCCAATTAGAAAAATTCATAACCACCATCCTTATAATTTACATCATTATTTAACCTTTCTACTTTCCATTAATTTTTAAATTGTAAATTCTGCCATCTTCTTTTTGTAATTTCACCACACGATCAGTATGGCATAATACCAATCGCCAATTTCCCGGAATGGCAATTTGGCAATCGGCAATCTCTCCCCCATATCCCCCAGTTTCACGCACCAACGCCCCCTACCCCACGGCAGTTCCTAACCCCCCCTCCCCCCGCCTCGACGCCGCTGGAGTCTCGGACTCTCCTCCTCCTCCCATCGCGCGATCACGCATGACGCGGCCATCCACAACACCTTCTCATTGAAGTGACTGAACCAATCCATCTCTTCACACACGAGGTACCAATCTCTCGAGTCTCAATTTCGTTTTTTTGTTTCAGTATCTTGTCGGATTTCAGTAAGTACCGGTCTTTAAGATCTTAGCAGATTTCAGTGTTGGGTTGTATTCGACTTGGAATTAGCAAAGCCATTCATCAACTTTTAATCCTTTATTTTAATCTAATCGCTGCAAGAGAAATAACAACCGTGAGATATATATGCCATGTGTGAGGTTGACAATGTTTGCAGAAGTCCACAGTAGCAACTGTTTAATTGACCTTCAACGTGAAAGACATTTGATCCAAATCGTCCAGTGGATATTCTATTGAAAACAAAACATGGCAAAAAAAAACACTGCATCCTTGACTGGAGAATATTCTAACCATGAAGGATATTTTTTAAATCAAGAAGCTTGAAATCGACGTTGATGATTTTCACGGCCAGATGCTGGATATTCTAGAAGATAATGTTGATATGGCCCACATTTAATATATGCACGTCGAATCTTATCCCGCTCGTTAACTGGATATTTCCAAATTTCACGGTGCAATCCCGGATCACGAACTATAGAATATTCATCAACATGTTCATTTTGCACTTCTTGTTGATAATTTTGAACATGTATATCAAGAGGACATGGATTGACGGTCCGAAGAGCATCATCTAAAATAGATGGACAATTTGTAAAAGACTGTGATATATCTTTATCACAAATATCAACCATTGGTTTCTTGAAATAGGAGTCAATTGTTCTTTTATCCATAAGTAAACCTAAATTCACATGACACAATGTAAATAACTAATATGTTATGAATTTATGTGTTAAGTAATTTATATACACCTTAGGAAAATTCTTATGCGGCGGTACGAGAGGGAAGATTTTAAAGATCACATACTTCAATGGATACATTATGATGACAAATGTGGTTATGTGGTACCAAAGATTGATTAATTCTCCCAATAAACATATTGCTCCATGACATTGTAGCTTTATAATACTATCATATTAGAAGTCTAGAGTACCAAGTGACGTTTCTTTTTTTCAAGTTAACAATACGATTGACAAGGGACAACTGTTATTATTCTTTTACGTTGGTATTTTCCAATTAACACTTGTAATTTTATATGTTCAAGATGTGCAGATGATCAACTAACTATTGTGTCTTGTCTAATATTCTAACTATGCAGAGTCTTAAGAGCGCATAGATACAGATATCAGGGGAAAGGATGAAATGTAAGAATATTCATTGTGGCCAGCCTTACGACTGCCCGAAATCAAAGACTTGTGCAGTCCTAACCGATTCCCATCAAATAGAAATTACATCAATTTACTTGCCATGCTCTTATATCACTGGACCAGAAGTTGGTCGAACCTCGATTCAAATCTTTTGCCTGACAACATGTGATTTCATCAAGTACCAAGGTCGAAATATATATATATATATATATATATATATATATATATATAATATGGCCTAATTATTATATAATCCCATCTCCAGACCACCTCTAGGAAGATGATATATTATATGGATTTCGCAATTGGAAAAAATTGGATGAAAAGATTGTGCATTTTTACATCATATCGGAAGTGATCCATGCTCATCGCATAATATAGCTGAACAAGCTTATAAAGATTTGATGATTCAAACAAGCCATATTGATAATGTCATACATCGATAAACATCAGAAGAGATTAAGTGCAACAGATTGCAATTGAAAACATCAATTGATTGTACAAAATGGCTTTCTTTTCAAGCATGTGCTTTTAGAGGGCATGACGAATCTGCAGATTCCAAGAATCGGGGAAATTGTATTGAAATGATAAAGTTATTGGCATCATACAATGAAGAAGTTCCAAAAGTTATTTTAGATAATGCTCCTAAAAATGCAAAATATACATCTCCTACAATACAAAAAGAGATATTGGATATTATTTCCACTGGAGTACAAAAAGCTATTCGTGATGAGATTGGAAATGCAAAATATTGTATCATTGCTGATGAAGCTCGTGATGACTCTAAGAGAGAACAAATGGCTATTGTCATCCGTTTTGTTGATACTAACAACTTTATCAGAGAAAGATTCTTAGATATTGTACATGTCAAAGATACACGTGCAACTACATTAAAGAAAGCGATTTCAGATGTCCTTTCTCATCATAATCTCAGTATTCAAGACATGTGTGGACAAGGTTATGATGGTGCGAGCAACATGCGTGGAGAATGGAAGGGACTCCAAGCACTCTTTACTGTGGATTGCAAGTATGCATATTATTAATGAATGCGAAATTCACCTCTTTAATATGGATGAATTGTAGTATAGGAAGTGAATTTCGGTCGATCAAAATACCACAATATGTGAATGTTGTGGAGTATTTTTACTTGGCAAGTGTACCAAGGTCGAACTCAGGGAACGGTGATTCTTAGTTGCTTGGTCTTAAATCAAATTAAATAATTAATTAATGCTCTATTAATTTTTGTGTGGATAAAATATACAATGCTATGAGAATGCAATGCAAGAAAATCTATAGAGACAAAGTTCAGCACAGGATCTGAGATTAAGAATTCCAATCCAAACAATGATAATCAATTTCCTCTATGTTAAATCACAGATCAAAAAATATCAAATTCAGAAATATTTATCGGTAAATCCAGGCTGCGGCTATGAAATTTATCAGTAGAATCACTCTTGTGAAATAAATCAATAAGAGCTCTCAATCATCAACTTTGAACGAGCAACTGCACGGATTAAATTATTCAACAAAATGGTTCCCTATCCATGAAAGAATGTTAATCGCGTGAAATAATTTTGGTTGAATCCCTGCAGAGAAATCAATAACTTCCTCAATAAAAGAACGCAGATACGTCAAATTTCAGCTTGCATAAGAATCCGAGTGCTCTACAAACAATAATCATCACAACATATTCTCTGATCTGTCCATAAGATATGTAAGATGATAGAGCATGAAAATAGCTTCAAATTGACATATTATATGCTAAAATCGGAGTTCGTATGAAAAAGATATGCTTAATTGAAATTACAGGGACTAAAATGTAAATAAAACAAAGTTTTCTTGCAAAGAGGTCCCTGGGAGGACTTATCTGTAATTTATAAAAACTCGAGGGGCATGGACGTAATTTACCCCTGTGGAGGGTATTTTTGTAATTTCTGAAAGATCGGAGGGCCTCAGTGCAATTTTTCCAGTCGCGTACGTGCACCGCACGTGCGCCTGGAGGCTTGTGTGCGGACCGGGAAGCTCGGGGTCCCAAGCCTGTGGTTCGGGTGACGAACTTGAGGCTCGGGGGCGGGCGAAGCTGAGGGAGGCTCGGATGCCCCGAGGCTAAGGCTCGGTCAGCCCGAGCCTCAAGGCTTGGGGGGGCGCGTGTCGTGAGCACGGCCGTTGGATCAGGGGCAGGAGGGCCCGATCCAACGGCGCCTGTGCGTCATGGAACATGCCCAGGCGGAGAAGGCGATCTGGCCGGGGTGGACACCGCGCAAGGCAGAGCTGAGCGCGGCTGGAGGAGCCGGAGGCGAGGACGGCGCTCGAGGCGCGAGGGCGGAGGTGCCGCGCGTGCGGCGAAGTCGATGGCGAGGTGTTGGCGGCACCCCCGCGCGATGGAGGGCGGGGCGCTGGGCGCGGGCTGTGAAGGAGAGTCCCCTGCGTGAGGTGGAGGGCGCGAGCTGGGCGATTGATGAATCCCGATTCATCATTCTTTATTCTATCATTTTGGCCTTAAAAACCCCAGCAAATGCATGTAAATAACATCAATTTGTACATAATAGCATTCATTATTTATTGTATTTATTGTACATAAAATAAGGTTTTTAATGCCAAAATTATAGAATAAAGAGAAGAAAAGAAAAAGGAATAAAATATTGCAAATATTTTATGACCCTAACCCCGAGACCAAGGCCAGAATGGAATTGGTCGACAAGGAATAAAGTAGGGGGAGATAAGGGTCAATAATACAATAAATACCTCATTTATTTATTCATTCATTTATGCATTTTGACACCTATTTTGTATTTAATTCTTCATTCATCAAATAAAGAAAATCTGTACATCAAAGTTGTAGATAATGATGTAAATAAAAATACAAAATTGATTTTGTACAAAAATGATATACAGTGTACATTTTATACCCAAAATAAAAGGCCAAAGTCTCAACTTCACAAACCCATATCTTGCAAATAAAAACTATAAATCACCCAAATTCACCTTTAATTGTATATAGCTTTCCAAGAACTATTTAATAAAATTGGTTTCGTAATTTTTGGACTTCATCTGTAAAAGTTAGGTTTTTGCCCCTCATTGTACAGTCTACCCGATTAAATTATTCAATTTATTCATCATTCATTATTTCTATAAATTTATATTTTTAGAATTTTGTAAATAATATATATAATACATGTACATATTTGAATTTAGAATAAATCCAAAAATAATTTGTAAAATAAAATAAGTCTATGAAATACATAGCCAAAATACCTATGCTATCTATATGTATATAAATAAAAAGGGATTTTATTCTTTTATTATTTATGCATCTATATTTTCATAATATTATAAATATTACATATAAATTATTAAAAATACAAATCCAAAATAAAGACACATAAAATACAATAAATAAACAAAGTATATATAATACAGGTAAAATACCTATAAGTATACCTACAAACAACATACACCTATTTATTTAAATATGTAAATAAACTCATAAAATTAAACAAAAATAGGTTTACACTCAAAAAAGTAAATTATAATTTGTAAAATAAGAAAAAAAAATAATAAAATAAAATGTACAAAATAAAAATAAAATACACAAAATACATGTCAATACACATATAAACACATTATTAAAATAGAACCATAATAAAATACACCAAAAATAAATAAAAATCATAAATAAATACTTAATTAATAAACATTTTTTTATTTTATAAGAAAATTCTAATAAAATTATTTATGCCATGAAATAAATCATTTTCGAATAATATTCCCTATTCTGTCTTGTAGCGGGCCGAGGTGGACCGATCAGGTCCCTCCGCGAGTTGACCCTAGTCAACTTGACCTCCAGCCACCTGACTTGACGTGAACCGTCTTTTCCCCGATATTCTTGCATTTTTCCCGCTCGTTACAGTAATCAATCGACAACAACCACTTCACGAGATTTACTCCCCCTTCATTGATGATCCTCGCCCCATTTTTTTTCTCTTGTACATAGCTTGTATCGCCAACCGCGGGCTGGTCAATAAGGGTGCTTCGCCTGTTCTTAAATAAAGAACTTCCGTCTCTTTTGCAAAATTTGGTCAACTTTTTCCCCTCCCTTCCTCGCATTTGGTCCCGGCGATGTTCCTTGTGACAGGAGGAGCTCGCCAGCACTTTGAATCGGTCGGAGAGGCGGAGGTTGCACCCAAGGCCGCCGTCGCCGGCGAGGCCTCTGCTCCCTGGCGTCCAACCAGGTACGAGCTGCGCATTTTATTATTTTAGGTAGTTATCGATTTCAGTAGTTTAATTATGCATTTAGAATAACCATTAGACTCTAGGTTTAGCTTAGAGTGGTCGATTCGTAGTTCGCCGGAGCTCCGCTCCGGCGAACCGTTCACTGTGATCCACATGTTTCCCGACCTCGCCTTCACCTCCATCTTCCTACCCTTTTCATTTCCCTTCATTCCAGGCCTTTCATTCCACCCGGATCCCTATTAGATCCGGAGATCGGATCTCCTTCCTCCGCCCTTCGCCGGAGATCACCACCCCAGTCCACCCTTCGCTCATTTTCCGCTCTAACGGACGAGGCAGTTTTCCCTCGTCCCTTGGTTTTACTCTGTGCAGGAACAAGGTGCTTTGGAGCACCTGGAGGCATTCTTCGACGCTCGCCGGAGGCAACTGGAGCGCCACCTCGACATCGACCTGGTGGCGGCGCTCAGGTCGTCCTTTGGCCGATCTGAAGCCTCTTGCAGATAGAGCGGAGCACCTGCGACGCCTTGGGACCTTTGGGAGCAGCAGAGACCGACGGGGGATGGAGAGGTCACCGGAGGAAGTTTGCCCAGGCGAACCTTCCTCCCTGTTCTTCCAGATGCCCTCCCCGCCGTCGGATGAAGATGAAGTCCCAGTTCGAGCGCCAGCCGTCCGATGGAGCGACACTATGACCGTCAGATCTCCCACGAGATCTAATCTCAGCCCTTCGTCGGCGAAGCGTCATCGGGCGAGGAGGAGGCGACGCGTGTCAAGTGAAGAACGCCCAGCCGTTGGATCACGCGCCTTTTGGGGGTAAATTGCAAACCTAACCCCCACTCTTTTTGTATTTAAATTTTAATATTGTAAATAAATTTTCACGTTGTAAATAAATTGTAAGTTTTCATGAAGGGACCCTGATACAAATAGGTCCTTCCGCGCCTCACGTGCAGCACGTGAATTTTGCAGATATACCCTGGCGCCTTTTGATAATTGTAAAATAGTTTTAAAAATTTAAATAAATGTTTATTTATGTTGGTATTTTTGCACAGAGCCCCCTGTAGTTAATTTTATCTGCAAAAATGCTCCTGCCAGGCTGTTTTATTTTTGTGCCTTTTATGTATTTATTAAAAATAGCTACTTAGCTCCTAAAAAATCTACAAAAATTAGGTCAGATGTTCCATGCTATGTACTTTCACGCCACATGTCCATTTTGCATTTTTTGCATATGACCTAATTATTAAAAATGAAGAAGGAGCCCTTTTTGCACTGTTTAAATTATAAAATACAAAAAAAATTATAAAATGTTTTTGAAAAATTCCAAAAATATTATATATGTATATTTATATATATATATTGAGTCCAGAAAATGAAAACCCCTAAAAATAGAAAAAGAAAATATAAAAATTTCAAGAAGCTCCAAAATCCTAAAAAAATATAAAAACCTTCAAAAATACCAAAAATATGTTTTCTTATTTTATAACTATCTCTATATTATTACTTATGTACTAAAATTAATTTGGGTAATTTTTGGATTTATTTTTCATTTTTTAAAACCCAAATTATTTGCGGCCTATTTAATTAGTCCCTTATTAGGGACTTTTTTTGAATTAAAAATACATAAAAATCAGCAAAATCCCAGAAAAATAACATAAAAATTAGAAAAATATAAAAAGCCTAAAAATATTATACTTAATATATTGAGTATATATATATGTCTATATATCCATATACCACATTTCTCTCTCTTCTTATATATATATATATATGTTTTTATACATATATATTATGTAATTAAAAAATAATATAAAAAAATATAAAATCTAAAATCAAAACAAAAATCATAAAACCAAAAATCAAATAAAAATATATAAAATCAAAAACCCACAAAAACAATAAGAATTGGACATGATCATCGAATTGAATAATTATACCAACCAATTTCACAACACAACCATTCGCCTCCCAGTGTTCGACCTCTACTTGTGCTTACACCTATACACATTTACATGTAGAGTTATAATAAATTTTAACTCCACATTTTTGATATTCATTGCATATATTATTGTGGGTTAATTGTTGATTGATCTGGGGATCTTTAAGTGGTCAACTCAGTGACTAGATCTCTCGCCTTGTGAGATATCTAGACCCTTGATTTTCCCATGTCATCAAATGGCGCCGTTGTCGGGGAGGCAACGGATTTTGTCATGGTTGATTATGTATTTATTTAATTCTTTGCTCATGTCCATCATATATTGTTTATTTGACTTCTTATTTTTATTGACATTATTTGATTGACTGTTCTGACCCATCTTCTTTCTTTGTCTTTGATGCGAGGGATCGCCAAGCGAAGGAGGACCTTCTAGGAGGACCTATGCACCCAAGCAAGGCGGAGTTGGCTTTTCTACACCAGCCAACAGGAGAGAGCATCAAAGGCAGATGGAGGAGAATTTTGGACGGCAGTCTCATTTTTGCATTATTTATTTGTATATTTATGTGAGAGAGTGACACTTGACATGTAATAATTCAGGACTCTCAGACACTTCGACTCCCGAGGTCCATTGCCCGAGGGATTGTTCCCTTGGGGGCCTCGAGGATTTTGACGCTTTTTATTTTTATTTTTATTATTTTATGTGAATGAGCCCTAGCTTAGGAATTGCTTGATCGAGTGGATTAGGTACAAACACCCTAATATATTTGCATGTACCTATAGTGTGTTTTGGATCTAGTCAAATTTAAACAGTCTGTTCATTTATCTCTTAACCTGTGTGCCGTGAGCGAGCCCCATCAAGCGCTACTCCTGAACTCGAGTGTGTTGAGAAGAGGAGGGGTAAGCCAAGACCGGACTCTTAGGTTAAGGATCGGTGACCGACTTGTGGTGCTTCACGATAATAGCAGTTACTATCCTAGGGCGATTTCTTCGGCTTGCATTTGCATTTAGCATAGGTTTCAATTCTGTTATGCATCCCGCATAGAGAGAGAGCTGGGAAGCGTTGTAAGTCTTCCTACTTAGCATGCATCATCGATTTCCGACTTGCATGGCTTTTCCGACCTTCTCCCTATGTTTTTGCCAATCTAGGATGCTTAATGGAAATTGAAACCTCGATAGGCACGTGCATTGAAAATACCCAAAAAAGTGATAACATAAATAAAATTGGGACTGTTAACTCTATTGGACCTAAAATTAAAATATAATGGACTTCCTTGTCTTAGAGAGAGCAACCCCCTCATTGTATGCGTTTTAAATTGCTCACGTACACACTAAGGAGTAGAGCCCAACTCCCATCAAGCCTCCTAAGTGTTTGTACAACTTTGTGATTCTCACCTCACTCTAAAACTGAAAAGATAAATGACCGTCATCTGACGGTCTTCACTGTGTCGAGTAGGTGAATTGGGGGTTTGTCTTGTGTATTGATTGTGACTTGGAGTCCGTTGTGCTTTTCTTTCATTATTAGAGTAGTAGGTCCCGTCCGTGTGAGTCATGCATTTTTCATCTTTGAGTCTCTCTACCTCTCTTATACATATACTTCTTCATTTGCATTTAGTCGTGATATTGGCGCTTGAGCTCAATCATTTCTTCGCAAAGTCCATTCGTTCCCGACATCTTCTTCACCATCTTCTTCGTATCCACTGTATCATCCCCATCTTCTCCGGTTCGAGGAGAGCCTGCTCTTCGGACCACCATTTTGACGGTGTTCCTGCCTGGTGTGGGACACCCAATTTTGTCTTTGTCCCGATCTTCTCGCCCGCCCTCCTCGTCCCCTTTGTATCAATCTTCCTTTACCCGGGAATGTTGTGCATATTGATGAGGCTCGCATCGAGGATTATGTATACAGATTATTTGAGCAAGACGGGCCAATGATGTTGAGGATGCTGAGATTGATTTGGTGGATATGACTTTGGATACGTGCATGCGAGCATATTGAGGATTTTTGTTGATACATGATCATAGGTGTGATGCATTATTGAGGAATTTTTGGTTTCGCACACCGGATTGAGGATGTGATGTGCTTCAGTGATTTGAGGATGATATCATGATATTTCTACTGATCTATCTATTTTAAGGTTTCGACCCGTCTTGATTTGGATTTTTGATGAACTATCTTGATATATGCTTCATGATGACGGTGCCCCGAACCCCCATGATGTCTCATCTTCTGGATTGACCCATCCTTGATATCCTCGTTCTACTATCCACCTATGGCACTTTGAGGATTCATGATTATCTTTCGTGCCATCTCAGACATATTTGACTGACCTGAGGGATGTTTTGTGATTGATCTGATTATTTGCTCCCTCTCTTGATCTTATGCCCTCCTGTTGATTGATGGATTCACACTACCTTGAGGACCTGAGATTTGATGCCAACATTCCCTTGGCCTACATTGATCTAGCTCGCATTCCTCCCCGAGGACTATCTGCGGGAGAGTGCGACAATTTCTAGGACTACGGTTTCATTCACTACTTTGGTCGCCATTGTGATGGGACCCGAAACCGCGTCAGATGATATGCTTGATTGGCCTCCCCCTGTGATTGTGTACCCGACTTGTCGGTACATGAGGTCAACTGTCTTATTGCTCTCCTTGACGGTCCTTGCAAGGACGAGCCTTGATATTCCTATTGTTCACTGCCTAGTTCATAGCTCTCCGAGGGTTATCTGCGAGAGACTGCGACACTCTTTTTACGCTCAGTTTCCCCCTTCTGATTGTGTCTCCGATCTGCGGAGCACGGAACCGAGTCATTTGATATATATATATATATATATATATATATATATGGTTTTGGTCCTATCCTGAGTTGCCCATTCGATTTGCAGATCATGGGACCCATTTGATTAGACTCCTTTGAATCTGCTCGCCTTGACGGTCCTCGCAAGGTTGAGCTCCTGATATCTGCGATTTCCTTGCCTAGCTGGCAGAACGTTCCCCGAGGGTTGTCTGCGGTCTTCTGCTGGTAGCCGATCTGTTGCCTACCGAGACCGTCTCTGTGATCCGTCTGATGGATCACTGACGCCTTTGCGTCCGCTCGCCTTGACGACCCTCGCAAGGTCGAGTCTTCTTCTGATTATTCAACGATTAGCATGTACGACTCCCCGAGGGTTATCTGCAGGAGGGTACATCATTTTCTAGGTACTCGGTCTCCTTCTTATCGTGTCTCCGATCTGCGGAACACGGAGCCGATTTTTGCTTATGCATGTACTTGGTCCCCCTCTGATTGTGTATCCGATCTGCGGATCACGGGACCAAATCATCTTATCATGGTCTGATTTTCTGGCTCCTTTGAGCCTGCTCACCTTGACAATCCTCGCAGGAGTGAGCCATGTATTGTGTTGATCGGTGTATTCTTGTGACTTTCAGATTATATCACCACCGTGCATCACACAGTCTCATATGCTTTACGTCTGATCTATCTGGGACTCTGATTGACCGGAGGAGTCTGTACTGCTCTTTCTTCCTCCGGTCTTACGGTATCGGCTCCGTTCCCTTCTGATGACCATGTGCGCTGATTGTCTGCTTCATGCTACCGCACCCGATATCTTTACTTCCTGATCTATTTGTCCCCGGTAGCCGACACCCACCTGACTGCATATCCGGGTGTCTTTTCACTATCTAATTGCGTCACTGTTCTCACAGGGAGACGATGATGCGAGTACGGTATTCACTTGTCAGATACCGTCATGTACCCCACCAGTTCTTCACCACTTGTATATATGTGTGCTTTATTCATTCTTCCTCCCGCATGTTTTGTGTGCCCAAGATCTGTCACTATATCCTTGTGTCTATACTTAGGACGTACCTTGTCCTAAGTATAGGGGGGTACACACCGCGTTGTTCTTTCGTCGTTCAGTTTCATCACTCCTGTTGTTGCCTATACTTAGGGATATCTCACCCTAAGTATAGGGGGAGTGATGCGTATATTCTCCACGATCTTTTCGTCTATCTGTATATATATCTCTTTTCTTCGTTTCTTCTTTTCCTTTTCTATCTTCTGTATCTAAATAAAAGGTGTCTCCCCTTTGTGTCAGTTTCCTATACTTAGAACGTACTTTGTCCTAAGTATAGGGGGGTGTACCCCCGATTTGTTAATTCTTTGATCTGTTTATTCCCACCGTTGACCCTCCCTGCTTTGTGTACAGTCTTCTATACTTAGGATTACTGGATCCTAAGTGTAGGGGGGATGGTCAACTTCTATTTCCTTCATCTCTTATTCGTATATTCTTTAGACTTGTCTATACTCAGTACGAGTTATGTCTTCTCTTTGTCTCTCTGACCTATGAGAACATAGCTCCTGCTAAGTATAGGGGGGTTGTATATACTCTGTATATACTTTAGCCATAACTCGTACTTTCGTATAGTTACTAATAAGTATGGCTAAAACTATTATATAATTCATTACAATTAATTAAGAATGCTTCTTATTCCTCAGATTCTTTTTGTATATCCTGATTAATAAATCAAGTTAAAAATAGTTTTGCAAAATGATTTGAAAAATGGTGTAAAGTGTTTGGAAAACTTTTTGTGAAATATTTTCAACCTTTGTAAAAATATTTTGATTGCAAAATTTTTCTATTTGTGTGAAATAAAGGATTTGAAAACCTATTTGCAAATGATTGTGAAAACACTTTTGTAAAAATATTGTGAAAATGTAAATATAGTGTCTGCAAAAATCTTTGCAAAATGGTTTTCAAATGTTTGTAAATATTTGCAAAAATTATTTTGCACTATAGTTTTCAAAATGATTTTTCAAGTAAATTTGAGGAATAAAAGAAATAAGATGAACCATAAATACATTGAATTCTTTATCAATTGTGTATACACCTAAATAAATCACTTTGATCAATCCTGTAAATTCTTTAAGGCTTGTAAAATAAAGCGGCACGCCCGTGTAAATAATTGTACATATTTTATACTTTGAGTGCCAAAATTGTTTTACTTGCAAAATTCTTTGTATAAAACTTTTCTCTTTGCTTTCAAAATTCTTTGAAATTGCATATTTGTAAATAGCATTTGCATAGCATCCATATTCTTTGATTAAGCTTGATGATTGAACTAGTCCAATACAGTCGAAGATTGGAGCTTGGTTGGACCTTACCGCACCTAACCACACTGGGACCTTACGGGAACTAGGTTTAAGGTACTTCAGGTCCATTCAGACTTAATTCTTTGAGAAATCAGGACTGGGTTCGAGTCACCTCAATGGACTAACTAGAACTTTTCGAAACACACGTATGACTCTTATCGACCGTGACCTAACTTGGACACTTGCACCTTTCACTTGGCTCAACTCAGTTGGAGTGGTGAGGGGGTTGGATTTGCCAGTCTGAGACGCACACGGGTGGAAACATTCGTCCTCGTCTCGGGAGGGAAGTGCACCCCAACCTAGTCCAGTTTCAATGAAGTCGAATGACAGGAGAGTGTGGGTTGCAATAAAGCTTCAAAAGAGGGATAGTCTTCTAGCTCAAGAGGAAAAAGTCCTTATGTAAATGCTGCTGTAAATAGTATGTTGAAAAAAAACTCCAAAAAAAGTGGACAGGCTTGTAAATAAAAAAATAAAAGTGCCTGGCGGAGTATGTATATATGTATAGAAAATAAGCAAGCTTGAGCATCAAAGTTATACCATGTGAGCCTGCAGCTGGATGACTTGACTACACTGGTCTTGCATCCCAGGATAGGTAGCTACACTAGCTACCGTCCATTTCTTTCTTTCCCTCCTCCTTTTGAGTTGGATGCTACTTGAACTAAGAAGGGAATACCCAGCTCCTCGATGGTAGAGGGCTGGATTGGGGAATCATTGGGTTGTCATTCTGGAGAAGTCGGTACCTTTGTCATTTCAGTTGGGGAGAGCCACTATCACTTACACTGTACAAGTTAGCTTCATAGTCATAAGGGTTTGCGTATGATGTAGGCTAGTTCTGACCAGGCTATTGAGGTAAGTTGAACCGATTTCTGTGACTATCAAAGGCTGTTGTGTTTTAAATTTGGTTCCCTACCAGGTTACACACACATTTTCACACCAAGGTCTAACATGAGCTCCAAACTTTGATTTTGTACAGAGGAGTTCAATAATCATGATCAATGCAATTTATTCTTTAAAATTCCTTATTTCTGCTTTTTCTTTTCTTCTTATTCTTTATTCTTTTTGTACTTATTGCATAAGTATTTGCTAGGGACTAGCAAAGGCAAGTATAGGGGGATGATGAATCCCGATTCATCATTCTTTATTCTATCATTTTGGTCTTAAAAACCCCAACAAATGCATGTAAATAGCATCAATTTGTACATAATAGCATTCATTATTTATTGTATTTATTGTACATAAAATAAGGTTTTTAATGCCAAAATTATAGAATAAAGAGAAGAAAAGAAAAAGGAATAAAATATTGCAAATATTTTATGATCCTAACCCCGAGACCAAGGCCAGAATGGAATTGGTCGACAAGGAATAAAGTAGGGGGAGATAAGGGCCAATAATACAATAAATACCTCATTTATTTATTCATTCATTTATGCATTTTGACACCTATTTTGTATTTAATTCTTCATTCATCAAATAAAGAAACTATGTACATGAAAGTTGTAGATAATGATGTAAATAAAAATACAAAATTGATTTTGTACAAAAATGATATACAATGTACATTTTATATCCAAAATAAAAGGCCAAAGTCTCAACTTCACAGACCCATATCTTGCAAATATAAACTCCAAATCACCCAAACTCACCTTTAATTGTATATAGCTTTCTAAGAACTATTTAATAAAATTGTTGTAATTTTTGGAGTTAATCTGTAAAAGTTAGGTTTTTGCCCCTCATTGTACAATCTACCCGATTAAATTATTCAATTTATTCATCATTCATTATTTCTATAAATTTATATTTTTAGAATTTTGTAAATAATATATATAATACATGTACATATTTGAATTAGAATAAACCCAAAAATAATTTGTAAAATAAAATAAGTCTATGAAATACATAGGCAAAATACCTATGCTATCTATATGTATATAAATAAAAAGGGATTTTATTCTTTTATTCTTTATGCATCTATATTTTCATAATATTATAAATATTACATATAACTTAGTAAAAATACAAATCCAAAATAAAGACACATAAAATCCAATAAATAAACAAAGTATATATAATACAGGTAAAATACCTATAAGTATACCTACAAACAACATACACCTATTTATTTAAATATGTAAATAAACTCATAAAATTAAACAAAAATAGGTTTACACTCACAAAAGCAAATTATAAATTTGTAAAATAAGAAAATAAAATAATAAAATAAAATGTACAAAATAAAAATAAATACACAAAATACATGTAAATACACGTATAAACACATTATTAAAATAGAACCATAATAAAATACACCAAAAAATAAATAAAAATCATAAATAAATACTACATTAATTAATAAACATTTTTAATTTTATAAGAAAATTCTAATAAAATTATTTATGCCGTGAAATAAATCATTTTCGAATAATATTCCCTATTCTGTCTTGTAACGGGCTGAGGTGGACCAATCAGGTCCCTCCGCGAGTTGACCCCAGCCAACTTGACCTCCAGCCACCTGACTTGATGTGAACCATCTTTTCCCCGATATTCTTGCATTTTTCCCGCTCGTTACAGTAATCAATCGACAACAATCACTTTACGAGATTTACTCCCCCTTCATTGATGATACTCGCCCCATTTTTTGTTCTCTTGTACATAGCTTGTATCGCCGACCGCGGCCCGGTCAATAAGGGTGCTCCGCATGTTCATAAATAAAGAACCTTCGTCTCTTTTGCAAAATTTGGTCAGCCTTTTCCCACTCCCTTCCTCGCATTTGGTCTCGGCGATGTTCCTTGTGACAGGAGGAGCTCGCCAGCGCTTTGAATCGGTCGGAGAGGCGGAGGTTGCACCCAAGGCCGCCGTCGCCGGCGAGGCCTCTGCTCCCTGGCGTCCAACCAGGTACGTGCTACGCATTTTATTATTTTAGGTAGTTTTCGATTTCAGTAGTTTAATGATGCATTTAAAATAACAATTAGACTCTAGATTTAGCTTAGAGTGGTCGATTCGTAGTTCGCCGGAGCTCCGCTCCGGCGAACCGGAGCTCCGGCGAACCGTTCACTGTGATCCACCTGTTTCCCGACCTCGCCTTCACCTCCATCTTCCTACCCTTTTCATTTCCCTTCATTCCAGGCCTTTCATTCCACCCGGATCCCTACTAGATCCGGAGATCGGATCTCCTTCCTCCGCCCTTCGCCGGAGATCACCGCCCCAGTCCACCCTTCGCTCATTTTCCGCTCTAACGGGACGAGGCAGTTTACCCTCGTCCCTTGTTTTACTCTGTGCAGGAACAAGGTGCTTTGGAGCACCTGGAGGCATTCTTCGACGCTCGCCGGAGGCAACTGGAGCGCCACCTCGACATCGACCTGGTGGCGGCGCTCCGGTCGTCCTTTGGCCGATCTGAAGACTCCTGCAGATAGAGCGGAGCACCTGCGACGCCTTGGGACCTTTGGGAGCAGCAGAGACCGACGGGGGACGGAGAGGTCACCGGAGGAAGTTCGCCCAGGCGAACCTTCCTCCCTGTTCTTCCAGATGCCCTCCCCGCCGTCGGATGAAGATGAAGGCCCAGTTCGAGCGCCAGCCGTCCGATGGAGCGACACTATGACCGTCAGATCTCCCACGAGATCTAATCTCAGCCCTTCATCGACGAAGCGTCATCGGGCGAGGAGGAGGCGACGTGTGTCAAGTGAAGAACGCCCAGCCGTTGGATCACGCGCCTTTTGGGGGTAAATTGCAAACCTAACCCCCACTCTTTTTGTATTTAAATTTTAATATTGTAAATAAATTTTCACGTTGTAAATAAATTGTAAGTTTTGCTGAAGGGACCCTGAAGTTTATAGAATTACAAATAGGTCCTTCTGCGCCTCACGTGCAGTCCCACGTGAGGCGCGTGAATTTTGCAGATATACCCTGGTGCCTTTTGATAATTGTAAAATAGTTTTCAAAATTTAAATAAATGTTTATTTATGTTGGTATCTTTGCACAGAGCCCCCTGTAGTTTATTTTATTTGCAAAAATGCTCCTGCCAGGCTGTTTTATTTTTGTGCCTTTTATGTATTTATTAAAAATAGCTACTTAGCTCCAAAAAATCTACAAAAATTAGGTCAGATGTTCCATGCTATGTACTTTCACGCCACATGTCCATTTTGCATTTTTTGCATATGACCTAATTATTAAAAATGAAGAAGGAGCCCTTTTTGCACTGTTTAAATTATAAAATATAAAAAAAATATAAAATGTTTTTGAAAAATTCCAAAAATATTATATATGGTATATATATATATATTGAGTCCAGAAATGAAAAACCCTAGAAAAAGAAAAAGAAAATATAAAAATTTCAAGAAGCTCCAAAATCCTAAAAAAATATAAAAACCCTTCAAAAATACCAAAAATATGTTTTCTTATTTTATAACTATCTCTATATTATTACTTATGTACTAAAACTAATTTGGGTAATTTTTGGATTTATTTTTCATATTTTAAAACCCAAATTATTTGCGGCATGTTTAATTAGTCCCTTATTAGGGACATTTTTTGAATTAAAAATAAATAAAAATTAGCAAAATCCCAGAAAAATAACATAAAAATTAGAAAAATATAAAAAGCCTAAAAATATTATACTTAATATATTGAGTATATATATGTCTATATATCCATATACCACATTTCTCTCTCTTCTTATATATATATATATTTCTTTATACATATATATATATATATATTATGTAATTAAAAAAATAATATAAAAAAATATAAAATCTAAAATCAAAACAAAAATCATAAAACCAAAATACAAATAAAAATATATAAAATAAAAAACCCACAAAAACAATAAGAATTGGACATGATCATCGAATTGAATAATTATAACAACCAAATTCATAACACAACCATTCGCCTCCCAGTGTTCGACCTCTACTTGTGCTTACACCTATACACATTCACATGTAGAGTTATAATAAATTTTAACTCCACATTTTTGATATTCATTGCATATATTATTGTGGGTTAATTGTTGATTGATCTGGGGATCTTTAAGTGGTCAACTCAGCGACTGGATCTCTCGCCTTGTGAGATATCTAGACCCTTGATTTTCCCATGTCATCAGCGATCGGGCGGAAGGCACGGTGGAGGCGTTTGCGCCTCGGCTGCTGTGGAGGCGGAGGCACCGCGAAGGCGGAGGCGCGACGACGTCTTGTTCTGCAAAATATTAATCGAACAAAAAAAGGGGTAGGTGGTTGATGTCGGTGCGCGGAGGCGCGCGGTGGGGAAGGCAAGGCGGTGTACGCTGGTGGAGAGATGGCCGGTTGATTGCTCGGAGCAGAGGCTCCGGTGATGGTCGCCTCAGTGGCTGGCCGTGAAAGCCACGAAGCTTTGCTGCTCGAAGCTGGACAAAGGTTGAAGGCCTCCGGATCACGCCGCCGCAATTGTTGCCGCTGTCACCGGCTATGAAAACGAAGGGCGGAAGCGGAGGAGCTTGATGGTGCCGGGTTTTTAAAGGAGCGAGAGAGGGAGGTTACGCGGGCGAGGACCAGCCTCGTAACGACCAGAGATTGAAGGCGGTGGTTGTCGTTACGAGGACGGAGGCTGCGACGGTTACACGAAGAAGGAGGAGGAACGGCCAAGGGGGGTGTGCGGGCGTGAATGGCTGGAGGACGAAGAGGGTCACGTGCGCAGCACGTGACCCGGGGGAGGCCAGGAGAGAGAGAGTGAGGCGAGGTGCCACGTGGCACGCCCTGGAGCTGCCACGTGGCCCAAAAAAATTCAGATTTTTGGAGGAGAAAAAGAGATAGAAGATGACCTCAGATTAAAAACTTTTCTTCACGAAAGCTGTTCGTCTCGACGAGATATACAACTTTTGTGAAGGACCCATGAGCAAAATAGGTCACTTGTGTGAAGTGGTATTTTTGGCGGTTCTCCGTGTGTATAGAAAACCGAGTTTTGGAGGTTTTGTATTTTTTTGGTGGTTGTAGAGAGGATAACAAATCTAGAAAAAATACGATAAAATATAAGAAAATTATTTACACATTATTCTAATTTTTTTGGATTTTTAAAGGATAAGAAATTAGGAAAATAAAATAGAAGTAAGAAACACACGACTTTTGTACAGACCGACAACAGACACTTGAACTTGGTCAGTTTCTTTGATTTCAGTTTTGATCTGGATTTGGAATTTTACGTCTCTTAATAAAACTTTCATCAAAGAACACAAATGAAAAAGAAATAAAATTAAAAGGGTTAATTAATTGCATAAAAACTCAGGTCAAGAATAGCAAAAAGTTAAAATGCGCAAAAGAGGCCCAAAACCCAACTTTCACAAATGAGCTCCGAATTTTACGAAATTCATCTTGTTTTGAAGGTATTTGAAAATGGAGTACTTTAAAAGTGAGTAGATCAAAATCGGACACTGTATGTGGGAGATATGCTCATTTTAGTCTGTCAGATGTGAAATTTGACTTTGGGATTATTTGACACTTATTGGGGTTAGTAATTTTTTTGTATTTTTATTTAATAAGGTTAGTAATATCTACATAATGGAGGTGTTTTGGGGTCAATTGGAGTTAGGATGAATTAATTAAAAATGTGAGAAGTTAGCGGGTTTTTGGGCTAATTTACACTTGGGATTTTAAATGCAATTTATGCATGATGAAATGCAGATATTATTTACACATGCATTATGGCTAATAATGCTCTATTAATGATTAATTACAAGTGAATGATGGGGAACAGAGTCTAAATGACCAATTTTATCATGATGAATACGAGATTCATCATACCCCTATACTTAGACCATGCTCGTCCCCGAGCATGAATGAATGACTTAGTTGAATATATCCCTGACTGTGCATGTGAATTTTCAAGGCTTAATTCATAGAAGACTCTTAATTTGAGTGATCCTAAAATTCTGGGCTCAACCAAGCTTTAATCAAAAGGAATCCAACTTCTCTAATTTTCCAGACTCTCTGTTTGTACATATAATATAAGGATATGAACTTATGTGTACTGCATTTCATGAGAGTCGAGTCGGGGCATCACTCAAAGTTCCAGACCCAAAGATCCTCCTCTAGACCTAATCCTCAACACTAGGGAATAAGTCTATTCTTGCTTCAGTCAACCGTCTCATTAGTTTATCAGACTTGAAAGTGTAGATGGACGGCCAGATGATGGAGGGCATAGGATTGTGTCTGATTTTCTCTCCCTTACATTGGAACAAGGTTCCTCTCGAGTGCCTTATTACTCAACACAAGTATATTTTTATTTTGTTGATCAATGTGTCCGTCAAGAGAATTTGGAGTCGTCTGCACTTATTATTCTGGGAGTACACCAGGGTTTGTCTCTTTTGAGTATTTTATATACCTTCGACACCCAGACTTGTATCGCTTACGATGCAAGGCCCTTTTATGGTGCCAGCCCGACTCCTTGGTCCTAATTAGCGCTTGGTCCAAGTGGACACTTTGAAAATGTTTGGGAGCGCTCGCCATTGGTGGAAGCTCATTTTGAATTTGACTTCGGATGATAGAGCTTTTCTTTGACATTTCTTTTTCTTTTCTTTTGTTGGCTAGCTCCACTGCTTTTACCAAAAATTGGCGTACACTGATCAACAATTTTCATTAAGTTTCATCACACCCTAACACTTAGGTCATTTATCAAAGAGATAGCATATGAATCTTGTTCACATACTGGCTAGGGTTTTGCTGACACTCAGGTTTTCTGTCGCCTTCATTAACTTTATCCCATCCTCGAATATCATTAGATTGGGTCTAAACTCAAATCTCTAGTCCTAGTTCCTCAAGTGATATCTCAACTCATCTCATCAATCATGCAGTTGTGAAAGTGATTGTGCTTATCATATTCTTTTTGAAGGTAGAGATGAAGAGATGCAATATAGCGCTCAAATCTTTCAAACTAGGGAAATGTGGATTATTAAGTTCAAAAACCCTAATGACTAAGGCAGGCTAAATCAAAATCTCAAGATCTCAGAAATCAAGTATCCTAAAAAATCCTCAAGCCTCGAGTGATGGTGAATGTGTCAAGATTATATCAACCAAGGAATGCATGAAATGCTTGATGAAATGCAAGACCATGAGTGGTGATGATTTTTTTAATGCAAAAAGTGTTTTTTTGGTGTTGTTTTTTTGTTTTTGTTTTTGTTTTTTTTGAAAAACAGGTATTACACACACTACTTATACCCATCCCCGATGTTAGATAAAAACGATTAAAGCACGAGCTATGGATAAAGTAGATAAAATATATACAAACACCCCCATATACTTAGCTTGTGCTATGTCCTCATGGCACAAAGTGAAATGTAGACATAGCTCGTACGAAGTATAGAAGGAAAAAATAAAAAATGAAAGAAGAGAAGTGATGTATAAACAATGATTGCGATCCCCCTATACTTAGGCTCAGGTCAGCCTAAGTATAATCGGATAATTACAGATGGGGAACCAGGAAGAATTACGGATGTACAAGATCAAGGAGGTTTGCGACGGACCTTCTTGCGGGAGTGTGGAGGGAGATAGTATGGAGATGGGGAGTGTGATGAAGAGGAGGCCGATGAAGAAGACCAGCCATCGTCGGAGTCGTCCTCAGGAGAATAGTAGTCGTCTGCAGAGGATCTCCAACTTTTGTCGATCAGAGGTAAGTGCCCTTGGATCAGAGCTGTACCTATTGCACTTATCTGATGAACCACATCATGATCGGACGAGGACTCGTCATAAATCACCTGATGTCTAAGGTCAAAGGTGACTTTCTTGGTCGGTTTGTTTCCTTGAGAAGTACTGGGAGGAAGTTGGACAGTCTTCATCTCACTGTCTTGAATAACCGATGTGGCATTTGTGAGTTCCTCATCAGATGAATCCCCGTAAAAGTCGACCAATTCTTGAAGTGTCATGCGCTGCTTCGGTAGAGGGAGATTGTTCCTGGTGATTTTGTGGTTTATGGCCGGGGGTGTTGATGTCACTTCCGGATGATCGTGAATTTTGGTGACATCCGATGTTTCCAAAGTCGGTTCCTTATATGGTTCAAGTATCTCATGAGTTACTGCCGACTCAAAGATTGGCCCACTCAAATAATCGTGGTGATCTTCAAAAATATGGTCCAATTCTTCAGAAGCTCCAAAATCTTGATTTTTCCTAGGAGCAGTGATAGGGTGGTGAGAATTCGAAGTTTGTCCAACAGTCAGTCTTTTGGGTGACTCTCCTAGTGTTTTTATCAGTGTGTCATGCGGAGACGTCTGATAATGTGAAATCTTTATTATATGATCATAACTGTTGGTTTCAAGTTGGTTTTCCTCAGAGCAGGGTGTGTCATTGGTGATTTGTTCATTGTGGTCTGAGTTCGGGAACTTGATTTCCTGAGTCTCACAATCGACGATCGCCTTGGCGGAGGCTAAGAACGGCTTTCCTAAAATGATAGGAGACTCAGACATCCTTCCGGGGTGTTCAATGTCAAGGACAATAAAGTCCACTTTATGTGTTCTACCTTGGAAATTTACGACGACAGAAACGATCCCCCACGGTCTGTTGGTAGATCGATCAGGTAATTGAATGATCACCCTAGTCTTTTTGAGCTGTCCGAACTTAAGTTGATTAAAGACGGACTTCGGGAGGATGTTTAATGTAGAATCGTCATCTAATCGGACATGAGTGAATGTTGAATCCTCAATTTCACATGTGATCCGAGTCAACCGCTTGACTTTGCGGCTTTTGATTTTATGATTCATCACCTAAGAGCTAGCCATAGATATGACGTGATATTCAGTCCTGGATCGTTTCTTGCCCGCCTTTTTGGGGTTCAGTCGACTCTTCACAAATCTTTTAAGATCGGGCACATATTCTATGGCTTTGATTAATGGAAGCTCTAAGATCAGACTCTTGCAAAATGCTTCCATTTCAGAATTGTCTAATTTTTTTGAATTTTCAAATTTTCCATTTTTTTGGTATTTTCGGTAATATGGTCAGTCGAGGGGTCAGAGGTCAGTGGTTGTGTCTGATTGTGATGATCCAGTGGTTCGCATGGTGGTGGCCTCACTTCTTCTGAATTTTGCATTGACTGGATGAGATCATATATTCTCATAGTTAAAGTGTTTGCTCTATGATTAATCCGACCAATCTCATCCTCAAACATCCCATGACTAGTGATTGAATAATCAGTCTCCATGTGTCATGATTCTGGCATGTAACCTCGAGTAGAGTGTTGATTGTTCATAAATATTATGGTCTGGTCATGAGTTGTATTTCCTTGACTTTGGTTTTCTCGTGGGTTGTCAAAGGAAAATTGACACTTATCTTGAGTAGGGGATAATTCAAGAGGCTGTGAGATCCTAGTGACCGGAAATCGTGTTCTATTGTCAATATCGGTCACTCTATTGTTTATCCTTGATTCTGATCTCTTTCTTATGTCCATAAGATTGTCCGAATGTGAGAGATGGCTATTCCAAGAAGAAGTGTGGTCACAGGGTGGGATGTATGGGTGGGCAGAGAATGATGGATGAGGAGAACTTGACTTGAATGGTAGGTTCCCCTGAGGAGTGTGATAAGAAGAATATCGGGACATGGTCGTGGAGATCGGGAAAGAAGACCACTGTGCTGACATCTTGTCAAGAGGGATGGAATGATCAGCCAACCACGATTTGCTTACAATTGCAAGGTATTTGACGCACACAAATCAAACACAAAACAAACACGTTGATTCACCCACTCAACACCGGTGAAGGCACGTTAGGGTTCGGCCGCTTATCTTTTCAATTTTAATTTAACGGCAAAACAATCTTGCAGATTAAGCGAAGATGTTAGGTACTGAAATATTTCTCAAAGACTGTCCTGAGTTCGTACAACTAGTTGCATCTACTCTCAGCCAGTATAGGTGGAAGTACGGACCGTTTAAACGGCTACCCGTGTTGCTTGAGGACGGTGCCTTCCGCGGTGTCCTCTAAACCACCCACTCTGCTAAGGGAAGTCGGACCGTAAAACGGCTACTCGAGACCCTCACTGAAAAGTAGCTAATTATTTTTAAAAACAGTAGTCTTTGTGAAATTTCTCAATCTTGGCTCTATCCTAAGTGTGTGTTCTGGTCCTTACAGACAATGAGTGGGTTTCTCTCCACCAAACACAGATTAATTTTATGTCAATTTTATTTACAGTCGCCTTGATTAGCAGTCCTGATTTTAGATTGAGGTTGTCACTGAATTTTATATGAGCACAAAAATTCACGCCTAACGAACAGTCCCAATTCCTTTGAATCCTAAGTTGTAAAACTTTGAGAAAGGAGGATCGAAAAAGCCGATGCAAACGCAAATCAATGATGCATACTTAAGAGAATGACTTACAGTGAATCCTCGCGTTCTTCATGCGGGATGCAAGACAAGGAATTTAAATTACACTAAATGATATGCACAGAGGAAAAACGCCCTAAACAGATAGTTCTATTAGCGGGAAGAATTGATTTAAATTTTTGGCTAATGTTGAACGATCTATAGTGCGTATAGTTAGTGAATGTGTGGCCTAAGAATTATGAGCACAATCAAATAATTCTAATCTAGCGTAAGTGCTCCTAAGTTCTACGTCAAGCCACAGAGAGTTCAGTCTTAATTATTACAAGGGCTCAAAGAGAGAGGGACCCTGAGAATAATGCAGAAAATTAAATCTATACTAACTCTCTCTCACAAAATTAAAACTTTAATCTCTTTCCTTGTAGATCCTTGAATTAATATCGAGATCCAGCTCCCAGAAGTCTACGAAGAGAGAATTTGCGATTAGTAGCAGAAGTAAGAGAGAAATGCAAAATAAAATGCAGAGAAAAGAAACAAAATGGCACAAAAATTAATTTTACAAAAATTAATTACAAAAAATGATTCAAAACCCTAAAAATTCACCGTTCCCCGGCAACGGCGCCATTTGATGAACGTGAAATTCACCTCTTTAATATGGATGAATTGTAGTATAGGAAGTGCAAAATACCACAATCTGTGAATGTTGTGGAGTATTTTTACTTGGCAAGTGTACCAAGGTCGAACTCAGGGAACGGTGATTCTTAATTGCTTGGTCTTAAATCAAATTAAATAATTAAGTAATGCTCTATTAATTTTTGTGTGGATGAAATATACAATGCTATGAGAATGCAATGCAAGAAAATCTATAGAGACAAAGTTCAGTACAGGATCTGAGATTAAGAATTCCAATCCAAACAATGATAATCAATTTCCTCTATATTAAATCATAGATCAAAAGATATCGAATTCAGAAATATTTATCGGTAAATCCCAGGCTGCGGTTATGAAATTTATCAATAGAATCACTCTTGTGAAATAAATCAATTAGAGCTCTCAATCATCAACTTTGAACGAGCAACTGCACAGATTAAATTATTCAACAAAATGGTTCCCTCTCCATGAAAGAATGTTAATCGCATGAAATAATTTCGGTTGAATCCCTGTAGAGAAATCAATAACTTCCTCAATAAAAGAACGCAGATACGTCAAATTTCAGCTTGCATAAGAATCCGAGTGCTCTACAAACAATAATCATCATAAAATATTCTCTGATCTGTCCATAAGATATGTAAGATGATAGAGCATGAAAATAGCTTCAAAATGACATATTTTATGCTAAAATCGGAGTTCGTACGAAAAAGATATGCTTAATTGAAATTGTAGGGACTAAAATGTAAATAAAACAAAGTTTTCTTGGAAAGAGGTCCCTGGGAGGACTTATCTGTAATTTATAAAAACTCTAGGGGCATGGACGTAATTTACCCATACCGGGGGTATTTCTGTAATTTCTGAAAGATCGGAGGGCCTTGGTGCAATTTTTCCAGTCGCGTACGTGCACCGCACGTGCGCCTGGAGGCTTGTGTGCGGACCGGGAGGCTCGGGGTCCCGAGCCTGTGGTTCGGGTGACGAACCTGAGGCTCGGAGGCGGGCGAAGCTGAGGGAGGCTCGGATGCCCCGAGGTTAAGGCTCGGTCAGCCCGAGCCTCAAGGCTTTGGGGGGGGGGGGGCGTGTCGTGAGCACGGCCGTTGGATCAGGGGAAGGAGGGCCCGATCCAACGACGCATGTGCGTCGTGGAACACGCCCAGGCGGAGAAGGCGATCTGGCCGGGGTGGACATCGTGCAAGGCGGAGGAGCCGGAGGCGAGGACGGCGCTCGAGGCGCGAGGGCAGAGGTGTCGCGCGTGCGACGAAGTCAATGGCGAGGTGTTGCGGCACCCCCGCGCGATGGAGGGAGGGGCGCTGGGCGCGGGCTGTGAAGGAGAGTCCCCTGCGCGAGGTGGAGGGCGCGAGCTGGGCGATCGGGCGGAAGGCGCGGTGGAGGCGTTTGCGCCTCGGCTGCTGCGGAGGCGGAGGCACCGCGAAGGCAGAGGCGCAGTGGCGTCTTGTTCTGCAAAATATTAATCGAACAAAAAAAGGGGTAGGGGGTTGATGTCAGTGCACGGAGGCGCGCGGTGGGGAAGGCAAGGCGGTGTACGCTGGTGGAGAGATGGCCGGTTGAGTGCTCGGAGCAGAGGCTCCGGCGATGGTCGCCTCAGTGGCTGGCCGTAAAAGGCACGAAGCTTTGCTGCTCGAAGCTGGACAGAGGTTGAAGGCCTCTGGATCACGCCGCCGCAATTGTTGCCGCTGTTACCGGCTATGAGAATGAAGGGCGGATGCAGAGGAGCTTGATGGTGCCGGGTTTTTAAAGGAGCAAGAGAGGGAGGTTACGCGAGCGAGGACCAGCCTCGTAACGGCCGGAGATTGAAGGCGGTGGCTGTCGTTACGAGACGGAGGCTGCGGCGGTTACGCGAAGAAGGAGGAGGAACGGTCGAGGGGGGTGCGGGCGTGAATGGCTGGAGGACGAAGAGTTAGAGAGGACAAAAAATCTAGAAAAAATACGATAAAATATAAGAAAATTAATTACACATTAATCTAATTTTTTTGGATTTTTAAAGGATAAGAAATTAGGAAAATAAAATAGAAGTAAGAAACACACGACTTTTGTACAGACCGACAACAGACACTTGAACTTGGTCAGTTTCTTTGATTTCGGTTTTGATCTGGATTTGGAATTTTGCGTCTCTTAATAAAACTTTCATCAAAGAACACAAATGAAAAAGAAATAAAATTAAAAGAGTTAATTAAGTACATAAAAACTCAGGTTAAGAATAGCAAAAAGTTAAAATGCGCAAAAGAGGCCCAAAACCCAACTTTCACAAATGAGCTCCGAATTTTACGAAATTGGTCTTATTTTGAAGGTATTTGAAAATGGAGTACTTTAAAAGTGAGTAGACCAAAATCGGAAACTGTATGTGGGAGATATGCTCATTTTAGTCTGTCAGATGTGAAATTTGACTTTGGGATTATTTGACAGTTATTGGGGTTAGTAATTTTTTGTATTTTTTATTTAATAAGGTTAGTAATATCTACATAATGGAGGTGTTTTGGGGTCAATTGGAGTTAGGATGAATTAATTAAAAATATGAGAAGTTAGCGGCTTTTGGGGCTAATTTACACTTGGGATTTTAAATGCAATTTATGCATGATGAAATGCAGATATTATTTACACATGCATGATGGCTAATAATACTCTATTAATGATTAATTACAAGTGAATGATGGGGAACATAGTCTAAATGACCAACTTTAGCATGATGAATACGGGATTCATCAATTATGTACATTATTTTGCTCAAAGAGCCCAATTAGCTTTAATTGCAGCATCAAGAGAAGTGGTTTATGTTCATCAATTTTTTTCTAAATTAACATTTGTCATTAACATTGTTGGTTATCCTACCAAGAGGAATGATGAGCTACAAGATGTTCAAGCATCTATATTGACTTAAAAAATTCTAGCTAATGAAATTGAAACAGGAAGAGGTCTTAATCAGATTGGGACATTACAACGTGCGGGAGATACCAGATTGGGATCTCATTTCCATTCAATTTCTAGTTTGATAAGATTGTTCGATTCGACATGCCATGTACTAAGTCAAATCGTGAAAGATGGTTCACATATTCTCAATGAGGGGATGTTGATTCTGCTTACAATTTAATAACATCCTTTGAATTCATATTTATTTTACACTTGATGAAGGAGATTTTGGGATTTACAGATGTATTATATCGTGCATTGCAAAATATCGATCAAGATAATTTAAATGCAATTTCTTTGGTTTCCACCACTAGATCTCTTATTCAAGACATGCGTGAAGATGCTTGGAGCAGATTTTTTGATAATGTACAATCATTTTGTTCCAAGCAAAATATCGATGTTCCGGATATGAGGCTTCATTATTCTAATCGAGTGCGTTCTCGTCATGAGAAAAACAACATTACACTTGAACATCATTATCGAGTTGATATTTTTATGGCTACATTGGATTCACAACTTCAAGAGTTGGATCACAGATTTAATGATACATCTATGGAGCTCTTGCGTCTTAGTTCTACGCTGCACTCACAAGATGATTATAAAAAAATTAATATAAATTATATTTGCTTTCTTGCAGCAAATTATTATCCACAGGATTTCTCCGATAGTGAACGAGACTTATTACAGTTTTAATTGACGAAGTATTAACTTGATGTCCCTCATCATCCAAAGATGGAAAATTTGACTAGAATATCTGAACTATGTCAAGCATTGGCAGAAACTGGAAATCATGAGCCTATTATTTAGTCGATAGATTGATCCGGCTTATCTTGACTCTTCCTGTCTCAACTACTACAACTGAACGTGCATTTTCAGCTATGAACCTCACGAAGACAGGGCTTCGAAATAAAATGGAAGATGGATTTCTGCGCAGTTGTATGATAACTTATATAGAAAAGGAGATAGCAGAAAATGTCACCGTAGAAGAAGTCATGGATGATTTTTATGTAATGAAAAATCGTCGAGCGCAGCTTCGATAAATTATGTAAGTTTCTCTTAGAGTTTTTCTATCACTTTCATAATTTTGTAACTCAATAGTAGTACTTTCAATTACCTTTATATCTATATATTTTAAAAAACATCGGCCTCACCTATAAAAATTTTCTAGCTCCGCCCCTGTGCGGAGCTGATGGCTCAAAAAGGTTCAAAGCACGTCTTGTGGTCAAAGGCTTCGAACAGAGGCAATGTATCGATTTTGATGAGATGGATGTGAAGACCGCTTTCCTCCATGGAGAAGTTGAGGAAGAGTTGTACATGGAGCAGCTAGAGGGATTCCAATCCAAGAAGAAGACTCACCTTGTTTACAGATTGAAGAAGTCTTTATATGGATTGAAGCAGGTGCCCAGAAATTGGTACAGGAGGTTTGATAGCTTCATGTCAAACCAATGCATCACTAGAAACACTACTGACACAGGTGTGTATGTGCGAGGTAATGGGCATGAGATGATATGCTTATAGTTGGTAAGGATAAGACTAAGAACAGTAGGTTGAAAGAAGATTTACGCAAGTGTCCTTTGCCATGAAGGACTTAGGCGCAACAAGACAAATCCTTCATATGAGGATAACCTGTGATAGGGTGAATCACAGGTTGTGGATCTCTCAACAGAAGTATGTGGAGAAGGTAATTGAAAGATATAATATGAATGGATGCAAACCCGTTAGCACCCCACATGACGTCCATTTCGGGTTATCTAAGGATCACGCACCCAAGACTATGGAAGAGTGTCAAGGTATGGCCCATATACCTTATGTGTCTGTTGCAGGATCATTGATGTATGACATGATATGCGTACAACCAGATATTACACATGCCATGGAAGTTGTAAACAGGTACATGTCGAATCCAGGAAGAAAGCATTGTAAGACCTTGAAATGGATTCTTAGGTATCTCAAGGGCACGCCCAGTCTATGCCTTTATTATGGAGGAAGTAAAGTTTACATGAAGGCATACACAGATTCAGATTGGACAGGTGATGTTGATGGTAGAAGTTCAACATCAGGATACTTGATCACTCTTGTAGAAGGAGGCGTGGCTTGGCAATCCAAGCTACAAAAGAATGTGGCGTTGTCCTCTACAGAGGTCGAATACATGGGCGTGACAGAGGCTGGGAAAGAACTTCTGTGGTGCAAGAAGTTGCTGCATGGTTTGGGATTTATACAGGATAAGTACATATTGTTATGTGATAACTTGAGTGTTATTTATCTTATCAAGAATCTCACTCCAGGTCAAAGCACATTGAGTTGCGGCACCACTGGATATGTGATGCATTGGAGAGAAAAGATTTGCAGCTGGATAAGGTGGATACGAAAGACAATGGTGCTGATATGTTCACCAAGGTGCTACCACAGTTGAAGCTCCAAGAATGCAAGAAGATTGTTGGGATGAAGGCTCATTAAGGGGGAATTTGTTGGATTCCCTTGCCTTCCCCCCACACCTAAACGTATCTTGCATGGACTGGAAACTAATGGACGTGCATTCAAGGACCAACGTTTAGTGATAGGCTATTTTGGCAAGTGGAGATGTCTATGCATGAAAAACGGACGTGCACTATTTGGCCAATAATTGACTTGTGTGTTTTGGTGCATAACGCATGAGACAATTCATGCGGCAAATAATTGACGTGCGTGTTGTATGAGGGGTAGTGCATCCATTCATAACACATGATTCATAACGCTGGAAGAGGACGTGCAAGTGGGCTGCGTCCGTTTCTGTTTTTTCCTTCTCCCTCCCAGTGTGTATTTATTTAGTTGTGGTTGCTTAAATAACAATGGAATGAGTGAGCCTTCTTCATGTGAATTGCTTGTTTCCACTAATACCCACCTACCAATATCCTACGCGTCAATCCAACACATCAAAGAAGTTTCAAACCAACGAGGATCTTAGAAACCTGGTGACATTCCTTATCAATATCTTATCAGTTGGAGACAACGGGAAATGGTTGGAGAGAGGAAACTACATATGAACAAGTTTGGAAAATGCTCACATCAATGCTCGTGGGAGGTAATGACCCTACCTCTCCTTTTTTGAGCAGGCTAGAGCATAGAATTGAATTCAACAAAAGAAATAGAAAGGAATCATAGTTAATTACAACTGAAGAAGATGTGAGCATCAATGAAAATAAAAACAAAGAACACAACAAGATAAAGTATTTTAAACATCCCCAACGAATCAAAATCTTTGCAACAAAAGAAAAGTCCACAACAGCAACAACCCCTTTGGAGAGAGGAGTTAAGGTAGACACAAGGGGAGATATTAATCCTTTTCACTGACTAGAGAACCCTACAATCAATAACAATAAGATTACCCCAAGAATGGAATGCTTGTCCATCGCCTCGAAGACGGTAACAACATTTCTAGCACCATGGCCAAGAGTTATGCAACATGGCGAAGTCCGGACAACATCGATAACTTAACCAAGACCAATTATCATCCCACTAAGACGAGACGATACCGTGAGATGTGATCAAGCACACAATCAGGTGAGAAATAAAATCTAACACAATTCTCATATGGTATAACAAGATATTGGGATTTTAGCGGACAATCTACTGGTACTCAAGAGTCTATATAACAACTTATTACAATATATCATAAGATGCCTAAATATGTACCATTTGAGTTGAAATTAAAAAGACAATACATGGATTGAAATATGACAAAAATGAATACTTCAAATAAAGGTTCATTATCATAATTATCCTTATCTTTGTTCCTTTCCAACTATAAAGAGAGTCATGCGAAGCCTCTTCAATCAAGATGAATTATGTATACAAAGGCTTAACATGTAAATTTAAATAGTAAAAGAAATGGATAAATAAACTCGTATGAATTTGAAGCAAGATCTAACTACACATATGTACATTCTAGAAGAAATATCAATACAAGTAGGTTTCCTTATCCCAACTTGGTAAAATTAGTATAGTGTTTATGGTGGATTCATGAGAGGAGATTGGTTAGTATTTATGCAAAGTCCACTTGGTTGATAGAACGATGACACCATATATTGTTTTATTATAAGGGTGCACACACAAGAGGACACTAGTTAGGACCTCCATCATCCTCAATGGTACATGAAGCAGTTATCCGCAAACAGAAAATGAAAGTGGTATTATACATTTAGTGTGTGTGTTTGTGTGTGAAGACCATTGTAAAAATAAACAAGCATAAACCCATCTCATTTCATATCGAGTTTGTAACACCCATACATTCAAACGTAGTCCCACATCTAAAACTCACAAAGTGTGAGGGTGGGTTATAAGTGGTGGGGCTTATTACTTAACAACTTTAGATTAAGCATTTTGGGTAGTTGTCAACGGGTCCAATTGGGCCCAAACTCAACAAGTTGTCCGGGCCAGTTTTCCTCGATAACGGACCGGGAACCTAAGCCCGGGACGTTACAAATGATATCAGAGCGGCTTCCCTCTAATAGTGGAAAGGGCTACCCGAAGGGACCTAGCTTGGAGCATGCATCCGACACTGTCACCGGGAATAAATGATGGGTCATGTCGCAACGAGGACGTTGCGAATATAAGTGGGGGATGTTGTAACACTCATACCCTACAAAGTGTGAGTGTGGTTATAAGTGGTGGGGATTACTGGTTGACAACTTGGGTTTAAGCATTTTGGGTGGTTGTCAATGGATCTAAATGGGTCTGAACTCAACAAGTTGTCCGTACTAGTTTTCCTCGATAACGGACCGGGGACCTAAGCTCGAGACGTTACAGAGTTTGCCACCTTTCTACCATGTGAACCTAACAACTAAACATGTAATAGATTGAGATGAGATATAACTATGAGCTTGAAATGAGTGTTAGATATGAATCGATTTTTTTCTTACATAAATCCTTCTTGAACTATTGTCTACAAACTACTCAACACATAAGTATAATACCTCTATATTTATGTATGAAATAGTTGGAATTCTAAAATACTTGTAACTAAGGTTCGGTGTTGTTCTTCATTACCTTCCTCAAATTTGAGACCATTAGCACAATCTTGTATTTATTTTATTATTTGACCTCTTGGCGTGTATGTGTATATATATTGTATTTATTTCACCATTTTATTTTTCAAATAAGTACTTTGCTAAAGCTTGCAAAATGTAAGTATGGAAGGTGATGAATATACTTCTCATCAACATAATTCATGATAATTATATCTAAAACCTTGGTAAAGTACATATGCGAGAATGACAACAAATATTACTAAAACACATACAAAGATAACTTATATGCTTTAACAAATGAAAACGTACAAAAAGATCAAATACAGGGTCAAACAAAAAAAATCCTAAACACAATTGTATATACGAGAGACTATAAACAAAAAAAGAACTCCAAAATAAAATAGGATTTACTTAAATTACATTTTATAACCGAAAAATATAATATATATAATTATATTTTATATGAAAATATAAATATCTAAAACAAAAAAAACATCTAAGATAAAATGTTAGTTTCGTCATGCAATCTTTATTCAAATATTTATATTTTTGTATGGAAATTAAATTGAACTAATTGCAATTAATACACTATATATCATATAAGAATAATATAAGAAAATACTTAATAAAATAGGTGGAGAGAAAATTTAATCCCAATACATACATGTAATATCTTATTTGTAAAATCGTACAAATTATATCTGTAGTTGTATATAACACTTATTCATTTTATTTCATTTTTATATTGCTAAATAAAACTATGAACTTTCCATAGAAAATACCAAAAAAATCCAAATCCAAAAATAAATGCTCGTGTATAACATTTATAGCGATAACTTACCAATAACCAACATCAACGCTTTATAACTATCTATCTATGTATTATTTTATATTTTTACACGTGTGTCCTTTTGAATTCTTTTAATATTGCTTATGCCCTATTTTTGAATTTGCATTTAGCCCTTAAACTCTTATAGAATTCATAGCATTACCCTTTTGTCACTATAATATAGAAGCACTAGTGTATGGAGGGACACTACGGCGAATATTGTGAGAATATAAGGTGTGACTGTAGTTGCAAAAAAAAGATATGGGGGTAAATGTTATTAGAAAAACTTAAGGGTGCTTGATTTTCTACTAGGGTGCAGACCCACGCTTCGCGGCATAAGTATTTTTTCAAAATAATATATAAGAATATATTGGGATCATAATATGTGAAGTATGAACATATTGCAAAGAAATTTTAATGATATGGAAGGTATGCTTTCCAAAACAGCATGTTTTATTTTATTGACTTAAAAGATAATGTTATATACAATAAATAGTAGACATCTAATCAAAATAAGGGCAAATAAAAGAATAAAAGTTCAAGTTAAGAAGGGAAGGAGGGGGAGTTTTGGTAGAAAAAAGTGTATTTGTTTTTTATTAGTGTTGGTCACAACATAGTTGGTATTTATTAGATTTTATAATATCTTATGATTTTTAAAAAACAAACTTTGTTGTATTTTTATAATTTCTCTTAAATATATCATATATATTAGTAAAATTTTATTTTTCACTTATCATCTTATATTTAAATTTATAATATATATATATATATATTACGATCATGTGTTACACACATACACACACGTATATATTCAGATAACATATTCTATACATCCCACTGCTTAAATTTATTTATTTAAAATTTATGAATTTTTATTTATTTCAAATTTTTTTATGAATTTTTATTTCATTTTATGTGCTTTATTTTTTTTATGTTATATTAGTTTAACCATACGTATAAATTATATAAATTATATATATTTATCCATTTTACATCTAATAAATTTTATTTTATTTTGTTTTATTTTATTTTATTATGTTTTATTTATTTATTAATTTCTAATTTTGAAAAAAAAATTAATATTAAAAAGTATATGAATGTAACATCTAACAAATTTTTTATAGCTATCAAAATACTCAAAAATTATGGAAGAAAAATATTTTTATGCCTTAATATATATTTAATAACTTTAACAATTTTTATTTTCAAAAATATTTTAGTTTGTTATTTCTAAAAATAGAAAAACAAAATGATAAGTTAAACAAAATGAGGACTTGAAGTAAATAGAACCTTAAAATATCATATAAATTTTAAGGAAATAAGAAAGTTCTATAACATAAAAGAGGAAATAATGAAAGATTTAGAATAATTGGTTGGAATAAATCTATTTTAACTCATGTATTTACGAAACAGTCCATAAACTAAAACTATTTAATAAACTTTTAAATATTTAATACTTAAATATCGAATGTTATAAAAATAGAGATGATTTGAAACTTATTATAATATATCAATCACGAGTTAATAGGATATTACAAAGAATAATATTCATGCAATAGAATATTCAAAATTAGTTTGGAGAATTTTTGCGACTGTTTTCTATTTTATTTCTCCATTTTAGTTTCAGCCTTGTATTTTATTCACTGTTTTCTCTTATTTCAGTACTTAAAAATACCAAAAATACTTTGAAAAATACCCAAAAATAACAAAAACAATAGAAAATCATAAAAAGACCAAAAACATTTTATTTTCTAATTTTTGAACATTTTTTATCTATTTTTATAAATACCTCTTTCTCCCTTTTATTATATAGCTTATACATTCCAATATTGAAAAAGAAAATATAAAAATATAAAATATAAAATATAAAATATAAAAATCAGAAAATTAAGAACCCAAAATACAAAAATATAAAATCAAAAACTAAATAAAAAATATAAAATCCAAAAACCCACAAAAATATAGCATAGATGGACAACTTATCACATTCACACACTTTTGAGCAATTTGCCCCGATCTATCCTTTCTGCTCCATGTTTTCGACCTCTACACATACTTTCACCTATACACATCTTGTTGTAGAGTTATAATAAATTTTAACTCCGCACATTTACTTTCATTGCTTGATTTAATTGTTATGGGTTAATTGTTGATTAATTGAGGTTTCGTGAGCGGTCGCCTCAGCGAGATTGTGGTCCCGCCTTGTGTGGACTACTTTAGACCCTCGCCAAATCTCGATTAACAGCTACCCGGTTGTAGCCTGAGTACCCGTTAAGAAAACAGAAGAACTCTTTCCCTGCGAGTCTCCAAGATTTGATCAATAAACGACAAGGGAAAGTGATCTTTCTTGGTCGCGGCATTCAGGCACCTGTAGTCAACACAGACACGCCACGACGTGGGTACTCGTGTCACGATCTCTACCCCCTCCTCGTTGGTGACCATCTGAATTCCCGACTTCTTTGGGACAACATGAAGTGGGGCCACCCACTTGGAGTCAGAAATAGGGTATATAAACCCTGCTTTGCATCATTTCTCAATCTCTTTCTTCACTACTTCCCGTAGATTGGGGTTAAGTCTCCTTTGGAACTCACGAGAAGGTCTCACAATATCCTCAGTAAAAATGTGGTGCGAGCAGAGAGCGGGGTTGATGCCCACGAGATTTGACACTGTCCAGCCTATTGCTTTGCGGTTCCTCTTTAAAACTTTTAACAACCTAGATTCCTGTTCTAAAGTCAAGTCTGAGCTAATGATAACAGGATATCTCTCTTTGGGTCCTGCAAGAAAGGAATACTTAAGTGTAAGAGGAAGTGATTTCAGTTCTGGCAATGTGGTATCGTCAAGAAAATCTGGCTGAACTGAATCTGAATCTAGTTCTGTGCTGCATGAAGGTGGACTAAGCTGAGTGGTACTCTCCACCAACTCAAAAGTTTGGGGAGTCGGATCGCCAAAGAAACGCGGTAGTTCGGCCAAAGCCACGTCCGACTCGTCATCTATGTCCCATGATCGTTCCAAAGGGGATGGAACTGACAGATCCAGATGGATCTCTATGTCATCATGGGAATAGGTAGATGCATCTCTCACAAGATCAGACAACACCTGGCAAACTGCATCATCCACTATACCCTTTCCAGATGAAAGGGACTCGTTATGTCCTGAAGGAATCCGTCCTCAAATCCCAAAAGTGCTAATCATTATGCAATTTGCCTATGAAGATGAGTACTATGTACTACTCTCTGAATCAGGTCGCTGACACTTGGTTTGCTTCATCTCAAAGTTCACTTCTCCGCCTGGAGAACGGAACTTCATCATTCATGTACCATAATCGAAAGCTGCGCCTACGGTCCTAAGGAAGGGCCGTCCGAGAATGATCTGAGATTCTCTCCAATGATTGGGGGTCTCCATGTCCAAGACTGTGAAGTCAACTTGATAGTTCTGCCCCTTAATCGAGATAACTACGTTCTTCACTTCTCCCTTAGATCTCTTCATTGAACGATCTGCAAATTGGAGTAAAGCTCTAGATTTGCGAAGTGGTCCCAGCTCCAATTTCTGATATAATGCTAAGGGAAGTAAGTTGATTGAAGAACTGTTATCCAAGAGTGTGTGTGCAAGCGCAATGTCGTCAATACGACTCTCCACATAGTGAGCACCCATGTCTCTCTTTTTCCTTGGCAAAGTCTAATTCTTGAGACAATATGTTGTGGCTACTGATAAGACATGTGTCTTTATATTTTGGTTCTCTTTCTTCCTGCTAACCCTTGTAGGTGTGCATCTCACCTTAAGGTATTTTTGGAATGTAGGATGCTTAGCCACATATTCATCAAATGGCACCTTTACAGTGATATTTTCTTTACAAAATCGTGCCATATAGGGGTCATCTTTCTGAATCTTTTTGATGCGCTTTCCTGTCATAAGAGCACGGGGGAAGGGATTGAAGCTAGAGAAACAAAAGATGAAGAGTCTGAATCATGAACTGAAAGATCATTTTTGGCATTAACTAAAACAGAGTTCTTCATACATGAATCTTTTTGATGCAACATGGACTCAAAATCTAAACTATCTACTAAAGGTTGTGGAATAGAAGATGGAGTGGTATCTGCCACAACCGGAGATGCTAAATCCTCCGTAGACTCATAAGAATATCCATGCTGCCAATGCTGCATACGTGCTCTCCTCCTCCTCTCGGCTCCCTGAATAGAAATCCTCGAATGGTGCTGATGGGGCTTCGAAATATGATGCCTCTCCTCCTCGTCCTCTGAAGACTCCTCATGTAGAGATCTAGAGATGCCCCTCCTCGTGTCCCTCGCCCAGTCCAATACGGTCACGGTCCTTCCGCTCCTGAGTGGCATATGATTAGCCTCATCACACGAAAGAATCTCATGTTCAGATCTAAGAGATGCTGAATAGTATACCTGACCAAAGTGCTGCTGAGAACTAGATCGGTTCAAGCTATTTGGGTTAGCCTGAACTTGGGCTGGGATCGAGGTAGAAGGTGCAATCTGCTCGTCTCGCCATCTAGACAGGCAGCTGACATCCACCCGTAAGTCATGAATTCCGTTCTTGTAGGAACGGAGCTCGTCGAGTATCTGTTGTTGAATATCCACGGGACCAGACGAAGAAGGAAGTAGATAAGACTAGGAAGAAGAACGGGAAGACTGGCCCTGTTGGCCAGGGTACTGCCTCTGCTGCTACTGGGGTATATGCTAAGATTGCGGGCCCTGCTGGCCCACCTGGTAATGGCCCTGTCAGCCATACTGCTGGTACTGCTGCCACTGTTGCTGGGGTGGCTGGAATCTAGGGCTCTGCTGTGAAGGAGGTGGTGCGGAGGTGAATGCGGTGTTGTGAAAGGTCGAGGGATGCTGGTAGGTTTGTCGGTCTCCCATACTTCCCTGCCTGGCAGGGTCCTGAGTATACCATACTCCATACACCTCCCAAACTAGTGGCGGTTCCTCCTGAACTGTCTCTGCCAATGGAGGTGGTTGCTAGATAGAGTGGGTGTAGGATTGGTCCTGCTCCTACGGCTGGGGTTGTCCCGACACCAATTTCTTCTGAACATGGTGAACTCGGTATACGGGAGCAGAGGGGTGCAGTCACGACGAGTATCCTTATCTTAGATACCTTCTCTGTTAACTCCTCCATATGTTTTGGAAGTTTGGAGATGCTCCAGTCTAACTCATCAATCCTCCAGTCGATCTTCTCGACTACTGTAAGCTTGTCTGCAAGGAGTCCCATGCTAGGGATCACTTCTTGAGAGAGATCGACTACAGCTGATTTTCCCCCTCCAATTGAGAGTGAACTGGGAGACGATGTATAGGCCCTGCTGACCATCTGTGAGCGGCTAGTCTCAGCCACTACTCGAATACCTTCCAGACGGTATCCGCTCCTCGTGATGTATAGCTGCCTCCACATGCAACACTCACTAAACCCTGCATATTAGGGTCGAGACCAGTAAAGAATGACTGGACCAAGATATTGTCATCTAGTCCATGACAGGGACACTTCTGCAAGATATCCTTGAATCTTTCCCAAGCATCACAAAAGACTTCATGGGGTAATTGGGAAAAACTCGTAATTCGTGTCCTCATCATGTTAGTTATACTCAACGGGTAGAACTTCTTCATAAACAAGCCCTTGAACTGGGAATAAGTGGTGACTGTAACTCCCAAGTTCTTTACCCAGTAGTCAGCTTTGCCACCCACGGCAAATGGAAGGGCTTTAAGCCTAATATAATCATGGCTAACATTATGACGTTTGAGGTTAGCGCAGATGAGCTCAAGGTCCCTTAGAAATGCATATGGCTCCTCATATGCATTCCCATCAAATTGTGGCAAGAGGTTCAGAAAGTGCGGTTTCAACTCAAAATTAATTGTGGGTTCTGCCGGACTCAAGTAGTTCCGAATTCGGTATTGTCCGGGGTTATACGCCGCATACATTGGCGGTTCAACCCCAACATTGAGTTTTCCTAATTGAGCTCTGAGAAGTACGTGTCGCTGCTCAGATGCAACTAATCTGGCAAGTACCATTCTCAACGTGTTCTCGTGATTCTCTTCTTCATCTTCTTTTATCTTTGGAGGCATTTTATTTGAATCTTCTTTATGGCCTACATCAGTGATGTAGTCTTGATTAGAAGATGATTTATTAATCAAGATATTCTTACCGAGGCGAAGGTCTTCCTCGGTGAGGTGGGAAGAGAGAAAGGGAATGGTCTGAGAGTAACCATCCCGGGAGTAGGTGATCCTGAGCTCAAGAGGGTCATGAGTCCAGGTTGGTCCAAGTTGCGCATGTACATATGAAGACGTACTTATCAGAGGGTTCAACGAGAGATTTGCAAAGTCCAAATAAATACCCTCCCAATCGGTCATCTTTGATGTCAAAAGAACCGATTAGAACACGATATTCAATGAGGCACTAGTTCTACGATCCACGTAAATGTGCAGAGTAAACTCACACAATACAAACACAATTCAAACCCTCAGTTTCACCAACTCAACACGTGATGGCCGTAAGGGTTCGACCGAATTAGCTGGTCAATTTTAGTTGGTGAGAAATACAATATTGGAAAGATTAACGAGCTATTAGGTGTCCGTATTTTCCTACAGATTGGACCAGTTCTTACGACTAGTTTGACCTACTTTCAGCCAGTATAGGAGTAAGTACGAACCACATAAATACGGTTACTCGTTCCTTGAGGACTAAGGTGCCCTCTAAACCTCCCACTTTGCTAAGGAAGTCCGGACCGTATAAATACAACTACCCGTATTCCTCACTGAAAAGTACCTAATCGCCTAAAAATAAAGAACTAGTAGTAAGTAAGAAATTCTGGCTTGACTCAATCCTAGGGTCGTCTCTCTCTCACCTGCAAGTAAAACAAACAATGAGGGCTTTATACACCCGCAAACAAGGTTCTTTTTATTCCATTTTTTAAAAATCGACTTGCTCAATTCAGTCCCAATTTTGAAGTTAGGTTATCACTTTGAAATTTATCTGAACACAAGAGAACGTCTACCGTTCAGTCCAAATTTCCTTTTTGATATTAAGTTATAAAAACAAGAGGGAAATCGGAAATCAGAATGCAAACGAGAAACTATGATGCATGCTCAGAAGAAAGTATACTTACAGTGAATCCCAACACTCTCCATGCATTATGCAAAATTGAATTTGCAAAGTTTACACTAAATGCATGCAGATCGAGAAAACCGCACCTAAACAGTATACTATTAGCGGGGAAGAATTGATTTAATTTGAGCTAAGTAGTACGTGTCTATGTGCATCTCATTATGAATCTTATAAGATAAGTGAATCTTGTAAGATGTGTGTCGTCTAAATTACGATGGGCTCAAACAAATTTGATGCTAAACTACCGTGTGCTTATTCCTTAAATTCGCCACTCAAGTCGAGCCCCACCCTCACCGGAGAGTGAAACATGCCTCGAAACACCACAAAATAAAGTCCAAGTCTTTTTACTTGCGCGAGCTCTCAAACAAGAGCCGTTATAAAGAAGCAAACTAAATAATTACAACACGATAATTACAAGAATTTACAAAAAATTCTCTTGAAGATAAATTAATTATCCCCGCTCTTCAGTAGTCGGCACGCGTCAAGTCCGTCGACCTCCGATGTACTCGAAGTCCACCGGGCCCTCGCAAGGAAAATAAAATTTATATTACAGAGATCGAAAATAAAATATGTAAAAAAAATGAGCAGAAAAATAATTGCAAAAATAAAGGAAATAATAGAGTAAATTACAAGTGGCTCAGGGGTCAGACTACCTGAGAAAATGAAAATCTAAATCTAACTTTTCAAATTAATCTCTAAGTCGTTTGCCTCTCCGGCAACGGTGCCATCTGACAAGTCGCTAAATACGTGATATAATTTGAGAACGTTGTAGTACGTGTACTTAGCGAATCAATTAGAACCAAGAGAAGATCTCTGTGAAGAGTGTCTCGGCTTAATTATCCCGGACAAGTCCGGGGTCGAACACAGGGAGGCAAAGGAACAACTTTGGAGTTAATACAGAAATTAAGATTTAGATTTCCAAAGTGCATTTTTTAATGCAGAAACAAATGCAAATGTAAATGTGGATGAATCAAAACAATAAGAAAACACACAACTAGGCCAAAGTAATTTTAATGTCCAATCAGTTCAATTCAATCAAATTATATTTTTCCTGGGATCTTAATTCAGTGATGCATGCAAAACATATTTTTTTAGAATTTTAGAGGTTAAAATGCAACAATTAAAAATGCACACTTTTTATGATTTTTTTGTAATTTTTCACACAAACAGTAAGCAAAAATCATGAAAAAATTATTGAAATAAAATTTGATGCAATAATACTACAGTAATATTTTTTGATTTTTTTGACAAAATATGAATTTTTTATGGATTTTTTTAGTGAAAACTAAATGACTACAAGTAATTAATTCCTAATAAATTCATAATATCAAATTAGCCAGAGAATGAATCATCCCAAATAAATATTTTTATATGGAATCCAAGAGAGTTGAAATTTTGCAAAAATTATGTACGCGGATTTAATTAAAAATCATTTACTAAAATCACTACACAATTTATTTCAAACACAGGACAAATCTATTTTAGATGAATTTTGGACAGTATTCAATCATATTTCAAGGCATCATGCCTAATTTTTTTGCAATTTTTGGAGCAACAGTGAGTGTGATGAATTTATGAATACAGATTGGGTAAAATATGATATATTTCAGTTAAATAATTTTAATTAATTACCCACAATTCACAAAAATACAAATAAATATTCAGATGGTAGATAATTTATTGCTCAACACAATGACATTTTTCATTAAATAAGATGATGCAAAAAAGAGTCCAAATTACCGCACAAACACAAGGTTATCCGTGCAAATTAGAGATCACAACATATAAGAAAACTAGCAATGGACCTTCTTGTAATTAAAGAAACTTAATATAAAACAATGCAATTTTTCCAAATAAAAAAATAGCAAAGACCTTTTTCTTCCTTCAGCTGAACCAAAAAGGGGATGGGGTCGGTGGCGGCGGTGCGGTCGCGAGGAGGGCGGCGCACCGCGCGCAGGTAGCGCGCGTCGGACGGGTGGCGGGTGGCGCGGTTCCGCTGGTGGTGGAGGGGACAACGGCGCGCCCCTGTACGCAGCGGAGGGGGGGGGGGCGCTGCTGTGGGAGGCGGAGGCCCGCGCGTGCGGGGCGACGACGCCGCTGCAGTGCAGCAGAGCGGAGGAGGGCCACGGTCGGTGGTTGGCAGCTGGAACGGGGGGCATCGGAGCCGTTGCTGCTCCTCCTGTGTTTTTTATTTTTTTTATTTTTTTTGAATTTTTTAGTTTTACTAATGCTGTTGTTTTTTATTTTAATTTTTTTATTTTTTTACACAAGCAATGTAAATAATAAAAAGAAAAGTGTGATGGTGGTAATATGATGAAATAGAACAAATGGAGGAGCATGGGTGATGATATGATGTGATAAAAAATGCAAAAATAAAAAACGATGAAAAGATGAAAATAAAATTACCTACGATGAAGAAGACCGCCAATGATGTGCTCACGAGAGCACGGTCTTTGCTCGAATCATCGGCAAGCGATGAGCTCGAGCAGCACGCGGGTGCGGCTGCGATGTTGGCCAAAAAGCCAACGGATCTCATCGGAGCGAGGGCTGTCGTCGCTCGACCGCGGTTGCATCGTTGTCACCGATTCAACTTTGGGAACTAGGCTCTCCTCACATAAAGATGGATCAAGTGCAAAATGAGGAGGATTGGATGTATATAAAGAGGAAAAAATGAGATGTTACTAAAGTGGTGGGAGGTTAATAAAATAATGGGGTTGAATTAGAAGTTAGAAATTTTGGTGGAATGGTGGAGTTGAATGGTGGTTATTGTGGAGAATGGAAAATAAATAAAGGAAATAAAATGAAATAAAGTAGGCTACTTTAAATACAATAAAAATAATAAAGAACGAAAAAATATTGGAAAAGTTACAATGGAATACATACAACATGTACATTTTTTGTTTGCTTTTCTAATATGTATTTTTTTGTCTTTTTAATAAGAGATATTTACAACAGGAAAATACACTAAAATACTAGAATAAAAACAACAATAATTTTTTTGTATTTTTAGTAATTAAGAAAGATAAAATAAAAAATGAAGAAAGAATGAATATATACATAATGTACAATGTACATCAAGGTCCCAAAACGCAACTTTTGCAAATGTGCTCCGATTTTAATGAAACCACTTCCTTGTATAGATAATTTTCAAACTTGAACTTTAAAATTGAGTTTGGTGAATTTGGAGTTCATATGGAGTGGGAATTTGGACGGGAAGTTGGACTTTACGGCTTTTTCCCTTTGGGATCTAGGAGTATTTATTTGAGGTGAAATTTGTTTTATTTTTTTGTATTTTTATATATATTTTTTGAATAAAAAAGAGAAAGAATTAGCTAAAAAGGAGTTGAAATGAAATTATTAAAAATATATGATTCTTTTGGTTATTACAGGCGAAAAACTCCTTTAATTTTGCGGCCTTTTATTGTTAATTTATTTTGTACAATCTAATATACAATAATTATTATATTTTGTTTACAAGAGTCATTTTGTTAATTTATTGATTTTATGTACATTTATTTGAGAAATTACTCAGGGATTTTGCTAAGATCAAGATACTGAGATGATGAATCGGGGATTCATCAGGTACTCCGTAGGAGCATCTAATGGGTTGTGAGGATCACGTCCCAACTCTGAGTTGGGGGGAATACCCTATCGTGGGACTGCAGAAGGTCCATCTTGTGGTTGCTGTGGTGAAGCAAGTGGAGTTTGATGTGATGCATTCACCCTGGGCAGTGTACGAACTGCTCGAAATCTGTTGGTCGGAATACGTACCAACTTACGTGTTGTGAATCTAGTTTTCGCCATAGCCTACAATAACACAATATCATTAGAAATTAGTAAAATGGAATTATCGTAAGGTAGTAAAGAATTGCACCAAATATAAAAATGTAACAACATGACCTTGTACTTACGGAATTGCGATACACCAATAAGTTATATGTTAGTTGTGATGGAACCGTAAGATGACCCATGATAAGACATAATCCAAGTATATGCATATTACTGATTTCATATCATTTATTTTTAATATTAAAGGAAGCTTGACATTACAGTGAATCAACGTAAACGGTCATATTGTCATTATTCTACTAAATAAGAAGAGATTGTTGATACAAATCATTACGAATTAAAAATTTTACGTGCCCGACGTAAGATCGATGATACATTAGCCCTACGGCCATGACTACCAACACTGGTAGCATCCCCACTCTCATCAGTTGTTTCTAGCGGTGGCTGTGGTAGTATGTCCCTGACTAATGAGACTCTATCAATATGTGCATGTCGTTGACAATGCTCTAATGGTGGCTAATCTGGTTGCAGTGTATGCTGCTATGGTAGGGGTGTGCTTTGGAGATTCTGGAATGGAGGCATACGGCTGGAATCTGCATGATAGGAGAATCCAGTCATTTGATGTGGATTGAAATCACTAGTTAAGAATTGTGTGAATGTCTGCGTATGAGGTGGAATGCTCGGGTTTAGACCCCAAAAATCACCAGCTTGTGAAGGCTGCGTAAACTGGGCATGGGATGATCATGCTTCATCATCATTTCTACCGCCAACATACGATTGATGTACGTGAAAAGCATACCTTTGAGCAACAGCTTCAGGTTGTCGTTGTGGTTCAGGCACATGGAATGGGATAACGGAAGGCTCAGTGGAGTATGAGTACCTCGGGGTGTACTGACTTATTTGATCCGCCAATGTGAAATTTTGTAAGGCGGAGTCAAATAAGCCAATTACATTCCGCAACTCTGAGATCCGTTCGTACTCTTCCAGGATCCACGAGCTTCGTACACATTCTACACCTGAAAGTACTTCGTATTTGAGTTGATGTTTTCCCAGAATTAAAGAGGAAAATTTTACACACTTACCCCTGGTATGAACCTGGGAGCGTAAGGCTCATATGTAAAGCACGGTGGCGGTATTGAAGTACGTATCCATCGCCGTGTAATGTTCCAATACCATTGCATGTATGTTTTCCAGCCGCTGCTTGCTCGATTCAGCCAAATGTCTTTCTATCACCACAATTTGATGCTGTTGATTCCATAAAACGATATGTTCTCGGAGTCGATCGGCCCAATCAATAGGATCGTTCTCCCATTGATGAGAGCGACAATTCAGAAAACTATCAGAGGCATTTGATCTAGGATGTGAGGTCATAGATCAAATTGTCTCATTACACGATCTGGCACGTGCATGACTGCTATATTAAAGCAAACTAGTACTGTCTGGGACCTACACACTTCCTGTCCCTCTCGGCAGATAGTAGGAAGGTGATTTACGATCTCCATCTCATATGGAGACCAACACATCTCTTAAACATTCTAAAGTTAGTTATTTTATACTAACCACACAGGAAATCTAGGAAAGGTACGAACCATACCTAATGCTTGTCCTGTGTATCATACTCATTCACCATCCGGGACATGTCGCACGGGTATGACCAAACTGCTTACATATACCGCACCTGACGTTCACGCGACCCATTTCATCCATGCTGTTGTGTATTTTACCCGATCGTGGTTGACCGGGGCCTATTGCCATGTTCGGCGGCATCAAGATGACCTGAGGTACATTTGTCGGCCAGTATCGATGATCATGTATTGGTGAGAATTCAGCTGCGTAAGTCTGGCAAAACGCGTCGGGAGTGTAATAATGCGAACCGTTTTTAACATGCTCGACGCCAATGTTAACATGACTACATACCGCAATGACATGCGAGCATGTGAGGTGAAAACACTGCATAAAATCCACATGTGCATTCAGACACTGTCCCATTGAGTGTTACTTGGTAGTTTCCTTCGCGATATTTCACCTCAAATAATGTCTGTGAAAATTGCTCGACATCGTATGTGCGAGCTAACTCAACATTGTCGTCTATAATCTTGCTGTATCTCGGAATTAGCTCTGAGGTAGTAGATGCACCCTGCCTGCGACGAGCGATGAAGTAAGTATTTAAATGATAAAAGATTGCTAGAATCATTGTCAGGATCGGTAGACCGCGCATGCCCTTCAGCACTCTTGAAGAATTCTGAAAGGTTTGTCGTAGTGTTTCTAAAACGACGTCCTTGATCGTACGACAATGCCCAGAAATTCTGATCACCGTCTTCCTGGCAGATAATCCACTCGTACGCCTCAGGATCATTACTTCGGATCTGTCTCATGATCCGATCGTGGGTGTGCATGTTCGTTACTACCCTATGCTGTAAATTTTTCCTTGTGCCCATCGATCATGACCTGCCCTATGCATGTTCGCTTGCATGTGCCTTAGACAGAACCAATGACAGTGGCCACGATCAGCTGGAAAATACTTGGGTAGTAAATTCTTCAAACCATTGAAACGATCGCTCAAAAAATATATCCCCTCTTGCTGAATTAAATATGACCATTTATGTAGAAAAAAACTCCGAAGCATCTAACTTTTCTTTTTCGACTACTGCAAAGGCAACTAGGAATATGTGCATGTTATCCCATCAACAGATGTAGCTACGAGCAAGTGACATTTAAATTTTCCATGCAGGTGTGTTGCATTTATGATCATAACTGGTCGACAGTACGTAAAGCCTGTCAGTGACGAATCGAATGTCCAAAATAATCGAAAGAAAGCAATTTTCCCATGTACTTCTTGGCGAGACTCAGGATCAATGTAAGGTTGGATCTAAGAGTCTTTAAAATGAACCGACTAATAAACCTTGTATTGCACTGTCAGTTATTAGTTAGCAACACCGGATTACGACATGCATGCTCCTCACAATATGTTCGAATCTTCCAAACTTCACTCCTCTTGCTGCTAGCATGTAACCTCCAATTGCAGTTAGATAAGGCACATCATATAGTATAAGTATCTTTTTTCGATGCAAGCACTTGTACTGCACGTACTTGACCATACTCTAGGTGCATACCTCATCAATTAAATCATTTTTTGAATTAAAATATCTATTACTCCAATATTCGAGTCCACTCCTCTCCTGGAAGATGGCATCCTGAGGCTCGCTCAAGAATTGTGCTTCCTCTACAAAAATGTTTGCTATCCAGTCGTCATCCGTAAAAATATCAGGAAGCTCCGACAGAGGTTCCAAGGTCATGCCATAATCAACCAGAGGATCAAAAATCGATTCAATGCTGATGGAACTGATGAGTGATCCCTGATCGTGGACGCCATCACAGTCAACATTCATGTCGTTGTTGTCGTCCTCATCCTCGTCGACAGTGTCTTCATCTTCAATCTTGGCATTCATCTCGGGAATGACAGCAGAATCATCCTCTTCGTCATCAAACTGTAGATTTAGATATGAGATACTACACCTAGCATCCTCTCGTCCCCTTCAAGAAGACTCAACGATATTGCTGACGTGAATCTCATGAATTCCGGGAGCATCCGCATCCACCATCAGTTGCATCATTCCAAGAGACCAAGCAATGTTTAACATTAACTCGGTTTGTCGCAGTATCAGTGATCACTACTGGATAGAAGCTGTTCATGTTCATAGGCCATCTACACATAACACGGATGTTGTACTCCCCTTCCCTATATCCGGTAACGCTACGAATCGTTCCCACTAGTTCCTCGAAAGTGTCAGAATCTGAAAAACCTATCATCTTGCCAGTCCCCCCCCCCCCTCGTAGGTAACATTCCCGTTGTCAATGACAAATTTCCATTCCAAGACACAAAAATGGAGCCGTGTTGGTCATTATCCATAAAACAATGACGGCAAATTAAATTATTTAATTCAGCAATTAATATATAATATTTACTAAAATTTAGTTATTAGTTATTAATTATATACTAATAATTACTAATTAGTAAGTAACATCTAATAACTAATAATTAATAATTACTAAATATTAATTAGTACTGATTAATTATTTACTAAATATTAATTCCTAATTAATAAAGAGTATGTAGTAGTAATTATTACTTTACTGATTAGTAATTAACATATTAATAATTTATTATTACTGATTATTAAGTACCAATTAGTAATTATTTACTGATTACTAAGTACTAATTAATAATTAACATTTATTGAATATTAATTAATAATTACTAATACTAATAACTAATAACTACTTATTCAATAGCTAATGTACTACTTAACGTAATTTATTTCTTTCAAAAGTTTAATTAATCTATATAATTAAATATTAATACTAATTACATTAATTTAAAAATTAATAATCAATAACTACTATCTATTAGGTAGTAATTATTAATTAGTTATTACTTTAATATATAATATTAACTGAGTAATAATTGATAATTACTGAGTATTTTATTAATTAACAATTATTTACTAATAATTACTTACTAATGAATAAATAATAATAAACACTTAATAGTTATTTACTAATAATTAATTATTATTCTTAAATAATAAACACTGAACAAAATCATTACTACTAATTAATTGTCACTTAGTAATTATTACTTACTACAACTTAGTAATTACTTACCAGTTATTAATTTACTAATTAAATTTTAATAATTAGTAGTTAATAATTATTAAATAGTAATGCATAATAATACTTAAGAATTAGTTACTAATAATATGTAAATAATTACTTAATAATCAATAATTACTAAATAATTAATAATATCTGACTAATCAATAGTTACTTAATATTCAACCGTTACTAAAGAATCAATAATACTTAACAATCAATAATAGTGTTTTGCGTAATTAATACCTAATAATCAATAATTACTACTAATTAATTGTTACTTAGTAGTTATTACTTACTACTACTTACTAATTACTTATCATTAATTAATTACTAATTATTTTTTAATAATCAGTAATTAATAATTATTAAATAATACTGCATAATAGTACTTAATAATTGCTTACTAATAATACATAAATAATTACTTAATAATCAATAATTACTAAATAATCAATAATAACCAAGTAATTAATAACTACTTAATATTCAATAGTTACTAAATAATCAACAATACTTAATAATCAATATTAGTGTTTACGTAATTAATTCTTAATAATAAATATTTACTACTAATTAATTGTTATGACAAATTTTCCTATTTTTTAAAAGTTACAAGCAGTTATTTGGTGCACATTATCGATTAATCATTCCGGGAAAAAATCAAACTACTATAATTAAACGGTGCACATTCATATTACGGATGAAAAGATGTATGAATTTGGTAAAAAATAAGTGCTCACTCATATTATAAAAAAGGATGGGTATAATTCATATTGCAAAGGTTAAAGAGAGAATAAATGAAAGTATGAGTTTGGCTTTTCCTATTCAATATAGTGGGTCTAAATATTTTTTTCTCCAAACATATTGTACTATTATTATTATTGAATTTGTACAATTAAAAAATGTGTAAAAATTAAATTATACCTCAGTTGGCAAGAAGATCCTTGGAGGGAGGAGGAGGAGGCTTGTAGTGCACAAGAAGGAGGAATGCAAGATGGGGGAGGAGGAATGCAAGAGGAGGAGGAGGCTTGCTGTGTGGAGAATGAGGGGGCCGACGGTGGGTTTTATAAGGGAATCAGGAGGCAAACGGTTCGCCGACTGGGACCCCTTCAGGGAATCCCGGGCACGTGCCTTCCAGGAATTCCGGGCATGCGGTCTCGCCTCGGGAGGGAGCGACTCCTCGGGCAGGCACGCGCCTTAGGAGGAGGCGTTGAATCCTGTTGTTTAGTGCATTGATCGGCGAACGGTTCGTCGATCGACGAACCATTTGCCGATCAATGCCGTGATTGGGAAATTTGATTCTGCCATTGCCGATCGGCGAACCGTTTGCCGATCAATGCCCTGACTGGGAAATTTGATTCTACCATGTCCTGACCGGACATTACAGAGGGGGCAATGCCCCTTCCGAAAAGAATCTCACGGGAGTGAGGGGAGAGAATATGGGGAGAGAGAGCAAGTGAGGAGAGAGAGAAAGTGAAAAGAAGAAGGGAAGAACACATGGATGGAGGGAAGAGAGAGTAACGGAGGAGAGGAGGAAAGAGAGTCGATCGGTGATGGGAGTTGGAGGATGGGAGGAGTAAATATAGGATGCACCATCGGTAGAAGACAATGGTTTGGGATCGGCACTGTGATCGATGACCTGAATGGGAAAATCAGAGAGGGCTACTGCAACCGATCATATGATGAAGAAAATTTTCAACAATGATAAAAGAGATGCACACCTTCAGAGGCTTCAAAATCAACAACCTGAAGGAAGGGCGTAGCTGAGTGAGAGCCTCGACAAAACCCGTCGGCAATAAATGTAGGCAACTGGATGTTACTATTTTACAGTAGTAAATGTAGAAGTCGTCGGTAATACATTCAACGATCACCGCATCGAAGGCCTAAAGAGAAGGGGGATCCCAATGGGGCCTTGAGAGAACTGTATGAAAAGGGGAGAGGGAGGAGAAGCAAAAAACAGAACGAAGGGGGAGAATAGAAGAGCACAAATGAGGTTTGAAAAGAGAATAGGGAGAAAACCTCATGATAGAATAGCCCTCTGTCCTTCTACCTTCCAAAACATGACGTGTTGGAAGAAGAGATGCCTCTCCTTTGAAGAGAGACATAGAGAGAGAGAGAGAGTGTGGGAGATGGAGGCGAGGAGGTAGAGGGGGCGGTGAAAGAGGCATGTGAGGAGGGAGGTATTGGACGGGAGGGGGCGGTGCAGCCTCCGCGTCATTCGCGAGGCCGAGGAGGAGCTGGTGGCAGTCGACGGAGACCTATGGAGGAGAAAATTTAGTCGAGGGGAGAGAGAAAGGGCGGAGAAGAGGCGTAAAGAGAAAAGGAGAGAAATCTCCCATGGTTGTTCCAAGTGTCATTACCAGGACTAAAGCGGGGAGAACCGAGCTTTAGTATAATGGATAGATTATACAATGGGAGGGGTAATTAGTTGTTACAGATATTCTGGTTAATTTAGTTGTAGTCCGCCGCATTTCCCCTCACCATCGCCATCATTAAAACCTTCTCCCTCACTTCCGCGGCTACCATTCCCCGCTGCCAACCCGACGCCGCCTTTACCCACATCACTGTCGCTCGTATCGCTCACGCCACCGCCTCCTTTCCACGGCTCTGCCTCCACCGGTACTCGCCAACGCCGCCGCTGCACCCAGATACCGCTGGACGATCATCCCCGTGCCCTGGACCTGCCACTGCCAGCCGAACGAAGCCGTAGCGCTGCGCGCCTCCTTCATCGGGCCGTAGGTAATGAGTGCTGCTACTCACCATTTTTCCCTTATCCTCCGCATCCTTGTCACAAGACTCACAACTGTACTTAGATTGCATCAAGTTCCCTCTGCCCGCGACCTCTCCCGGTGCCCTAAGCAACATCTGACGATGCAGGTACTTGTTTTTCTCCAAAACTCTAAACCCTAGATCTTAAACTTCCTATTTTCCTGTATCAATGGTTGTTGCTCACGTGCTCTTGTTAATCTATGGTCACAGGCAAGCGATAGGTTCAATATCAACTCCCAGCTTGAGCACCTTCAGGCCAAGTATGTAGGCACAGGCCATGCTGACCTGAACAGATTGTGAGTATTTCTCTGGCCAATTCTAAATACACTTCAGATCCTGAAAACTCTTTTTGGTCGGGATTGGAGATTTTTCGGAAGAGGCGTTCAAGTACTTTGATTTTTTTGAGACCAAAATTGGGGTAACACATTAAGGTGTCCGCCTCCGAGATGAAAAATTACATTGTCTGGATAACACCATTTAGAGGAAAATATTACTCCATTTTTGGCTAACAGATGGCCCATACAATAGTAATCAGAAGAAGGAGATCGTCGAAGGGCCGATGCTTAGCCGTGTGCAAAGATTCCCAAAATGCCTCGAGGCTTTGGAGATTCGGCCAAGTGGTTCCATGTGTTCAAGTATTTTGATATGAAAATAGGACTTATCTGCAGTAAATCCTGTTTCCTTTTTCCTTTTTTCTATTCCATGAAGTTGATAGAAGCTTAATAGTCACAGTTCTGCAATCTACATACCGACAAAATACTTGGTAACGAGTTTGACATTTGCACGGACTCGATCCTACATGCATGTAGACTTACATATACGTGCACCCACAACCTTGGTTCGTGTGTCTGTGTGCTCATCTGTATTTTAAACACCATATAATGCTACTGAAAATACTGAGAATTCTCCACACCAACTGGCAATCAATACCACCAGTCCACGTGTGGAAAGTGGATGAAGATGTCTGATATTGATCAGTGAATATTGAAATAGGTAAGTGGGGTGCTACAGGGGGATGTGCCCTTGATGCCCTAGTAAATTGTGGAAGCACTAATGATGAAGTGAAAGGTGGAATCAATGAAAGGTATTGAATTAAATTTAAATCCTTAATCTCATAAACTAATAATTGTATAAGCTTATTAGATTTCAAAGGAAGATTTGAATCAATGTTCAGGAAGGCGCTATGCGGTATTCAGTTGGAGGGGTCACCGCATAGAGAGTATGCGGTATGCGGGGAATATGCGGTTTTATGCGGTTTGGTATTTTTTATTATTAAAAATATAAATTAACATTTAATATTATGTTAATATCCTCAGTCGAGAGAGTATGCGGGGAGTATGCGGTTTTATGCGGTTTTATGCGGAAGAGTATGTGATTTTATGCAGGGAGTATGCGGTTTTATGCTATTATGCGGGTGGGGCTATTAGGTTTTAGATTAAATAAAAAAAGTTCTATCAGAAAAGAGGCCGAGTATGCGGCCGCATAGGGGGTATACTCGGCCGAGTATGCGGGTAAACCCGCATACATGGCCGTTTCATCATACTCGGAGCGACAAGGCCCCCGAGTACGAGTATGCGGCTTACTCGGCCGCTTTTCTGAACACTGATTTGAATAGTGTAATGCGCTTTTACACATTTAAAAAATGTGGCTTTATACACATATAGAGATGGACGAAGTAGCTAGCTGCATCAATAATTAGACAAAGAACCCACATCAATTGCTTGGGGATTGAACAATGCGCACTCCACCTCAACGACCAGGATGCCCGCTCAAATTTAAAATAAATTCATGACTTTAACTGCATGAAAATATTCAAAGAAATCCAGCCTTGATACGAAGTGGATAATTCCATATATCATGGCATCTTATGCTCGTGTCCCTCATTTTGCCCTAAATCCTTAATAAAATTACAATAGCGCTTTCATGTCATAGAAAACATTGTTTGATGGAAAATTGCAGTAAAATAAATCTACCTCAAGCAGTGGTATACTTAAGAGGATAAGCGTGAGCTGTACCTTCACTATTGAGGCGATTACTGATTAAAGGCATTTGAGTAGAGCGTAAAAAAAGGCATTTGAGTAAATTGTATACTGGTGTTATTAAGTATAAGCCCCATGAGCTGCAATACTAGAGGTAGTAGTAAGGTTGGCTATAACAAAATTCATAGTAGTGGAGGAACATGTTTGAAGAATATGCATTATTCAGTACGCCGGTATTACGATAGTTCGCACCATCGCCTAACATATTGATTTCATTAGTATATCATTAGCTATGGAAAACACAATGTCAATGTTGTCAATATTTTGTCCAAGTCGGTGAAAAATGGAGGAAGTACATATGAACTTTGTTTTTTTGGAAATTAAGGTTAGTGTGCTTTTAATAAATAAGACAAAATATACACTTACTAGCTAAAAATAGGTATAAATAAAGGTTTTGTATAATATCGACATCTATACCGCACATGCTGATAGCCTGATATGCAAAACATTTAATGCATGCAATTAAAATTTAGAATTTTAATTTAATTCACCACATCTATGGCGTACTCGTTACATTAGCAGTAGAATTCCCAACCATCCGCCTTCTGGAAAGGCATCAGATCAGTACTACCATGCTCCGAAGCTTTCTGTCCGACCCTTGGTGATTGTATTGCTTTCGCTTTCTAGACTAATAACTGGTCAGGTGAGAGAACACTCTCTTCCAGATTCCCTCGCATGTTTGCTTTGGCTGCTAATCATGATGCAAAGGTGGTGGACTGTTGGCTTGACGGTAATTGGATGCCCACATTCTTAGTGGACTTCTCTGACCAGCACCTCGAGAATTTTCTTTTGCTTCTGGACTCCCTCAGATAGATGAATAGACCAACCGTTGGGTAGGATCATTGGGTGTGGAAGATTAACTCGTTCTCGGTTAAATAAGCCTACAATGCTATTACTCGACCTCCTCCACCAAGGACATATACTTTGATTCGTGCTTGCAATTTTATCTGGAAACTAAAGCTGCCGAGTAGAATTGGGTTCTTTATGTGACTGTTTCATAGAAAGCACATCATGACAAGGAATTATTGTGCTAGACTTTTCGGATATGTCTCAAGCATACGTCCTCTCTATGAGATGCAGATTGAGACTATAGACCACTTTTTCTTTTACTATGAGAAGACATCCTGAATTTGGTTGGAGGTGGAGGCTGATTGACCATCTCTACAAAACTTGGACTTGTTTTGAAACTCTTTATCGAGGTAAAAGATTGATCTAGAGCAGATCTTTTACGACCTCTTGCAACGGTCTGGGCAATTTGGTTAACTAGAAATAACTACCTTTTCTTTACATCGTTTCTATCCTAAAAATGTCATCTTTTACTCTAACACTCTTCCCGAGTCTTGGCTATTGTAAGTCTTCCTATTCTTATGCTTTGTTTTTAATAAATCTAGGGCGGACACCATGACGCGTTTCCCATTTTTTGGTCTAAAAAATAGAATTTTAGTCATGAATAAATAAGTTAAACTAACAAATATAACTCATAATTCATAATGTATAAAAACAATAATACTCATATAATCACACTTACCAAGTAATTCGGGAGAATCAAAAGAACTGAGAAGAGTGTCTAGGTGGATCCACTTGTCATGTTTGCTCTCCTATGTGTCTTTTGATTTGGTCTCTATATTTCACATAATTTTCCTTCGTCGTGTAGTTGTACATGCCTTTATAGTCCATGAGATATTGCACATATATGCGGTCTATGACGTTCTAGGAAACTAATACAAGGATATTTCTTTCACGGAGGTAGAATCTCAAGGAGGTTGACGTGAAGAAGATGCAACTTCAGAAACACACGACAAGTTTAATTGAGCATGATATGTCATTTGTGGAGGTTGAGTTGGAGGTACCGTGAGATAAAAATATGAATATATGATATATCTTGTACCATATTTTGTGAGGAGGTATCACCATAGTTGAATGGTCGTCTGAAGTCAATCTAACCTTCTGTCGAGTAAAAAAACTTCTTCGAACAAATGGGTTGCATTGCTAGGAGGAGATGGAACTACTTCAACCTTCTTCTTCGTACAAGGTCTTGCTATGGTTGGAGGCCTTCATGGGTGATCGTCGATGGAGGATGGTCCTACTATGGCTGGAGCATCTCCCACCTTGCTTGTGGATCGCCTGAGAGGTTTATCTTCTCTCCTATTCTCTCAAGAAGGTGATGGCTGGAATTATTTGTTGCCGTTGAAGTTAGGGTTCCATCATCAGGAACCATTCTTGCTTCCGATCTTGGACGATTTTTAGAACTTGAATAAGTTGTTTATAGACTTTGTAGAATTTGTGTTCTGTGGATCCAAACAGATTCTAAAGATTGCTGATAAGATCGATGTTGGCATCAACAATGGCTGCACAGATTCAGGGTTCTATCAGGAACCCTAGAACAAATCGTGTTGAACTGATCAGAACTCATGCCTGCGCATAATTGGGGCTTCAAAAAGAAATCCTAGAACTTTTCAAATGATGTAATCTTCAGAAGTTGCGCATATGTGCTTAACGAGTCTTTTGAAGAATCTATCCGAACATGAAAAAAATCACAGCCACAAATAAAATGATCTTTGAGAATAAATCCATGATGATAATAACGAATCTCCACGAACTAGAATTCATGAACGAAACCCTCTCTGATGCCATGTAGAAAACGATAGTGCGGGCATGCATCAGAGATAGAGAATATAAAATAAGGGAAAGATTATCATGGTTTAACGTTGAACCGTACTCCATAAGGAGCGAGATGAAACCATAGGAGAAGGTCTCTACGCTATCGCCTTCTAGGGTAAATGTACTAATGCGGATGAAATATAGGGGCAAAGCTCGGGGAGGCTCACACCTCCTCTACGCTCCGCTGAGACTCTTCTGACTTTGTACTCACCTACTGATCACCACGGTTCGCTTTTTTCCTCCTCTCCGTTCTCACTTCGCTTCGAAACGTCACTATAGGGCCCTCCGGTTTCACACTACTTTTTCCTCACCGTCTTAGCCACATCGGATTAACCGGCCTCTAGGGTACCCTTGGGTCCACTATTGGAGGCACACAGGGTCCGGCGGTTTTTCGTTCGTCAATTCGAACAAGTGTGGTAGGGAGGTACCCAACCCGAGATCGAAAAGGGCATTTAGGGGTGAAAATGCTTACATAATAATGCCACCTTCGGAGCCCAGAAAGCGAATCAGACATTGAGTTTGGCGAATTTCGAAGGTCAGGATTGACTTAAGCACACAGAAGGAAAAATGGATATGATTCCAATAGCCCCGTAAGGGTAATAGGCCGTACCAGGCTTTCTTGGCTTAGGGATAAATGAGCGTAGGTGACCATCAAAATCAAACGCGACAAGCACGACAGATCCTTCTCATAGGATACGCGGAAGGACTTCTTCCTGACCCCTTTTCCTACTAGTCCTACCATGTCCGCTTTCCTCAAATCCAATCCGGCCTATATTATCTAGTAGAGTAGGCAGATGTTAATAGTTTGGGGGCTTTTCTGACTCCTCTTCCCCTGCCTTCTTCTTCTTGAGAGATTCAGTCAAATATTGAATAACAAACTCATCCGCTTTTTCGACGCGCCCCACACCTTTGATTAAATATAGATAATATATATCGCGTAGCGAGACTCCCCCAAATATCAATATAGAAAATATATAGTAGCGCTGCTTGCTCCGCCGAGCTAGGACTGGGGCTGACCTGAAGAACCACTCATTCGGATTCTCTGCTGACTCTGACCTAGTGTGGGCTGGCTCTCTCCCCTCAGCTGATGCAACAAAGGGGTGGGATCTCACAAGACTATATATATATAAGCCTCTGAACTGATAGTCCCACACTACGGAAGCTATTCCACTTTATGATTCCCGCTGTTTCCGCAGTGAATGGAGCAGTCTAATCAACCTAGGCACAAGGCTACTCCCCAGTCGCAAACGAGCGAGCGGGAAGTCATAGCGATTAGCCTAGGAAGCTGCATCTGATGCTGTTGCCGGGGAAGCTTTTCCTGAAGCCCGCTGCAATCCTGCTGTTGATGCTTCCGCAGCTGGGTGATTAATTGTAGTTCCGCAGCTAATATCCGCAATTCTAGTGTCGTATCTTCGTCTCCCGACGTTCAGCTCTACGCTATCGCCTTCTAGGGTAAATGTACTAATGCAGATGAAATATAGGGGCAAAGCTCGGGGAGGCTCACACCTCCTCTACGCTCCGCTGAGACTCTTCTGACTTTGTACTCACCTACTGATCACCATGGCTGCACAGATTCAGGGTTCTATCAGGAACCCTAGAACAAATCGTGTTGAACTGATCAGAACTCATGCCTGCGCATAATTGGGGCTTCAAAAAGAAATCCTAGAACTTTTCAAATGATGTAATCTTCAGAAGTTGCGCATATGTGCTTAACGAGTCTTTTGAAGAATCTATCCGAACATGAAAAAAATCACAGCCACAAATAAAATGATCTTTGAGAATAAATCCATGATGATAATAACGAATCTCCACGAACTAGAATTCATGAACGAAACCCTCTCTGATGCCATGTAGAAAACGATAGTGCGGGCATGCATCAGAGATAGAGAATATAAAATAAGGGAAAGATTATCATGGTTTAACGTTGAACCGTACTCCATAAGGAGCGAGATGAAACCATAGGAGAAGGTCTCTTAAGGGCCAGTCATTCTTTATTGCTCTCTCTCAATTGATACAATGGGTGCGGGGCTTCTTATATAATCTTACAGGCATACCAGAGTCCCTCTAACAGTAGATGTGGGACTAATCCTATGGATGTGGTAATTGGATCCTGGAGGGATCCAATTACCCATCTTTGCATATGACACATACTCCAACATCTCTTTTACTCCATCTCTAATCGCATCAATCAATACAACATCATCAATGAATAACATACACCAAGTTATCTCATCATGAATGTGACTAGTCAACTCGTCCATAATCAAAGTAAAAAGGAATTGACTCAAAATTGAACCGTGATGCAATCCAATGCTGATATCAAAATAGTCAGTCTTCCCAGACTAGATCCTTACACAAGATGAAGCCCCCTCATACATATTCTTTACAAGATTAATGTATAAAACATGCACTTGTCTCTTCTCCAAAACTCTCCATACTATCTTTATAGCTCTATAAATCTCCATTGTTATCACAACAGGTGGATAACTTCAATAGTTGATCAATTTGGCATGAATTCGAATTGATTTTCTTTTACGTTGGAAACTTGCCTCAACCTTCATTCGATCACACATTCTCAAGTTTTCATAGCATGACTCAATAATCGGATCTTTTCAACGTCGATTTAAGTAAACTGACATTAGTATACTATTACGAAACAAGATAATAAAAAATCCCACAGTTTGACAAAAAAAATAGGATTGAACATGAAAAAAATCTCTTTGAGATGTGTTATAGCTGGTATTTGTATAATATTAGAAAATCTAGTTAAATTTTCCCCTAATTTTAAGATATAAGACTTGAACCATCAAGATTTCACCGACACATTGCAGAGAAACAAAGAAATAGAGCTGAATCTTGAGCTAGTTTTCGAGATAGAAGACTTGAAACGTGGATATTTCACCCACAAATTGTAGAGAAACAAAGAAATAGAGACAATTTTCAGCTATTTTTCAAGATAGAAGACTTAAAACGTCATTAAAAACCTGTAGAGAAACAAAGAAATATAGGTTATATGTTTATCGTCTAACAAAGTTCAAGGGTTGTATCTAGCATATTGTCGATCTCTGAACCTTTAAATGCTAAAATGCTCTCTGGATAAATTGTAAAGAAATGAGGAAAGGATGTGGCTTAAGCCGTCCATTTATGTTGAAATGACATTAAAATATTAAAGGAATATCACTGTTGGGGCTGGATTGGTGATAGTTGGCGATTGTCGGAGATCGGCTACACCTGAGAATATGTTAATCGTCTAACAAAATTCAAGGGTTGTAGCTAGCATATTGTCGATCTCTGAACCTTCAAATGCTAAAAAGCTCTCCGGATAGATTGGAAAGAAATGAGGAAATGATGGGGCTTAAGTCGACCATTTATGTTGAAATGACATTAAAATATTAAAGGAATATTACGGTTGGGGCCGAATAGGTGATAGTTGGCGATTGTCGACAATCGGCTACACCCGATAAAATGTCAGTGGAGGATTATTGATATCTCCAGCTCAGTAGCGAAATATCATGAAATTTTTATCAAATTATCCGCGGGACCAACTGAGGCTTGAGAAACCACAGGGTGTTGACTAAACTTAACCTAGCACCTATTAGATGGATGGTTGGTGTGCTCATATTATATACAATGAGAGAAAATTTATCCTTAACCATGCTCGAAAACTGGTCCGCTGCCTCGGGTATTGAAGCAGCCTTTGCCTCTACATCGACCAAAAGTTGGAAGTGTCGAGCTCTTCTTAGAGAGTGCTGGAGCAAGTGGAGTAACATCAAGTGTTAGAGTATTTGTTATGTGCGCACATTGAGTTGTAGCAGGGTAAATGGATCCTGGAGAAGATCCATTTACCCCATCCAGTGTTTAGTCCCACATCGTCCAGTGGTGGGACTTGGAGGCTCTGGAGAGGCTATATAAGGAGCCCCAGACCTCCTGTACTCATTGAGAAAAAGCAATGCATAGCATGCCCCTTTGAGGGCTTCTCCCGTGGTTTCATCCCGCTCCTCACGGAGTAGGGTTCCATGTAAAATCTTTTGTTCTTCCTGTTTATCTCTATTTCTATGCTCTGTTTATCATTTCACTTCCGCAATGTTATTTTATAACATGGTATCAGAGCCAGGTTCGTTTCTCGGGGATTTGTATGTTCATTATCTTTTTTGAGATTCGAGAGTTTTTTTTTGGGAGATTTTTGCAACCACATTTGCTCCAGTTCAATATCATATTCTAGGGTTTTCTATTGAAACCCTATTTTATGGAGTTTTGTTCATGATGGATGAAATTCATTGCTGCGGCTCGATCCAAGATTTAGCGAGCCCTAGTTGATCTCTTTTGCAGCAAGCCCTAGTTCGTGCGCGTTTTCTTGGACCCCTTGTTTATGTTGTGCTGCAGCCTGCATATTCTGCACATTCATCGTCTCCATCGGGCATCAATGTCAAAGAGGAGGCTCCTTGTAGGAGCATCTCCAAGTCCATCTCCAACAACACCACCACGCGGCATCAGCACCATCCTTTCCTTGCAGTTTCCCCATCTCCAACAGGAAAAAAACCCTGCAGGCGGATCTTGAAGGTCATTCTCCAGGAAGGAGCATCATACGCAACCATCCGCGTTTCCCCAGGCGCATCTGCGCGCACCCTCAGAGCATGTTAGAAACCCCAGCCCAGATCGCGATTGCCACGCTCATCCCTTGCCGCTCCAGATCGCGATGACGCGCATCCCTTCCAGGCGGCGCACCTGGCCGCAACCGCATACTCCAAGGCGACGATCGACGTCGCAGCGGCTCTACGCTCCCAGGCGGAGCCCTATCCAGGCGAGCCCTATCTCCCAGGCGCGCTCCCCAGTCCTCGTCGCCACCGTCCAAGTCGCAGGCACCCTCTAGATGCATGTCCCCGCTCCGCCGCGTGCGCCAGTAGCGCCGCCTCCCCTTCGCGCGATGAATTGGGTACCCCCGATGGGGACGGCGACATTTAAGAGAAGCGTTCCTGGGAACCCTAACGAAGAAATCCCAAGGGGGGGGGTTCGTGCATTCGGTCCAAGTGGGCCGTGTTTTTGTAAAGATAAAAAAACAAAGAGGGCCCAGTTAGCCGTGAATAAAAAAAAGGGGGCCTACGGCTATAAAAAAATTGGGGCGGTTAGAGAGTTTTGGGTTATTTTGACCGTTAGTTTTAAAAAAAAATTGTTAAGGGGAGGTCCTGTTGGACCAATTTGCAAAAAAAAAGAGAGAGAAGGGTACGGTTGGAAAAAAATTTGGAAAAAGGCGTGTACATCTCAGAAGCCGTATGCAAAGTTTATCAAAAAAAAGGAAGAAGTTGAAAAGCCATATAAAAAAAGAGAGATTGAACGGCTAGACTGGGATTGTGGACTGTGATTTAGACAGGGATCCTCTTGATCCCGGGTGCTTGGCATCACATTGTACCTCTCTCCCCATCTCCCTCTTCTCGCTTTTTAATAAAATTGGGGCGAACACCACCACGTGTCTCCCCCGAACCTTTCTGTGTTCAAAAAAAAAATCAATCATCATGGCGACTATAAAAAAATGACAAAGCCGCAAGTTTCATGTTCTTGATGTTTCTCCCTATTTATATTGTCTTCTCCCAACTTGGTTGACGTCCATGTTTTCCGACAAGTATAGGAGAAAGGGGGAGTATTATGTGTAGAGTCACAGGTAATCTCAGATACCTTTTCCAGATTGCAGATTCCTCAGATCCAGATACAGATTTCCAGACCATCCAAACTTCTAGACTCTACAGTTTGGTTTCAGACTCGACGATCATTATTCCGAGTCTGCAGTTCAGACACGCACAAGGTGGCGGTCATTTTCAGATGGGCATATGTTGCCATCATCAGTTCGAGGTACTCATCATTCTTGTTGTTGTTCGGCTAGAGTTTTCATGTGAGCCATAGGGACTCCAGAGCAGAGGACCATTCCCTATGCCATTGAGGGTAAGGGTTTTCATGTGGTATCATAGGTTCTCCATAGTAGAGCACCATTCTCTGAGCCAGATGGGAGAGACCCAGTTCTCTGATGAGGAGACTTCAGGCGCAGTTTCAGACTCGATGGTCAGATTCCGAGTCTTCAGTCGACTCACACTCCAGCCCGTTCGTCCTCCTCACCTGCACGACATGAGAAGCAACGTCCTCGACTGCAGCAATGTGCGCGTTGGGTTGATATTGTCCGTAGTGTCATGTAGCGTTGAGTTGAGTTTATTTTCTGTTTGTCTAAGCTGAGCATTGCATGCTCCAGCTTGAGGGGGAGTGTTAGAGTATTTGTTATGTGCGCACATTGAGTTGTAGTAGGGTAAATGGATCCTGGAGAAGATCCATTTACCCCATCCAGTGTTTAGTCCCACATCGTCCAGTGGTGGGACTTGGAGGCTCTGGAGAGGCTATATAAGGAGCCTCAGACCTCCTGTATTCATTGAGAAAAAGCAATGCATAGCATGCCCCTTTGAGGGCTTCTCCCGTGGTTTCATCCCGCTTCTTATGGAGTAGGGTTCCATGTAAAATCTTGTGTTCTTCCTGTTTATCTCTATTTCTATGCTCTGTTTATCATTTCGCTTCCGCAATGTTATTTTATAACATCAAGCTGCTAAAATCTGGCAGAGTTATTATTAATACACATTAAGGAAACACATTGGCAGAGAGAAACGAGTCTTTTGGAGTCTGATAAATGGAACTCAAGCTAGAAATTTAAAAATTGTTGGCGCATCGCTCAACACACTCCCAAACTTGTTTAGTACAACAAACATGCTCGAAATAACCGAGTCCTTACAAAGTACTGTCTTATGAGTATCATACTAGGTATGAGTGGAGGCTCTAAGATGCTAATTAAACCCACATATAGAAGTTTGTCCTGATTGCTAGGTTATATGCTAGGAGTTCGTTTGTGAAAGCTCCTCTTATGTATCCTTGGCGGCCAGTCACCTTATGCCTCATGCATCTACAGATTCTCCAAGTAAGGCCCTAAATGTCGATTTCGATCACCATTTCGGTATCGACCAAAATAGAATTTCGGTGGAATTTCGATCGAAATTCCGATCATTTTTGTACTAGGACCCCCATATTTCGGTCATTTCGGTCGAATTTCGATTTCGATTGGATATCGATATTCGACAGAAATTCGACTTTCGCTAAAATTTGAGGCCATGTCTCGAAGAGGTTCTTCAGATATTGCTGCTTCAGCATCTATCAATACCTCTGCCTCTGCTAGCACCTCAGGTAGTGCTTCTGCTTTTACGTCATGTCATAATTCAAATGTCTCAGATTGGATTATGGACTCTGGTGCAATACATCATCTTTACCGTGACAGAGATAGACTCGAGTCATATAGGGAGATTCTATCAGGACGGTCAGTGGTAATAGTCGATAGGACTCATTCCCCCATTATTGGACAAGGGGAGATTACTTTGTCATCTTCCATGCATTTAAAGAATGTTTTACATGCCCCTGATTTTTCGATGAACCTACTGTCTATTAGTTATATTATCAAGGATTTGCACTGTCACACTATATTTGACCCAACTTCTCTTATATTTCAGGACATACTAACGGGCGGGGTGATTGGCTATGGCTCTGAGTAGGATTATCTCTATCGTCTGGTCCGGAATTCCTATGCTGGCGTCTCCTCTTATTCAGCTGGATCAGTCTCTCCGTATACTTGGCATCTTCGCTTTGGTCACCTCCCGCTTCAGAAGATGCGTCATCTCTTGCCTCAAATTTCTCCAAGTTCTTCCTTTCGGTGTGAAGCTTGTCAGTTGGGAAAGCACCATCAAGCTAGCTTCCCTAGTCGTCAGTGTCGAAGCTGTAGCTCTCCATTTGAATTATTTCATGTCGATATTTGGAGTCCGAGTCGTGTTTTTGATCACCAGGGACACATGTTTTATCTTGTCGTAGTTAATGATTTCTCTCGTGTGTCATGGGTATTTCTATTAAAGAACAAATATGAACCAAGGATGTTATTAGAAATCTTATAATTGAAGTGCAAAATGTTTTTACCTCTCATGTCAAATATGTTCGTACAGACAATGCTTTGGAATTTTGTACTCATTCTCTCTCACATTTCTTTTTGTCGAAAGATATTATTCACCAAACCACATGTGCTTACACATCTCAACAAAATGGAGTTGCAGAGACTACAAAGAGAAAATATCGTCATCTTCTTGATATTACTCGAACCCTGCTTGGAGGCGTACGCCTCAGCCTCGCCTGAGGCGCTCGAGGCGTGAGGCGCTCGAGGCGAGGCTGAGGCGTAAGCCTCAAAAATGGGTTTTTTTTTACTTTTCCCGGGTCACGTGCAAAGCACGTGACCTTTTTTAATACATTCGAAAGGTCGGGGGTTTGGGGAAGGTTCTGTTCGACAGAAACCCTCCCCCTCCCTTCCCCTGAGCCCCGCACCTCCCTGTCCCGGCCCCGCCTCGTCGCCAACCTGCCATCGCCGCCCTCCGGAGTCGCCGCCCAGGCCTCCTCTCCATCGCCGACCCTCTCGCCGTCCAGCCGGAGTAGGTATGCGCCGCCGCCACCTCCGAGTTTGTTTTTTTTTTATTTTTTTTCATTTTTTTGTGTTTTCCAATTGTTGGGTTAAATTCTTACATATGCTATGAGTTATTAGTAGAGAGTTCTCTATTTTTTTGCAACATTATATTCTTTCTCTTTGACATAACACCTAGGGATAGGATGTCATGTATGTGCAACTATGATGTATGTGCATTTTTTTGCTAGGCTATTTTTTTGCAACTATGATGAAGGATTACATGTATGTGCATCTTGTAGTTAGTATATATCAATATGTGTATGTTATTGTATAACTTGTAGATATGGGAAGGAAAGGCCAAAGTGGAGGGCGATCGGATCCCTGAGGGGCGAGATGACTGAAGTTGATTCGTTGAATCAATTTTGATGATTTGTGATTTTGATGTATCACACAATAGTGATGGAACATATGTTGCATTAATTTCATGCTTGTGTGAAACTTTATTTCCTACTTTATGTTTTCTTTTCTACTTTCACAATCGTATTTGAACTTTGGACAATCATAGTTGTAGTTTGTAGTTTGTATTGAACTTTAGGACAATATATTGCAATTGTTAGTGTTGTTAGTATTTATTCCAATTTATTTTGCTTTAATTTTAATTTTTCTTTCCAAAAAATTGAGGCTTACGCCTCGACCGCCTCGAGGCTTACGCCTCGCCTCACATTTTGGGAAAACGCCTCGGACCGCCTCACGCTTTTTTAAACCTTGTTTGCAAGATAAATGGTCTTGTAAAATGACATGCATTATTTCAAAGTACATGTTTAAACTGACATGCATGGGGGCTTTCTTATTTTGATATCTAGAAAATGACAATGTGGAAGCGTAACCAGAGATAATAATGAATACGAAGAACATTGGGATAACGTGGAACCCTATTTGTAAGGAGCGAGATGAAACCATGGGAGAACCGCCTCAAATGACGGATGTATTTATTGGACTCTCTTAATGAACACATGTGATGTGGGGGCTCTTATATAGCCCCACCATTGTGATCAAGTTCCATTAATATAAGATGTGGGACTAACATAATTGCATGTGGTAATTGGACATTAGAGGGATCCAATTACCCACCTATGGATGCATACTCTAACATTTCCCCTCAAGTTGGAGCATGCAATGCTCAACTTCGACAAAAAAGAAAACACTCACTCACAGAATACAAGACACTGCATACATCTCAATGCAACACACACTATGTTGGTTGCCTACTGAGGACGTTGCTTCTCATGATGTGCCGATGAGAAAGAACTGAAGGGTTGGAGTGGAATGAATCTCCTTGTCAAAGAACATGTGCTCTATACCGTGTCTATTAGAGTTATTGAAACTGAACTGAATCTCCATGTTGGAGAGTGCTTGCTTGCTTTGTACTGCATAGCGTAGAGTCACTTGTGCTGGATTGAGTCTCCTCGTCGGAGAACATATGCTCTTTACTACGTAGAGTCACTTGAATCGGAATGAGTCTTCTCATCGAAGAACATTTACTTTGTACTACACAAAGTCATCTGAATTGAAATGAGTCTCATCCAATAACTCTGGCCCACAACATGTTGGAATTCAGTGCAACATGTGAAAACTTCTTCTATCTCTTTGAAGGGCCAAACTAAAGAAAGCCATGGGAATATCAGGTATGGAAGGTCACATTCATTGGAGAAAGCCTTGAGATTATCCGTACTGGAGTTCACAATCGCTGGAGATGGAGGTTGAATTGAGTTTTTTCATCGAAGAACTCTGTGAAATTGAGTCAGTCAAGTATAGAGTGCCTCGTATATAGACTTTGAAGCAATTTGAATGGTAGAGTTTGAAATCTGAACTATAGAGTTTGAATCTGAATTGTAGAACTCTACATAATACCCCCCCTCTCCCATGCTTGTCATAAATATGATGCTCGACTTGACTTATCATCATCAAACTGTATAATACCCCCCTCCTCGATCCCAATCACATAATTTCCTTTCCGTGCGTGGCATGCCAAAGGGGATTCAGGTGAGGTTGAAAAAATGTATGCGGGGTTTTCTTTGGGGTAGGAAGGGCGAAGGGAGAAGGGGGGTTCATTTGGTGGGTTGGGAGGATGTCTCGCGCCCTAAGCGGGTAGGGGGTTTGGGTGTGAGACGATTGGAGATGGTGAACGAGGCTATGCTTCTCAAATGGGCGGCGAGGGTGTGGGGTCGGGATGAGAATTTCATGTTGAAGTGCCTTAGGGAGGCGGCGGGGATCGATTTGATTTCCGCTTCGCAGGGGCGGCTCCAGGGCCATAATTCCTCTTTCTGGCGCAGTGTGTTGTCTACTTTTAATCGCAACCGTTCGTTATTCAAACCTTTTCTTGGCGATGGGAATTCTTTCCGCTTCTGGTCGGATGATTGGACCGGGAGGGGTGTTTTGCAGACTTTGTTTCCTCGGCTGTTCGCACTGGTGGTCGACAAAAACGCCACCGTGGCATCTTGCTGGTCCGATGACTGCTGGTGTCCTTTGCTCGCCGCTAATTTGTTGGATCAGCGTCTGCTCGACTTCACATCCATGTTGGCTTTTCTTTCGGATGCTCCCACGCCAACTGGGGGGCGTGATCACTTCGCTTGGAAGGACGGTCCTTTCTCTTCCAGGAAGGCGTACCTCGCTCTTATTCCCCCTGCTGTGGGGGATGACGCGACCTTTCTGCGTCACTGCAAGTTCATATGGGGACTCAAATTGCCGGAACGGGTTGGTATCTTTCCGTGGCTTCTTCGGCGTGGTCGGCTGTTAACTAGAGACCGATGTGCAATGATGTTTCCTAATGTCTCACAAATGTGCGGTCTCTGTGGTACGGAGGAGGAAACCAGCGGGCACCTCTTCTTCCAGTGTGACCGTGTTCGTGCTATCTGGGACGATTTGGGATGGCTGAATATCTCGAACTTTGGTGCGTTTTGCGACAGCTTGCTTAATTTCAGGGATCGGTCGAGGGTGGATCTTGTGGACCCGATTGCGCGTTTGTGGAGCATCTGGTTGGGAAGAAACGAGGCACTCTTTGCTCGGCAGAGGTTTTACAAGGAAAATATATGCATATCGGCGGCACGCTTTTGCCATGATTGGACTTTTGGGTAGCGTTGTACGTGTGCGTTGGTGGTATCTCTTATTTGATACCATCTAGCCTTTGTTTTGTTTTGCTCTTCCATCTTGTAAGTACTCTCTTCTTTACGTTTTAATGCATTGGGGCGAACACCTATGAGTGCTTCCCCCTTTTTTGAGCGTAAAAAAAATGATGCTCGACCAAGTTGGGAGAAGAACTGTAGAGGAGAAAACAAAATCTCTTCCTCTTTTTCAAATAAGTTATTCCTCTTCCTTTCTTTTTTTGGTGTTTCTTTCTTTTTTAAATATATTGCAGACTAACCCAACTGGGCCTGATAGATGATGCCTCCATTCTTTTACAAAATATGGTCCAATTGGGCACATAAATTCGACCCCCTCCTTTTACATTTTACAAGAGGTCACACACTAAGCAACTATGGTCCCATTGGGAGAAATTAAAAAGTACTCACATGTCCTATTTAGGGTTCACCATTGGGAACCCATCTTTCTCATCTACTCAACCTTAATGGGGCATCGTCTGTTGCTGAAGGCGGTGTTGTCGGATTGCAAGATGGCCCGACTGCCTTTGATGAGGGCTTGCGCAAGGTGGCACGTGAGATGGTGCTGGTGGCAGCACCCCCTGCACTTTGGATGTGTATCGCTTAGGAGGGGTTGCGCAAGGCCTTAAAAGTCGGATTTCGGTTTCGTTTCGGTGAGGGACCGAAACGAAATTTCGGCCGAATTTCGGTCGAAATTCGACCGAAATTTCGGTCATTTCGGTGGTTTTTTGAACTAGACCCCCCCAATTTTCGACCGATATAGCCATTTCGGTCGAATTTCGGTCACCTACCGAAACCGAAATTCGACCGAATTTCGGCGAAATTTAAGGCCATGATGGCCTGTTGGAGGTGAGTCCCGCTGTGACTTGGGAGTGGTGACAGGAGAAAGTCAACACCGTCGGGAGTTTGGTGCCCTGGAGATGGGGTCGCAAGAGGTCTGTGGTTTTGGAGATCGCCATGTATGCATATGCTTGGGTCAGGGCGATCAGGGACCTTGCATGAAGAGAAGATTGGCGAAGGGACAAGGTCCTTGGAGGTGTTGCTACTAGCGGTATTTGTTGCCATGTTCGAAGTTGGCCGGGGTTGCTGCCTGCACACAATGCGAAGGGGTTGAGAGTGCTGCACCACAATGGGGGCGTGATGCTTCCCTAGTTCCCTTTTTTCTTCCGCACACAAACTCGAAGCCAACACCGCTAGGGCTTCATTGAGAGCCCTTCCTTCCTGATGTCCATCTTCAAATCCGACGTGGATTGAACACATATATGGAAAATGGGTTGCCTAGAGGCGATCTGTGGGCCTTGTCTCTCAGGTCTTCTCACATATTAGGGTTTCATAAAAAAACCCTAGATTGTTCTTGAACTTCATAACGAATACATGGTCTTTAGAATTGCCTGAACTCGTGTACATATATGTAGAATGAATCCTTGATTACGTGTTAAGAAGCGGAATCGATACCCGTGCAGAAGAACAATACAAATACGTTGGCACAAATTTAAGGTTTTGGGAACCTTAGAATTTTCTCGAACTTGAACGATCTCGAACATGAATATAATAATAAATCCTCAATAATAAGCACCACAGGTAAATTGCGACGGGGAGGGGGTCTTCTGGAACTCCATCCGAAGGCTAGGTGACAACTCTAGCGATGATTGCTCGAGACCTTTTGCCGCTCTCTGGGCCATCTGGCTCGGACGCAACGACCTGATCTTCAAGACTCCGAGATTCTACAGTGAAAATATTATGTCCCTGTGTAACATGCTTTATAATTTCTGGCTTTCACGGTAATGTACCCTAAAAACTTTTCTTAAATGGAAATTTTCTGGCGGTGATCCCCGTCGTGGGGAGTCACCCGTTTTCACCATAAAAAAACACGAGAATAGCATGTTCAAGAACCAAACCAATTCTGATAAAAGATAATAATGAACATGAAGAATACTGGTATAATGTGGAAACCTACTACATAAGATACACAAGAAGCTGACATGTATATTGAACTTTCTCAATGAATACATGTTGTGTGGGGTGTCTTATATAGCCCCACCATAATGACCAAGTCCCACCAGTAGATGATGTGGGATTAACATTGGTGCATGTGGTAATCGGACCCCAGAGGGATCTAATTACTCGCCTATGTAGGCATACTCACATGATCGTTTTTGTTTTATGAGGTTAAGATTATTGTTTCATGAAAGAACAAAAACTGGTGCTTTGCTATTACCAATGAAAATTCATCAAATGTGATATATCACGAACTGCTTCATTATTTCGTAAAATCATCAAATCCTTAACGCATTTTTTGAATATTTAATATCCCTGAAAATTCCATCAATTGTGATTTCTCACTGTTGGAGTATTTGGTAGTGCACCTATTGTGTTGTAGCAGGGTAAATGGATCCTGGAGAAGATCCATTTACCCCATCCAGTGTTTAGTCCCACATGGACCAACGTTGGGACTTGGAGGCTCTGGGAAGGCTATACAAGGAGCCCCAGACCTCCTGTACTCATTGAGAAATTCTAATAGAATATCCGCCCCGTTGAGGGCTTCTCCCGTGGTTTCATCCCGCTCCTCACGGAGTAGGGTTCCACATAAAAATCTTTGTGTTCTTCGTGATTCTTCTTCTTTATTATGTTATTCCGCTTCCGCTTTCTATTTTATAAAATGGTATCAGAGCGGGTCGATTCTTGAGGATTTTATGTTCATTGTTATTATTCGAGATTTGATCTTTTGTTCTTAGAGATTTATTCTTATTATCATGTACGGTTCAAGTTTTAGGGTTTCTTTTTGAAACCCTAATCATGTTCAAGTTCTGAAATTTGTCGAGGCGGTTTGATCAAAGGCTGCAGACTCAGGCAGAGACCTCCATCTCTCACCGCCTGTTCAGCAACCATCTGGCGATCTCGCAGGCAGCAGTGACCTGCATCTTGAATCCCATCTTCAGCGACATATCGCTATAACATGGTCGTTCATCCAGGCGGCAGTCCGATCAGCCCTTCCAGGGCGCATCGCCATGCGTTGAAGGTGCTCCGCCTCCCTCATCCTGTCACACAGGCGGAGAACCCCATCACGCACGCCTCTTCAACTCCTGCAGGCGAAGGAGCTCCCTCGCGCAGTCGCGCAAGACCTGTGACTTCCCAGCGAGCTTACATCCTCCAAGCGGCCTCGCGCAGGAGCAAGGCGGCGCCCCCCCTCTTCCAAGAACAAGCGTCTGGCAAAGACCCAACAAGGCGGCAACCCCATATTCCAGCCCTCAGTGACGTGCTGGCCCAGGTGAAGACCTCAGATTCCAGAAGAGCGGCGAGCCCGTTCCATCTCATGTGCGACCTCCCTCCCGCGCGACCTCTCCGCAGTTGCGCCCGGCCGCGCGCGGTGCTCCCATCCATGGCGGCGCGATCTCGAAGCAATCCACGTGCCCTCCACGCGGCGCGAGCGCATCCAGGCAGCATCTCCCGCCGTTCACAGGCGTCTTCGTGATCGCCACCCTCCAGGCGCAAGGCCACGAAGCCCCAGTCGACGCTCGTTCATCTCAACATCCCCTCAGGAGGCGGCAGCTTGGAAGGGATTTCCCATCCCGTTGTGGGAACCCTAGCGGGGTCCGGTTATTTAAAAAAAAAATTTGTTGCTGTTTTGTAGGCTCAAGTGGGCCGATGTGGGCTGATTAAAAAAAACAGAAGAATAGAGCCATAAAAAAATGGGGGAAGATGGCGTTAAAAAAATGAGGAAGAAAATGACAGAAGCCCACGAGGGGGGAAAATGTAGAAAAGAGGCTGAAAAAAAAGTGAAAAGCCTGTTTAAAAAAAATGGAGAGAGAAGAGAAGAAGAGAGAGAGAGAGAGGAAAGAAGTTTTTTTTGTAAAGCCCAAATGGGCTACGGTTTCTCTGGGCCCAAATGGGTCACGTTTGTTAAAAACAAAAGGCGAAAAGAAAAAGAAAAAGAGGCGCGTACATTTGAAAAGCCGTACGCACAAAAAAAGATGAAAAAGCCGAAAAAAAGGAGAGTTGAACGGCTTAAAAAAATGAATGAAAAAAAGGATTGACGGTTTAAAAAAAAGAGAGGAAAAAGCCGCAAGTTTCATGTTTACCCCTATTTATCATTGTCTTCTCCCAACTTGGTCGATGATTATCATCCATGTTTTCCGACCAGTATGGGAGAAAGGGGGAGTTTGTGTAGAGTCACAAGTCATGTTGCAGATTCAGATTTCCAGATCGGTCAGATTGTTCAGACTCTACAGTTGATGATCAGACTCGATGTCAGATGTTTTCCGAGTCTCCAGTTTTAGACACACACGAGTGTGCGGTCATTGTCAGATGAGCATAAGTTGCCATCATTGTCCGAGGTCCCCATCATTCTTGTTGTTGTTCGGCCAGAGTTTTCATGTGAGCCATAGGGACTCCAGAGCAGAGGATCATTCCCTATGCCATTGAGGGCAAGGGTTCTCATGTGGTATCATAGGTACACCAGAGCAGTGCACCATTCTCTGAGCCAGATGGGAGAGACCCAGTTCTCCGACGAGGAGACTTCAGGTGCAGTTTCAGACTCGATGGTCTGATTCCGAGTCTTCAGTTGACTCACACTCCAGCCCGTTCGTCCTCCTCACCTGCACGGCATGAGAAGCAACGTCCTCGACTGCAGCATGTGCGCGTTGGGTTGATATTGTCCGTAGTGTCCTGTAGCGTGAGTTGAGTTTCTCTCTGTTTGTTTGTCCAAGCTGAGCATTGCATGCTCCAGCTTGAGGGGGAGTGTTGGAGTATTTGGTAGTGCACCTATTGTGTTGTAGCAGGGTAAATGGATCCTGGAGAAGATCCATTTACCCCATCCAGTGTTTAGTCCCACATGGACCAGCGTTGGGACTTGGAGGCTCTGGGAAGGCTATATAAGGAGCCCCAGACCTCCTGTACTCATTGAGAAATTCTAATAGAATATCCGCCCCGTTGAGGGCTTCTCCTGTGGTTTCATCCCGCTCCTCACGGAGTAGGGTTCCACATAAAAATCTTTGTGTTCTTCGTGATTATTCTTCTTTATTATGTTATTCCGCTTCCGCTTTCTATTTTATAACACTCACCAATTGCAATTTTTTAATATTTAATATCCATGATGAGTTTGAAACTGTTTCACAAACTATATGGATTTTTTGCTTGTATAACTGCCCCCAACAAGTTTAGATTAAGGTAAAATTACTATGCAAATTGTTGATTTGTATCAATAGAAGCAACTTGGGGTTTTAGGGCACATCATTTTATCTCTAGAATTTAGTTTAAAATTAGGAATAAGTGAAATAGCATGTTATATAATTGGACCTCCTGCATGAAGTCCCTTACTCGAGTCTTGCAAAAGAGTTTATCATGTCCCTTGCTTGAATATTGAAGGGTATACCGAGGGCTTGTATTTGAGACACCTCCCTCTTTTTTCAATAAACTTTCTTCTTGACAGTAAATTTGAATCTCACATTTCCTTAAAAATAAAAAGTGAGATCATCATCATCCCACCATTCACCTACTAACGTCAAAATTTGCAGTCAGTTAGCATTTGGTTAATGTTTGCACACGGAATTTGATGGTTTGAGATCATTCCTGGGATTTGATCTTTAAACATATTTCTGATAAGATGGTCTTGGATCATTCCTGTGATGTTCAGTTGGTCTTTAGCACATTTCTGATTCGTCCCAACCTAGAACTATTTTCTGCTCGAGATTTTGTGCATCTATTCCATACACTTACTCTGAATTTTTCATAGAAAACTGAAGGATGACTACTCGAATTTTGTACTTTATCCGGTACTATATTGTAGTAATGGAGGGAAGTTGCAAAACAATATAAGGAGTAATTGGGTTGCTCATCTTAGGCTACCGCCCTACAAGACAACAATGATAAAATAAGGTCAAAATTCCGCATTGGCTTTTAAGGATGAAGAGGTCAGTAACCGGAGTTGTCTGCCGACATTGGTGGACGATTGATCGTGCTGTAATGGTGGCAAGGTCATTCCATGCGGCAATTTAGCTAATCAATATCGTTGCATATAAGGAGTGTAATGATGGCAAGGTCATTCCATGTGGCAATTTAGCTAATCAATATTGTTGCATATAAGGAGTCTTTGTAATATACAAATGGTATATGGTATGATATGAACTAAATTGTGGAATATTGAAAAACAATGGTAAAGTCTTCTCCCACTTTAAGTTGAGTCGGTTACATGGATTTTTATCAAATCCATGTTGAACAATTCGACTGATTTTTACGTTGGCTGTCGGCTACTTTGCGTATCCCTCATCAAAGGGGGATTTGAACCGTGGTCTTTTGGGTGGTAGACACCCTGCTATACCACCATACCATTGAAGTGGGTACAAATTGTGGAATCTTGAAAATTGAAAAAAAAGACACTAAAGGAGTCTGATTTGGATCTTGTTGGAAACATTGATGAGATGTGGAATTTAATGAGAAGTTGAGTTAATAGTTTTAAAGAGGTTATAGATGTGCCTAAGGATGTGCACCAGCACAGAAGGAAACTGGGCCATGGAGTGGAGAAGTACAAGGGAAACTGAGTGAAAAGGAAGTGGTCTGTGGCTTTCTCCCTTGATAGGCCAAATGACACGCGTCCGAGTATAAGAAGGTGAAGAAATAAGTGAAAAAGATAGTCCATGAAGTGATGAAATCATGGAGCGTCTGTATGTGAAGATGGAGTTGAGGGAAGGTGAGAGCAGAAATTGAAGAATCTTCCATAAGCTTGGTACATCAAGGATGGAGAGTAACAATGACAAGGGAAAATACAAAGGCAAGGTGAAAGGATTAGTTTTTAGGAACTTTTTATGAGAATGGTGTTGCCGAGATTACCTTTGGGAAGCTCAAACTTTGAATACTTCCTGAATTGTGCTTGCTATTGTTGGATTGGAAGATTGAGATGACGAAGGCTTTACAAATGACGAATTCAGCGTTATTAGAAAATAAATATAATTTAGAAAGTAATAGGATTGGACAAAACTCTTGTTGACGTTTGAAATATGTTTGGGGACAAACTATTTTCTTGGTATGTAGATTGATTCGATATTATTTGTGATATAATAACTGCTAAATGACCGGGGAATAAGCATGGCCTTAAATTTCGCCGAAATTCGGTCGAATTTCGGTTTCGGTAGGTGACCGAAATTCGACCGAAATGGCTATATCGGTCGAAAATTGGGGGGGGGGTCTAGTTCAAAAAACCACCGAAATGACCGAAATTTCCGTCGAATTTCGACCGAAATTCGGCCGAAATTTCGTTTCGGTCCCTCACCGAAACGAAACCGAAATCCGACTTTTAAGGCCTTGGGAATAAGTACTGATACCCTTATTCAAGAACAAATGAGGCATTCAAAATTGTGCGTGCAAACTACATGGCAGTTAAATCAATGGGTCTTACGATGAAGTTTTGAGAGATGATTGAAAGAACGTTGAGACAGAAATTGAAGAATCTTCCATAAGCTTGGTACATCAAAGATGGAGAGTACTAATGACATGGAGAGTACAAAGGCAAGGCGAAAGGATTAGTTTCTTGGAACTTTTTTATGAGAATGGTGTTGCCGAGATTACCTTTGGGAAACTCAAACTTTGAATCCTTCCTGAATTGTGCTTGCTATTGTTGGATTGGAACGATTGAGATGACGAAGGCTTTTCAAATGACGAATTCAGCATTATTAGAAAAATGATAAAATGTAGAAAGTAACAGGATTGGACAAAACTCTTGTTGATGTTTGAAATATGTTTGGGGACAAACTATTTTCTTGGTATATGGATTGATTCAATTATCATTTGCGATATATTAATTGCTAAATGATCGGGGAATAATTACTGATATCCTTATTCAAGAACGAATGAGGCATTCAAAACTGTGCATGCAAACTACATGTCAGTTGAATCAATGGGTCTTACGATGAAGTTTTGAGAGATGATCGAAAGAACGTTGAGACACATTTCCACAGTTTCAGAGAACCAATTTAGTTTCATCGATTCGATCATATATACCTCCTGAAACATTTGACAGAAGTTGTGCAATTAAAAAATTATTATATGGTCATTATTGATTTGGAAAAGCGTCTGAAACTACTAAGCGAAATCATGTGGAAGATTGTAGAAAATAAAGGAGTGCTTCCAATGTATTACAACTTGATAAGTGATTTGGTCAAATAGTAACTTGTGAGAAGATTCCGACTAGGTTTATACATCATTTTGATATGAATATTTTCTGCCCCAAAGATCAGCCTAGAATCCTTACCTTTTTTATCTTGGTTGTGTACGAATTAACAAAGCACTATCAAGCAAGGTGCCTTGGTGTATGCTGTTCGAAGATGATATTATTTCAATGAACGAAACAAGAGATGGAGTCAATAGGAAGCGTTATAGTAAAGGGAGGCTTTGGAGTCTAATCTCATGTAAGTAAACCAAAATGGATGATATGCAAATGCGATTCAAGTTCAATATGAAGGAAGTTAGAGACGTGACAAAGGTAAATAGCTTGGGATGCATTGTATTCAAAATATGTTCTAAATACTTAAATTATTTTTCGGTGGGATGCAGGAATTGATGTCAATTATAGTGTTGATATAAGGTCGTTGAAATGGCAAGGAGCTTCTACCATTCGCTGTGATAAGAAGATCCCTATTAAGATTAAAAGTAAATTTATAAAGCTACAACGTGGTCTCAATGCTCAACGGCAGAGATGAAGATGCTTTTATAAATGTGTGCCCATAAAAAGAAAGATCAGATTCACAGTGATAATATCGGGGAAGGGTGGTTGTGTACTTATAAAAGATAAGACGAGGGAACTCATTTAAGGTGGCTTGGACATGTGCAGAAATGACTGAAAGAAATTTTACTGAAGGATATGACATTTATGGATATAATTCTGGTTATATATAAGAATTGAAGAATCCATGAAGCCTGCTTAAAGCTGGAAAAGGCTTGGTGGTTGTCTTTGTCAAGCCAAATTGATTTTAGTTTACTTGTTGTGGCTGTATCTAATCAGAAGGCATTTTCCATATAACGAGTATATTTATCAATCAAACTAAATATGATAAAATATATAAAATATGGATTCAGCAATAATGACATTTCCCAACACATGAAAACTGACTGTAACCTGTTGTAGGCGAAGAATTGATACATATGTAGGAGAAGAATTGATACATAGATGGTATGGTTTTAGAATTTTGTGACTGAAATTCCCATTGATTCTTAAATATTTCCCAAGACAATTCTCAAATATATATGAAGTTGGGAGATATGGAGTCGGGTTAACATCATTTGGTTGGCATGAAGTGTTTGCATCAGTTTCTGTCGTAACATTCGGTCGGTGTGTGGTTTTGGACATGAGGATTGTTCGTTCCCGTTTGCGGTTGTATGGGCGATATGGTGCGATTGGAATAAGGCCATTTTGGGGGGAGGGGGGTTGTTTTATACCGAGAATGTATTGGGGCATTGTAGGGTTCTCTGTATGGCATAGCAAATGTGAAATGATGTAATACCTTTTTGACACACACATACACATACACTATGGTGGGTCTCAGCTTGGGATGCCACCTTTTTTTTCTTCAGAGATGAAACTATTGCTATTTAATTTTTATTAGTATAGGGAATCCTATGCCAACCTAACATGCTAGCATGAAATCCTTGTCCCCACCGTTTGGAGACTAAGGGTGTTCATGGGGCGGGTATCCTCCCCATTTGTGTATGACCCGATCCAAACCATTTGACTTGGTCAGTAAATCGGCCGTTCTTATTGAAATGTTATCAGTTGGATCATATACTCATTTATTAAGTGGGTCGTGGATAAAATTTCCTTTCCCTCGTCTTACATATAATTAAACTTGGCCAAACTCCGGGCCGGGCCGACCCACAGGTCGGGCCGAACGGGTCGACATTCAAAATAGTCGTGTCCAATGCCCGGGCTAGTCCGACCCATGGGCCATACTTTACAACCTAAGCACGACCCAACATGGGACTAAGGGTGTTCATGGGGCGGGTATCCTCCCCATTTGTGTATGACCCGACCCAAACCATTTGACCTGGTCAGTGAATCGGTCGTTCTTATTGAAATGTTATCAGGTGGATCATATACTCATTTATTAGGTGGGTCGTGGATAAAGTTTCCTTTCCCTCGTCTTACATATAATTAAACTTGGCCAAACTCCGGGCCGGGCCGACCCACAGGTCGGGCCGAACGGGTCGACATTCAAAATAGTCATGTCCAATGCCCGGGCTGGCCCGACCCATGGGCCATACTTTACAACCCAAGCCCGACCCAGCATGGGACGGGTTGGGCTATTATGGCTCATGGGCCACCTTTTTAAATATGACATATTCCTTAATTTGCTTTATAAATGACTTAGTAATGGTGAGAAGTAATCTAAGTTTCTAATGAATATTGTTATTATTAATCTCGATTCTCAATTACTAAATAAGGTAATAAACCTATGGCGAATTTGACAAAATTTAAATATATCTTGTTATTTTCATCCATAGAATTTGTGACTGCTCTGTAATTTTTCATCATATTTATTATAGCTACGTAGATCTTATGGAATTTCTTATCATAACATTCTTAGCATTTGACATATCATCATGCCGGTTTATTAAAATTGTAAATGAAAACAAAACAATGATGACCACCAAAATAATGCAATCATCTACATTAAATGATTTCACATGATGATCATAATAATGAAAAATATAAATAAAACATCTCGACATGAGTTTGTAAGATATATAACTCAAAGTGCATCCATGATTCTGTATCCATGATAATTCGACACAAACAACCAAATGACATTGGAAATAGGTAGAATGGAGGTGCATCCATGATTCTGTATGAACCAATCAGCAAAACACCTGCACATTTAAAAATAAAATATAGAATCAAATTACAATTATATTTAACTAACTTTAAATTTATTGATTTGTTTGAAACACCCAGTGTTGCAATAGTCGGCCTACTATTCCGAATAGTCGGTCCGACTATGCGGTGGGGGAGGGGGGTCCCCGACTGAACAGATCTCTAGTCGGTCAATAGTCAGCCTGACCGAATAGACTATTCGGCCGACTGACCCGACTATTCAGATGACTGGATTCTGACTTTTAATATTTTATTTTTTATTTTCAAATTTTATGGGTTACATTTGACCACGGTATCGTCGTAAATGTCAAATTCTATATATCTATTATATTGATTGGTACTTTTATCTTGAATTCATGTTAACTAATGACCATATATATAAAAATATAATAAGGAAAAAATGGGGCTGCCCCCTGGGGGCAGCCAACATGGCTGCCCCCGCCCCATTTTTCGGCGTTTTTTTTTATTTTTTTTTGAAAAAATAAAACCATGTATATTCATCCATATATCCCTCCTACATGCCATTCGAATTTCGTCAGAAACAGAGACTCCTACGGCCTCCATCTCGATGGTATCGATTTAAAAAAATCCTGTTACCGTTAAAAAATTACTGTCCGGATGGAGGCCGTAGGAGTCTCTGTTTCTAACGAAATTCGAATGGTATATAGGAGGGATATAGGGATGAATGTCAATGGTGTTATTTTTCAAAAAAATAAAAAAATTTGCTCAAATAAGGCGGGTGCAGCCATGTTGGCTGCCCCTAGGGGGCAGCCACATATGACCCATATAATAATATATGTATTATAAATGATTTTATATTAAAAAATACAAAACCGAATAATTCTGAATAGTCGCCCGAATACCGATTATTCTCTATTCAGTGACCCCTCTGACTGAATACCGAATACAGTCTTCTGCAACACTGGAAATACCTAAAAGCAATCAACTAGATCACTGTCATCTTCTCCATCCATTTTTTCAATGTCATCATTACTGGAACCACTTCCATCGCCACTCTTGCAAATTGAAGTATCTACATAATAAATAAAAGTTAAAACGTAGACATAAAAAGATAAGAGCATGTAGATATGCTTACATAAAAAAATAACTGAACAAGTTACCTAATCCACGAGACCAATCTTGAAGGCAAACCAATGCTTGCATCGTTTTTGATTTAATGAAGCTTCTAATCGTTGTAATCGTCTTCCCACCAAGACTAAATGCAGATTCTGAGGCAACTGTCGTGACTGGTATTGTAAAAATATCACATGCCATTGCAGAGAGTTTTGGATATCTCATTGAGCACTTACTCTAAAACTCCAAAACATTCAAGTCGGTGTTCAAATCAAGACTCGTTCTTCTAAGTAAAGATCCAATTGAGATTTCTTACTGACTGAACAATGTTTTTTGTTGATAAACAATAAGTAATCTTCAAAATGATCTAAACCCGCATTAGATTTGTTATCCAAACTTGTCTCTCCAACATAAAGCTCCATGGGGCAAATATTACTTGATTTGGGCACGTAGTCTTCATATAATCGTCGAAGTGTACTTAAAACTTTCTCAACATAAATTTATGCTCTATCAACACCATAAACATTTTCGAAGCAAAAATGCAAGAAGTTAACTTTGCAACGAGGATCGAGAATTGTGGCACAACTCAAGATGGCATTATATTCCCCCCAATACTTGTCAAACTTTTTTTGCATTCCCTTGACCATAGCACTTAAAAATGTGTGTGGTCCATTGGCCATCTCTAACAAACGCATGTGAACCTTCCACACACCTCTAAAATATAGGTTTGAGGTGGGGTTTTTACTACTAGAAAATAAACATGTTACCTCATAGAATACCTTTAAAAAGCGATGCAAAACTCTTAGTTCATCACATTCTTGTTCAGAAATCATAAAACTTCTCAATGTTTGATCACGTCTCGCAAAATGCATGAATACATCTTTGTAGTACAACATCCGATCCAGCATTATATTCGTAGATCTCCACCTGACTGGCATGTCAAGTCTAAACTTTTTCAAAGTTTACAAACTGAAAGATTTCTCAACAAGATTAAACAACTTCCGCCTTCTGTTAAAAGATCTATCGATGTATTTCACCATATCACGGATACGATCTAAAATTGGACCTATAGCTTCCAATCCAGATTGCATGATCAAATTTAACGCATGTGCACAACAACGAATGTGAAAAAACTCCCCATGACATATGAGAAATTGTTTAGCTATAAGAGAATTTCTAACAAAGGAAATCATGGAATCATTGTAACTCGCATTATCAGTTGATATAGAAAACAATCTGTTCTCTATTTACCATTGGTTGAGAAACAAACGCAACTCATTTGCAATGCACATTCCATCATAAGGTGGTATTAAAGATCTAAACCTAAAGATCTTTTTGTTTAGCTTCCATTTTGCATCAATGAATTGAGCTGTTACACATATACTCTTCTTTTGCGTGTTGACTTTTCCAATTGTCGATTGTTAAACAAATTCGGCCATGTGCACAACAACAACAACAAAGCCTTTTCCCACATTTAAGTAAGGTCGGCTACATGGATTCTTCGCTTCCATTCAGATCTATCTTGGGCCAATCCTTGGCTTATATCCACAAAACTAAGATCCCTTCGTATAGTCTCGTTCCAACACTTCTTGGGCCGTCCTCGCCCTCTCTTAGTTGGCTCAACATCTCAACACTCGCATCTCCTAACTGGTGCATCAGCTGATCTTCTTTGCAAATGTCCAAACCATCTTAAGCAGTTTTCTCGCATCTTATCCTCGATCGAAGCTAAGCCAACTTTCTTTCTGATTGCATCATTACGAATCCGATCTTTACGTGTGTGTCCACACATCCACCTTAGCATTTTCATTTCTGTTACATTCATTCTCTGCACATGTTTATGGTTCACATGCCAATATTCAGATCCATAAAGTATAGCAGGTCTCACGGCTGCTTTGTAAAACTTTCCTTTAATCTTTAAAGGAATTTTCTTATCACAGAGAACAACAGAGACTCCTCTCCACTTCAGCCAGCCTGCATTTATTCTATTAGTAACATCTCCATCAATTTCCCCATCATGTTGCATAATAGATCCCAGGTATCTAAAGGAATCTCTCTTTTGAATGTTATCGTCACCAATCTTCACCTCGATTCCTTCACCATTGCATTAAAGGTGCACTACATATATTCCGTCTTAACCCTACTTATACGAAATCCTTTAGTCTCCAACTCATGTGTCCAGACCTCAAACTTCTCATTTACTCCATCTCTAGTCTTGTCAATTAACACAATATCATCAGCAAATAACATATACCAAGGTAACTCATCCTGAATGTGACTGGTCAACTCATCCATAATCAAAGTAAAAAGAAATGGACTCAAAGCAGAACCTCGATGTAAACCAATGTTGATGTCAAAATATCCAATCTTCCCAGACGAGGTCCTTACACAAGATAAAGCCCTATTATACATGTCCTTTATGAGGTTAATGTATAGGACATGTATTTGTCTCTTCTCCAACACTCTCCACAATATCTCTCATGGGACAGAATCATAAGCCTTCTCCAAATCAATAAAGATCATGTGGAGTTTCTTCCTTTTAGCTCTATAAATCTCCATTGTTCTCCTCAGCAAATGGATGGCTTCAGTCGTTGAGCGACTTGGCATGAATCCGAATTGGTTTTCTTTTACATTGGAAATTTGCCTTAACCTTCTTTCGATCACACGTTCCCAAATTTTCATAGTGTGACACATCATCTTGATACCTCTATAATTTGAACAATTTTGAATGTCTCCTTTATTCTTATAAAGAGGCACCACGATACTCCTCCAATCTTCAGACATTTTCTTGCTTCACCAAATAACATTGAATAGATTCGTAAGCCAAGTCAAACCACGTTCACCTAAAACTCTCCATACTTCTACAGGGATGTCATCCGGTCCTACAGCTTTTCCAGGTCTCATAACCTTCAAAGCCTCCTCTACTTCCTTTCTTTGTACCCGTCTATAGCATGCACGATTCAAGTAACTTTCATTACAAGCTAGATCACCCAAAGTGATATCTCTATTTCCTTCCCCAGTGAAAAGTTTGTGGAAGTACTGCTCCCATCTAGTCTTTATATCCTTCTGAGTAACAAGTATATGACCTCCCTCGTCCTTAATGCATCTCACCTGAGAAAGGTCTTTGGTTTTTCTTTCTCTTGCTTTGGCCAACCTGAATATATCCTTTTGTCCCTCCTTAGAGTCGAGTTTTTTATACAAAACTTCATAAGCTTTTGACTTAGCTTCGCTTACGGCCTTCTTTGCTTCCTTCTTTGCTATTTTGTAGTTTGTGACAGTTTCCTCCGTTTTATCCTTAGACATAGCTTTAAAGCAAGCTCTTTTTATTTTTAGCTTCTCTTGCACCCCTTCACTCCACCACCAAGCCTCCTTTTGACATGGAGCTCCTCCTTTTGACTCGTCTAGCATCTCTTGCGGCCAAGTGCACTTTCTAAAAATTCTCTTAAGCAATCTCTTTCTTTCACATATAAAGACATAAGCTCTCTCTTCAAGGTGTGTCGACCGAATGGCTTGAATTCAGGATTTGCCTGTAAATGCATTCTTCTGAAACCCTTTTCTTCCACTATTGAGAAGGGACGTGATCCCTCAACCACAAACATACTAATATATTTTCTAAGTTCGTTATTGTCAAATTTGTGATTCTTGAGAGAATACACATCATCATCTCCCTTCTCAACACTAAGTTTGTAAAACCCATGCAAACTGCGATTTTTAAGTGTATTGTAGTGATTGTCAATATGACATTTTAAGTGAGAAGTACAGCTGGAAACTTTTGCAGTAAGCTCTTCATGACAATGTTTACATATGGCTTTAATTTCGTTTTTTTTCCTTATCAACCACTCGCTTAAAATCTTTCTATACCTTCGAGTGTAGCTTGGGGTCGTTGTTTAATTCTTTGTATTCTTTGAAGTCCATCTTCTTCGATCGATATGTCATCCTTTTTTCGAGCCCTTTTATTTGATGTGTTGATTTCTGTCTCACCATCGTTGGCGGTGGCCATCCTATTTTTGACATTAAAATTCCAAATATCAGTTGAAAAATCCAATATTGTTGGGAGAAACGTTTTTCATATCATTGAAGAGATCCTAGGGCTCTCTTATATAGGAGAAAAGCCCTTGGTTAATTACATAAGAGAGACATACCAGAAATAGAAAACTATCATAATTTTCTCAATAACTACCATAATTATCTCAACAATCTCAACACTCCCCCTCAAGCTGGAGCATAGATATCTATCATGCTCAGCTTGGTACAACACTTCTGGAAAGGACCTCTAGTAAGTGCCTTGGTGAAGATATAAGCTGTCTGATCTCCAGTAGAAACATGAGTGGTGGATATGAGACCTTTCTGAATCATGTCTCTAGTGTAATGGCAATCCACCTCTATATGTTTAGTTCTTTCATGGAAAGCAGGATTATTGGCAATAAACAGAGCTGCTTGATTATCACATAACAACTGCATAGGAAGAAGAACATCAACAGCAAGATCTGTCAACACGGACCTAACCCACATCATCTCTGCACTTCCTTGTGCCATGGCTATGTATTCAGACTCTGCACTAGATCTTGCAGCCACTGTCTGCTTCTTGCTTTTCCGTGAAACAAGGGAATTGCCCACAAAAACAGCAAAGCCAGAAGTAGCCTTCATGTCTTTGGGACACCCTGCATAATCTGCATCTGCATAGGCAGTCACCTCAAGAGATATATCCCTATTAATGATAAGACCATTACCAGGTGAATTCTTCAGATACCTCAAAATCATCTGAACAGCATCCATATGTACCTTCCTGGGTTGTTCCATAAACTGGCTAACTTTGCACACTGCAAAGCAGATATCTGGTCTGGTGATGGTGGCATATAAGAGCTTCCCAACGAGTTCTCTGTATCTCCTGCTATCAACCTCTTCAGTATCATCATCATACAATCTCTCACTTGGATCCATAGGAGTAGTAGCAGGTTTGCATTCTATCATTCCTGTCTCAGAAGGCAAATCCATCACAAACTTTCTCTGGGTCATCACAAGACCATGCTGGTTCCTGGCAAACTCCAGTCCAAGAAAATATCGAAGATTACCAAGGTCCTTGGTCACAAACTGCGTACCAAGAAATTCCTTGGCAGTCTGAATGCCCTGCTCATCATCCCCTGTGACAATGATATCATCAACATAGACAAGAATAGCGATGGTACCTCTCTGCGTCTTCTGGACAAAAAGTGCATGATCTGCAGAAGACCGTACAAATCCCTATTGCTCTATTAGGTCCGATAGCTTCTGGTACCAAGCTCTAGGGCTCTGCTTAAGGCCATAAATCGCCTTATGGAGCCTACATACCCTCTGGGACTCCCCCTCAGTAGCAAACCCTGGTGGCTGCTGCATATATACTTCCTCCTGTAGATCCCCATACAGAAATGCATTCTTCACGTCAAGCTGATAAAGAGGCCAGTCCTTGGACACTGCAACTGCAAGAAGGATACGAAGCGTGGAGTGTCGGGCAACTGGGGAAAAAGTATCCTGGTAATCCACCCCATAGGTTTGGGTGAACCCACGTGCCACAAGTCTTGCCTTGTAGCGGTCCACACTGCCATTCGCTTTGTGCTTGACTGTAAAGACCCACTTGCTGCTCACTACGGATGCACCCACAGGAGCAGGCACAAGACTCCATGTACCCCGTGACTGCAAGGCTTCCATCTCCTCTTCCATAGCTATACGCCACCTACTGTCCTGTAGCGCCTCCTGATATGTTCGTGGGACAGTAATTGCAGAAAGTCCCACAACAAAACGCCTGTACTCTTCGGAAAGATGATCCAAATTAACATGTGCGGCAAGAGAGTAAGTAGCACACTGACGACGAGGCTTCCTCAAAGCAATGGGGACCTCCAGGTCATCATCCACATTGTCATGTACAACTGACTCCGCCTGTGTACCATCCAAAAGACCAGTACCATCAGATGAAACAATAGGCTCATGACATACCTGAGGCGTGTTGGATGATGTAGAGGGCATATGAGCAGCGGGGCGAGTAAAAGACCGACGAGTGTAAACATATGGCAAGAATTGAGGTGGTGGTGGGAGGCGGAGGTGGAAGTGGTGAAGAAGGCAGAGTTGTAGGAGAGGGAGGTGGTGGAGGAACAACCACATCCTCTTCAGAACTACCATTGGATAATCTGTCTCCTGTAGGCGAAAAATACATAATAGACTCAAAAAATGTGACATCTGCACTCACATAATATTTCCGTCCTACAGGTTCAAAACAACGATACCCCTTTTGGGTACGAGAATATCCAACAAAAACGCATTTGACCGCTCTGGGTGAGAGCTTGTCACGACCATGAGCAAAATTGTGGACAAAGGCCACACAACCAAAAACTCTGGGAGTAAGAGAATCGGTCCTTCTCGGGAAACGCAATCAAGAAAGGAACCTTTTCTCCTAGCATGGTGGAAGGCATCCTGTTTACTAAGTAACAAGCTGTAAGAACGACATCTCCCAAGAAGAATGGAGGAGCGCGACTTTGAATCAAAAGGGTCCGAGTGACATCTAGAAGACGATGGTGTTTGCGTTCAGCTACACCATTCTACTGTGACGTATAAGCACAAGAGGTCTGATGAATAATACCAATAGATTTGAGAAAAGCAGATAATTGTAGGGTAGACAATTCCAAAGCATTATCGTACGAATAAATTTAACATTAGCTGAGAAAATGTTTTTGACCTCAATAAGAAATGATTTGATTAGAGTAGCAGCTTCAGACTTATGTTTTAACAAAAAAACCCAAGATAGTCTAGGAAGTAATCATCACAACCAAATAAAAACGATGTCCTTGATGATCAGGAACACGACTAGGACCCCAAATATTAAAATGAAATAGTTTTAACAACTGATACTATCACGACTCCTACGAGACGGAAAAGAAGAGCGATGGTGTTTCCCAAGCTGACAGGCGTCACAGACCAAGTAGTACAGGTTGACAATTATGGTAGAACATGACACATCTTCTAAAGAGAAGATGTCCAAGCGTAGATGCCACATGAACGGTGAAACAGATCCAGAAGGAATAGTAACAACCTCAACATGAGATGGTATGGTAAGCTTGTACAATCCTCGCTGCTCACGGCCACACCCAATCACCTTACCCGTTAGTATGTCCTGAAACACAAGGGAAGATGGATCAAATATGGCACGACAGTGTAAATCTTTTTTAATTTGACTAATAGACAAAAGATTCATCTGAAAGGCTGGGAGCATGTAAAACATTCTGCAAGTGAAAAGAAGGAGCTAGAGCAATCTCCCCCTGACTAACAATAGGTAGTCGAACGCCATTAGCAATCACCACGAATCGACCAGAAGCAATCTGTATGTATGAGGCAAACTGTGCTCTATCGCCACACATATGATGTGATGCACCGGAATCCACAATCCAGTCAGTCAAATCAGAGTTGCTACAACTGTAAAAGCATAAGTAGTACCTGAGGAGCTAGACGAAGCTCTGGCAGTAGCTGCAGTATCAGAAGAAGTTCGCATCCGGAATAATAGGAGCGGACATCATCTCCTGAAGTTTCGAAACAATATCATCCAGGCGAGTATCCTGGGATGGAGTCAAGAGAGGGTCGGTCTGTTCAGCAACCCTGGCAGATGCTGGATACCCATGCTTCTGAAAGCATGTCTCTTCAGAATGCCCTGGACGATGGCAAAAGGAACATGGGCCACGGGGACGACCTCCACCACGACCACGAGGACCACGTCCTCTAAACTGGGAAGCCCCTCCCCTTCGCGTGAGGCAGCCATAGCAGAAGGAGTTGGAGCGACAATAGTGGGAGTAGTAGTAATCCGACTCAGTCGCTTGTACACTTCTTCCATAGGAGGTATCATCTCTCCAGTTACGAGTTGTGTACGTGCTGCATCGTACTCGGAATCAAGAGAGGATAGGAAAACCCCCGTCATGGTGGCATTCCGATACTGTTGTTGCTGCTCGGTGCTGGCGGTGATAGGCATGAAGCTGTGGAGGCGTTCAAACATGCCTCAAAGATGGGAAAAATGCACATGAAGCAGACGACCATTCTGTTTGGTCGAGAAAATGTCAAACTGTAACTGAAGAATCTTGCTCTCGTTCTTGGCTTGCCCATATGTGGCTGCTAAGATATCCCACATAGGCCTTTGCGGTGGGTTGGTTAATAATATCGTTGGCAATCTCATGTAGTGAGCGTCCGGAGAGCCAAATACGAGCATAAGCATTATCTTGCTTCCACGAAGCATTGGCTCCAGTTTTGTCCGCCCGGTTGGATTCGGTGAGAATGTGTTCTTGTTGTGGCACTGCATAAGAGTGCGAAACTGCATGGACCATAGTTCATAGTTGGTCCCATCCATCTTGACCGTTTGGTGTAGGTCCTTTGAATGCACCCGAAAGAAGAGAACACGTCACTTTTGATGTCGAACATTGTATCAAGAGACGAACCGTAGACAACGGAGCAATAGATCAATCGAAAACAAATGTGTACACAATCATGAAGAGGAGTGGTTGTATGTGTAGACTCACACAACCATCCTAATGAATTTTATTGTGTTCTGGTGGTGTTAAATGTTAGATTGGAGAAAAAAACACCACCACCAATCAAAATTAGACCAATATATTTCAGAACAGGGGTTGGAATACCGGTTTCAGATCACGGAACAAGCACCCGGAGCGCTCTAGGCCGCTGCTGGACACTCCAGCAACATGCAGGAAGTGGTATGCCCTTCAGCGGCAAAGAAGAAGGGGCTGGAGGTCCCAGGCGGCGGGGGCCGTTAACGGCGCCGAGAGGAGGAGAGGGTGCAGCGGCGCTAGGAGGAGGCAGGGGGGGGCTCTGATACCATGTTGGGAGAAACGTTTTTCATATCATTGAAGAGACCCTAGGGCTCTCTTATATATGAGAAAAGCCCTGGGTTAATTACATAAGAGAGACATACCAGAAATAGAAAACTAACATAATTATCTCAACAACTACCATAATTATCTCAACAAATATCATTAAAAATACTCAAGTTATGTTTTATAATCCATCAATGTACATGAATAATATATATACATGTATAATAAAATCTTAGCCGTGAATTCGTGATTCGTATATCGGATTTAGTCCAAATAGCCATGCTCTACGTCATCCATTGACAATGTTACGCTAATTTGATAAAATGTAGATGTCGACTACTAAAACATAATTAACATTATATCTAATCTACATTAACAATATATTTATGCATCGGAAAATTCAGAACAAGTTTTATGAATCATGCGAAAACTTGACGGGAAACACATGAATCGATCAACTTCATCTAAAGATAAAATGCGCTCGATACCGTGATTATGATTTTTAACAAAGTAACAATATTACTTGTTATGACCATTTTATAAGTGCTCACCTGTTAATCGCTAGAGCTGATGTGATTTGTGAATATTCTTTGCTATCGAAGGATGTCGTCTTCACTCTTCAGACATGAAATGGGACATGAAGTATCAAGAATAATGAAATGACGATGTAGACGAGCCAACAACAGAGAGGGACAATCTCACATCAATACTTGTCAAGAACTCCGCCACTGTTTGTTTGCATGGGAAGAAAGTCACAATGAAATTGGTGGGGCTGTAAGTTTGCATCCGAAATTATGGACAATGGCAAACACGGGAAGTTGGCAACGTCAGGATGAAATAAGAATCTAGAAATTTTCAAGGGAACAATTGATCGACAATGAATGCCAAATTGGGGATTGGGAAAATATGGAATGTGAAAGGACATGGATTGGGGATATATGGAATGTGAAAGGACGTGCAGTGGATCATGATACAGTGGTGTCGTTAAACATTGTTAGTGGGATTTTTAGAATTTTTTTGACATGTGAAGCCATATGCTTAATGACTTAAACGTATGTAGAATTCTCTTTAACAAAATTTAAAGTGAAGAGTAATTAAGGTACATCAATAATGACGAGTAATTAAGGAATATTACGCCATAATTACTTACGTTCTTTCTGGCTAACTTATTTCTACTTTTCGATAAATTTTTGTTTCGAGAGACCTTCGATCACATTTTATTTATGAAAAAAATATCGGTTAGAATAAATATTATCAATGTCATACAACTACAAGTGGGAACTTTATGTTCATTGTGGATCGGGTCGGGTCGGGCTATATGAAGCGTGACCATGACCCCACTTTAAACCGAGCCAATATGTGGGCCAGGCCGGGTTTGATACCACATCACCGGTCCAAAGGCCTGACCCATAAGCGGGCTGGGCAGGCCCCGACCCATTGGCCCGGTCTACATATAATTAAAAAAAATTTCATGGAAAATTTTAGAAAAAGAAATTGGTGTTTTTTTCTTCGGGTGTTCGAGACGTAGTAGTTTGGATGACAGTGGCGTGCATACGGAGCCTTGAGGTAGGCCACATGGGAATATGTGTAGGCAGTGACGATAAGTGCATGAAGGGTTTGGGTCGAAACACAGATGGCAAAGTTGGGTTGAGGCGAGGCTCGATAGAGCATGAGGGCCTGAATGGGGGGTGCGGTGAAGATGGTGTAAGCAACGACCCACTTGGAGAGGAGGTGCGACGAAGAACTAGCACTCACAAGCACATAGCTGGAGACTGGGGTGTGCTTGTGGTGCATCATGGGCAGTGGGCGATGTGCGACTGCCGAGGAGCAGGGGGTGATGGGTGATTGATCGAGGTTGGCTAGAGGGGAGTGCAACCTGAAGAACTGCCATGTGATAGGGAAGTTGCGATGGTGAGGGATTCCTATGGGGTGGTGACCTCAATGTTATGGTCTCGATGATGTTCCTAGATCTGTCCCCTCCCGGTCTTTTGAGAAGATTCCCCCGATGGTCTTTTATAGCCTTGATGAGGAGAAAGCCCACGATGCTTTGGTTCCCATGTGTAGACGGGGACAATTGCATGGAGGAAAGGTTGCTGTAGTGAAGGGGGGTCATAGGCACCGAGTCTCCTACGTGATATATGATTGTGCGGAGGAAAGGTTGCCATAGTGATAGTGAAGGTGGGCAGCTGATTGGAAGAACCGGATCGATCCTTGGAATTCCTGGAAAATTCTGATACCATAGCAACTCAGGTCACCGTCAACATAAACCTGAACCTAGCAGTCCAAATGGATTCCAATAACCCATGGACACCATGTGAATCGGATTGGATATCCGTTCGATCCGATTACCATGAACAACCCTAAGCATCATGCCATATCTCAAGCTCTACGTGCACCACCATTGTCGTATCATATATTGCCTGCTGCCTGTCATCTTGGGAGGAGGGTGAAAGTTTGCATATTTAGTCACACACCTTCATAATTTAGTTGCCCTGGACACGGTAAAGTGCTTTCCATATCTCTAATCCCAGGAACCATGTACCAAAGCTCTAACGATAATTCACCTTAAACAAGTGCCCCTAAATCCCTAAGTCCACCAACTAATTAGATCTCTTAAATGCCAATCCCGTCCTGACATTCCAAATGCTAAATCCTCAAAATCAATCAATATGATGGATGTTGTGGAGGTGTGAATATGCGAGGGTGATTCATTTGATATGATGAGGGCAGTGGAGGTGTTTTGAGATGTGATAGGATTTCAGTCACATGGGTTCCATCCACCTTTATAAAGGGAAGGGTTGCCATAACAGATTGAGCAGGACTCGGATAAAACCTGGGCCAGCGCCCAAACCATCCCTCCCAGCAGGTTGATAAACCTGAGTTATCCTCGTCTCTACAGCTAAGGTTAAGCCAATAGTGAATCATGGTTAACATATGTCTTTATTTGTTTTGCCCAACATGATTTAACATATGGTTGTGCCTCCTTTTGCAAATTACCCTATTTCAGTGAAAAAATCTCATGCAATTAAATGTTTATTACCAAAAAGGTATTTCTGAAGGCAACGGTGAACATATACCCCTCCTATAGCGGGAAAGGGCTTGGTTGTTGGATGGTCTATGAAGACAATGCAATTTTCATGCCAAAATCAACAAGGAACCTGCAAAGCAACGGAAAATTATAGTTCACCTTGAGTTTGGCCCTGTTCCTACAAGTGCTTTGGTAGTGGAGCAGAACATAATTCACGAGAGTGCTTCACAGCAAGTTTTGATCAATGTTCTTAGCTAGTAGGATTTACGAGTAGTGAACAGACCCTGGTCTGGATATTAATGGCGAGTATGGAATTGTCAATAGTGGTTCTTGATGCAGGTGACTGGTTGGGGAGAGGGCATTATATAAGGGCGATAATTGTTATCAAAACAGGGCTTTGAGGGCAACACAAACTGTCATGTTGAGGGAATGGAGTGAGGAGATTGTGACATTTTACGGCTATGGTGTTGAGGTTGTTCAATATCATTGAGATAGCAGCAGAGCAGTGTTGTTGCAAGCGAATGAGCATAGAAGTGAACCGGGAGTGGTGGGGTTGAAGTGAGCAATGTGGGGGGGGGGGGGGAGGGGGGAGGGATGGTGTTGGTAGTTGTTGCCTTGTTCGTGGCAGGTGCGACTGAAAATGGAGGGGCGATGCCTGGTGAGGCTGGGATGAGGTTTGGTTCCCAAGGGAGAGCGATGCTCAAGCGCAAATAGTCATGATTATTCCACAAAGGAAATAGGAAAAATACCTTTTTACCAGGAGACCCGGTATAAATTGTTTGACCACAAAAAAATCAAATCAAGTACCTTTTATTTGGATTAAGGGCCTCAATTTTTTTCATTGCTTTAGGATTAGATCAGTAAGATAAAAGTTTGAATCTATGGGATGTGTTTGTTTGGTCAGCATTTTTTTTTGAAGCCAAGAAAAAAGGGGGATACACTCAGTGGTGTTCACCCCAATATATTAAAAGAAAGGTCAAAGGTACAAAAAAAAAGAGAAAAAGGAGGGAATCCCACAAAAGTTAGCATATTAATGTCGGTTATTTATCCATCCATATTTATATTAAGTTTTTTTCATGACGAAGTCCTGATACTTTTCCTTTTGTTCTAAATGATGCTCTTCAGGCTGAACTAAGCAGTTGAATTGGCTTCTTTACTTGCAGAAAATGCTGTTACCATGCGGCCTCCCTCCTGACAAAGAAGAGGATTAACGTTTTTATACTTGTACTGCCTTGTCTAAGCTTGACATCCTCTGTATTTTTCACAAATGGGTCCAGCAGTTCGTCTGACAGGAGTTCCGAAATGGCGATATCTTACTCCTCGTTGATATGAATACCTATCTATATTAGTAAGCACATAAGCCTCCGCAAATCCTAAGCTTTGGCATGTTTAAGTAGTAGTTCATTGGCAATATCTTTAATGTTTCCTGAACAAAAATTGAGTAAAATTCCTTTTAACCAGGGTAGCTTGCTCTTGATCTAGTTGTTTGCTATGAAAAATGATGCATTTATTTCAAGGTTTGGTATCCGTTTAGAGAACTCCGCGTTAAAGTGAGGAGATGCTTGGATTTGATATTGGCTATTGTTAGGAGGCAGTGGCAAACTGTGAAATCTTTAAGGTATAGTTTGTTTTGGGGCTAACATTATAGAATCCTCGCACACGGGGTTTACACTATAAATTCTCATGCAACCGTTATGGCAGTGTGGGATTTACACCTTCACTCGCATGAACCTTCTGATAAGCCATTTCATATTCTCGAGATGCTTCCCCCTAATCTTGGTCTAAAGGGAGAAGTAGAATCGAGAGCTTTGGAGCTTCCGTGCATGGTGGATTTGAGTTCAGTGAAGGAATTTGCTTGTTTTTCTACAAGGGATGAGGTAGAATCAAGAGCTCCAAATTCTTTTTTTTTGTGTGAAAAGCTCGATATTGATTGTTAAAATTCGTGCCCTTGAGCAGGTTGCAGATTGCACATGCCATCATGATGGGAATCAACATAAACATGCTAACGAGGATGGGCTACTGTAGAGATAGATATTATTATATGCTATGTACCTGTTCGTCATTTTTATTTTTCTCTGGACTATTATGTATTTTACCCTTGAGGTCTCTCCCTATATAAGAGAGCCTAGGGTTCCTTTGAATAATAGATCACTGATTTTTCACAACATGGTATCAGAGCCTAAACCCTAGGGCTCATCCCACCAGCCACCCGCCGCCCCTCCCCCCCCTCCCTCTTCTTTCCACCGCCGCCACCCTTCTCATCTCGGGCCCTCTCCGCCGCCCACGCCGGAATCCAACCTCAGCCCCACCCCCCCTCTCCGCCCGGGCCCTCAACTCCTCGCCGCCTCCCCTCGCCGGTTTCCAGCCCCCGCTCCGGGGCCCCGCCATCGACAGCCCTGCCGCTCTGGGGCTCTGCCACCGCCGTGCCCTAGCCCGACCCCTAGCCTCACTCCGGGGTCCCGCCTCCTTCAACTTAGCCGTGCCCTAGTCGGCTACCGGTTCAGCCCTAGCCGTTACTACAACGCCTCCTCTCGGCTTAATCGTAGCCGATTCGTACTCCGAATATATGGATTTGGGTGCGCAACGTCTACATACGCATTCGAATCTTATGCAATTTGTGTAGACATTTGTCACTTTGTCTACGAACCCTAGTTCTTCTCCAGCGGCGATATGTCGGAATCAAAGGTTGATATGACCTCCATAGCCGCGTTCAAAGGTCCTGCGCCAATAGTCAAAATGGACGGGTCGAAATATGAGCTCTGGGCAAGCAGTTCATGAGTCTCATGAAGTCGAATAGTAAGAAGCACATTCTTACCGAGGATGAGCCAACAGAGAAGACAAGGATATATGCCTCGAGGGAGGCTGATGATTCGTATGCCAAGGTCTGGTTGTCAGGTACACTGTCGATGGAGATTGCCAATGATGTCCTCCATCAGCCCACTACCAAGGCAATGTAGGATATTCTCGCTGCTACGTATTCCCAGGTGCGCAATGAGACCAAGATGTTACAGCTTCAGCATGATATATTCACGATGAAGCAGAACGACAGACCTCTTCACTCCTTGTATACATCCCTGAGAGGGATGTTTGAGAAGTTATACAACACCATTCCACTCACAACAACCCCTGAACAACAGAAGACATTCCGGAATGCCACCATGGTGGACGTTCTACTTGCAGCCCTAGATCCTGAGCATGAGGCCGCCCGCTCTCAGACTTTGGCCGATGCAGTTATTCCTCAATGGAGGATGTTTACAGGAGGCTCAGTCGGATCTCAGTTTCGTCCAGCTCATCTACTCCACCCCTTCGGCGATGACAGTATCACGTGGGAGAGGTGGTCAGTCTACTGGTCGTGGACGTGGACCTCGGGGTAGGGGAGGTCGCTTTCGTCAGCCGTGCTCATACTGTCACTGCACAGGCCACTCGGAGGAGACATGCTACTCTAAGCATGGATTCCCAGCATCGGCACGTGTAGCAGAGCATTCTCAGTCCCAATTGGCATCTACCGCGGACAATCGTTTCGAGGAACTTGTGGCACGTCTACGTGATATTATGCCACAATCGTCTGGTGATTCTTCTGGTGGACGTTCAGATGTTGCTGCTACAACATCTGCCAGTTCCTATGCTGCTGCTAGTACCTCAGGTAGTATTACGACCTTTACATCTTCTCGTGATATCTCTGATTGGATTATAGATTCTGGTGCCACACATCATCTCTGTCGAGATCGAGAGAGACTTGAGTCCTACAGGGACATTCCCCATGGCCGCTCAGTACAGATCGCAGATGGTACACATTCCCCCCTTGCTGGACAGGGGGAGGTCTTCCTATCTTCTACTATGCATCTACAGAATATCCTACATGCTCATGAGTTCTCGATGAATCTGTTATCTATTAATCAGATTACGAAGGATTTGCATTGTCGTGCTATATTTGTCCCATCTTCTTTTATTTTTCAGGACATACTAACGGGCAGGGTGATTGGCTGTGGCTCTGAGCAGAATGGTCTATATCGGCTGGTCCGGAATTCTTATGCTGGCGTCTCTTTTCATTCTGCCGAACCAGTTTCTCCGTACATATGGCATCTCCGTTTTGGTCATCTCCCTCTCCAGAAAAGGCGTCATCCTCTGCCTCAGATCTCTCCCATTTCTTCCTTTCGTTGTGAAGCGTGTCATTTGGGAAAGCATCATCGGTTGAGCTTTCCTAGTCGTCAAAGTCGGAGCAGTAACTCCCCGTTCGAGTTGTTCACATAGATATATGGGGTCCAAGTCGTGTACCCGATCATCAGGGACACAGATTTTATTTAGTGGTAGTGGATGATTTTTCTCGTGTTTCTTGGGTCTTCCTTTTAAAGAATAAATCTGAAGCAGGCAATGTGATTAAGAATTTGATTAATGAAGTGCACAATGTGTTTTCTTCTACTATCAAATATGTTCGTACAGATAATGCTCTTGAATTCTGCACACAGTCCCTCTCTCAGTTTCTTTCGCCAAAGGGCATTATTCACCAAACTACTTGTGCCTATACGTCTCAGCAGAATGGTGTGGCAGAAAGAAAGCACCGCCACCTTCTTGATATTACTCGAACCCTACTGATTCAGAGTTGTGCTCCTATTTCATTATGGGGAGATGCGGTTCTTACCGCTTGCTACCTTGTCAATCGTATGCCATCTTCTGTCCTTGGTGAGAAAATTCCTCTCTCTATTATTTTTCCTGACAAGGAATTATTCTCACTTACTCCTCGTGTCTTTGGTAGTGTGGCATTTGTTCATCTTCTGACTCCTGGACTTGACAAACTCTCTACTAGAGCTGTCAAGTGTGTCTTTGTCGGTTACTCTCGGACTCAGAAGGGATATCCATGTTATGATCCCATAGACAAGAAATATTTTGTTAGTGCTGATGTCACGTTCTTTGAGTCTGTTATGTATTTTTCACCTGCAGGTGACAGACTGGTACCATCCACTACCAACGATGATGTCTATGTCCCTCCACCTCCTACTTGGAGTTCACCTGAGTCCACTCCTGGTCCTGTCTCTACGTCATCTTCCCCACCACCACCTCCACCTCCACCACTTCCATGACCTCCTATTCCACCTTTACCAAAATTCTATACGCGTCGGTCAGGTCCTGCTCAGGCTACACGTCAGACATCCATCACGCCTCAGGTATGTTCAGATGACATTACTACTGACGGGTCAGATATGGTACATGTGCATGATTCTTCATTGCAGGAGGAGCCTACACCATCCAATACAGCGTAAGATGATCTTGATATTCCTATTGCTATTCGGAAGTAGAAGCGGACGTGTACATCTTATCCCTTTGCTTCACAGGTGTCTTTTCATCGCCTCACATGCGGCTTTCAGAGATTTGCTACAGCTTTGCCTTCCGTGGACATACCACGGAACTACCAGGACACTATGAAGATTGATTGCTGGAGAATGGCTATGGAAGAAGAGATGCATGCATTACAGTCTCGTGGCACATGGACCTTGGTTGTTGCTCCTCCTGATGCATCGATTGTGAGCTGTAATTGGGTATTCATGGTTAAATACCAAGCTGATGGCAGTCTAGATCGGTATAAAGCACGACTGGTTGCGCGAGGTTTTACACAAACCTATGGCGTGGACTATATGGATACATTTTCTCCAGTGGCTCGTCATTCTACTCTTCGCATTCTCTTATCAGTTGTTGTCGTACGTGACTGGAGTATATCCCAACTGGATGTCAAGAATGCCTTCTTGTATGGAGATCTGTAGGAGGAAGTCTACATGCAACAACCACCATGGTTTACTGTTGAGGGGGAGAAGCATATGATGTGTAGACTTCACAAGGCAATTTATGGCCTCAAATAGAGTCCGAGAGCGTGGTTCCAGAAGCTTTCCTATCTGATTGAACAACAGGGATTCAAGAGGTCGAATGCAGACCAATCCTTGTTTGTTCAGAAGTCATCGACAGGTACGGTTGTTATCATGGTCTATGTGGATGATATTCTGGTTACATGAGATGATATTCAGGGCATAGAAAGGGCGAAGGCATTCCTAGGCCGTCAGTTCGTCACGAAGGATCTTGGAACCCTAAGATACTTTTTGGGGTTGGAATTTGCCAGGAATGCACGGAGTCTGGTGATGACCCAAAGGAAGTACATTACATATTTCTTGACTGAAACATACCATCAAGTATTCCCATGGACCCAAGCATGAAGCTGTATGATGATGACACTGCTGAAGTGGACAAGAGGAGATATAGAGAAATGGTGGGTAAGCTCCTTTATATTACCATAACTCGCCCCGATATTGCTTTTGCAGTAAGCAGGGTGAGTCAATTTGTGGAGCAGCCAAGACAAGTTCATATGGATGCCATATACATGATACTGAGGTATCTGAAGTCTTCTCCAGGTTCAGGGTTGCTGTTTGAAAGGGCACAGATTTGTCTATCTCAACATGTGCAGATGCCGATTATGCAGGATGCCTTAAGGATCGAAAATCAACTTCAGGATTTGCAGTTTTTGTTGGGAGCTCTCTGGTTTCTTGGAAAAGCAAGAAACAAACTGTTGTGGCAAGGTCCAGTGCTGAATCCGAATATAGGGCCATGGCGCAAGCAAGCACAGAGATGATGTGGGTTCGATCTGTACTAGAGGATCTACATGTAGCCGTATCTCTACCCATGCATCTTCAGTGTGACAATCAGGCAGTCTTGTTTATTGCCAACAATCCAGCTTTTCATGAAAGAACAAAGCATATTGAAGTTGACTGCCACTACACTAGAGACTTGATCGAGAGAGGATTAATATCCACAGCTCACGTGAGCTCAGGGGATCAGACTGCTGACGTACTCACCAAACCGTTGCTCAGAGGACCTTTTCAGAGATGTTCTTCCAAGCTGAGCATGATAGACATCTATGCTCCACCTTGAGGGGGAGTGTAGAGATAGATATTATTATATGCTATGTACCTGTTCGTCATTTTTATTTTTTCTCTAGACTACTATGTATTTTACCCTTGAAGTCTCTCCCTATATAAGAGAGCTTAGGGTTCCCTTGAATAATAGATCACTGATTTTTCACAACAGCTACTATGTGAAGATATGGATTAGGGATTGGTTTGCTCAGTTTTGCAACAAGATGTGGAAACTTTGGAAGATCCAAAGGGCCAAAAGGTTAATGTAGGTATAATCTTACAATATCAACAATATATATATTAAGATTATGTTTGCAAAATTAGAATCATATTATGGTAGAGTTGGATTACATGTGTAATTCTTAAAGAAGATTTGATTATATATATTCAAATTTTATTAGGATTTTGATTGATTGAGATTTGATTGTTACAATCAATCGAAGGTTATATTTAGGCCTAACAAAGAAGGGGTGGGTAGGATCATTTTAGAGACCACAATAAGGGAAGACATTAATGCGAGAGAGGGGGCGAAGAAAAGGAAGAATGTGAGGGAGCGGAGAAAGTTGTATTCGTTCATTTTCAAAGTAGTTTTTCTCGTCTTTGAAAGTTATGAGAGGTGACTGGCCAACCATTTTCATATCCTGTCTTTTTTTTCATGTGTTCTTGTCTTGGTGATTGCACATATATATCCCGTTATATCCCAACAACTAGTATTAGTGCAAGATTTGACATTGATAGAACACATGATGATGATGTGTACGCATTCCTCAGATACTGTGAAAAGACTTGCGAAGATGGTCGCTTAAACAAATCAACAAATTGTAGAAAGATGTTGCTAGCGGAGACTAGCATGAGATCAAGATTATTTGTGATAATATGAGGAATGAGAATGCCTATCGCGAATATTCGTCTCGGGGGAAAGGTTGTGACATGTGATCATGTTCCAGTTTTTCCTAGGATGAGCAGTATGATAAGATAGCATCAGGTTATCAGCATCTTTGTTGCAGGAGCATGGAACAAGGAGAAGCAAGTGTGATTTGCTTTGTTAGTTGATGATGTAATACTCTTTAGTATCGAGAGATTTGTAATGTTGTATTACAAACACAATATTGAATTGTGTGAAAATTACAAGAGGAAGCACGTTGTAAGCACCCAATGATTGGCACGACACTCGAAAGCAATGACAACTTACGAGAGCATGCAAATGATCAAGATGGTCCAATGCAGTATTAAGGCAATTTGAAGACTGTGATGGTACTCAATGTGGAGATTATTAAGTTTTTTATTTAGAAAATCAATTTCCTAATATGGTAGAGTTGGATTTCATGTAATCCTTAAAGAAGATAGATTAGATTTGATCAAATATTGCTAGAATCTTGATTGAGACTTTTTGTCAGGCCTATAAAAGATACAATGTAAAAGTTCATTCCTCAGCACCACAATAATAGCAGACAACAATGTGAGAGAGGGAGAGAAGAGAACGAGAGATCAGTGTGACTTGTACCCGGTCTTAAGCATAGTAATTTTCTCCTTCGATGGTCCGAAGAGGAGACTAGCCATCGTTATATCATATGTGTTTTTTTTTTCTAAACGTGCTTCCCAGCGGTTGATTGCACATTGGCGTTTAGTCTTTAGTGCATACACCCAACAATATGGATAGAGGTATTTGTTGATCATGATAGATGCTGTTACGAAGAATATAATCTTTTATATTATTAAGGTTGCATTTCTGTGTTGTTTATAAGGTAACATTGTGTTGCCATTTCAATCGATTGTCTTAGCAGAAGTTGGAGATACTGAGAATGAATATGCCACTTCGACAAGATTGAATTATGCCTAGAAGTTTTAATTGATTTGGGAAGGATAGCCCTACCTGTATGATTTTGTTCCACGCATTTGGACATGGTGTATTGTTGCAGAAAATTAGTCTAGATTTAGATTGTGAAGGTTACTGTGTTTTTTTAATTTCTAATCAGAGTTATGATCATAATCAAGCTTTCTTAAATTATCATGATAATTCGAACACGGTATTTCGACATACATGCCATTGTATATTTTCATATTGTATTTATACAAATCTCGGGATAGTCACTCCATCTTATAACTTAACCCATGTTGTTAGTTTAAACCACTGATCTAACTACCTGTAGAGTTATTCTAATCATATATTCATCCAATGGTTCATATTTCTAATTTTTTTATCCCTCCCATATTATTCCCCCCTCCATCCTCCCCCAACATGACCCTCTATAGTATTTTCTCTACGTATGCATCATGAGTCCCTTGACCTCCAGAAAAAAATCCAATAGAAGATATGAGCTAACGAAAATCCCATACTAAGCATTCAGCAGACGATTTGCCAACTCCAGCTTTGTCTCTTTTATTTTTTCTGTTTCCCCTCTCTCTCAACTCACATGCAAACGCAGGCTGCAGGCACCCCCTCCTGATGACATCCTAACAGCGAAAATGTTTGTGTACCCAGAAATGGTGTGCATTAAAATTTTCAGTAGAAGGGGGGAAGCTTACAGCACACATCGCTTTTTCTTTTTTTGACCGGTAGCAAATGAGAGGTTTGGTGGTGATTAGTCTTTTTGCAGTCAAATATGAACAAGTCAGACAGGAGAGTCATCTTGTTTGTTTGCATATTGGTTGCCATCAATAACAGCTATAACATATTCTTTTTTTTTCATGACCAAAGACAGGAAATCCCTGCATGCTTGCATCCATGCGTTGGGAGGAACTCACCCTCCCTCATGGACCGAAATCAGCACAGGTTGCCTGCAGTGGCCGCTGGTGTGATGCTCCCCCTCCTCGTCCTCTGCCTCCCCAGTCCCCACCTCTCGAGCACGCAGACAGAATGCAACTCCCTCCTCTCCTTCCTTGCCAACCTCACCGCCACCTCACAAGCTGCTCTCTCCTCATGGGGAGCCACCGGAGACCCCGACTGCTGCCGTTGGGATGGCGTCACGTGTGACGGCAACGGTTCCATCGCCGCTCTCTCGCTGCCATCCAAAGGCCTCCAGGGGATGATCTCTCCCGCACTCGGGGAACTCCCAAGACTTGCAAGGCTCAATCTATCGCATAATTCTCTCTTTGGTAAGGCTGATCTTGCCTTGCTGATGTCTCCGAGCCTCGAGGTATTGGATTTAAGCTTCAATTCTCTGTCTGGCCCACTGCCGTCTCTACTGCCATCGCTCCTCAGGCTCAAAGCACTGAACATATCCAGCAACCGGTTCAATGGCTCCTTCCCTCCGCTATGGGTTGGCTTACAAGGACTACAAGCTCTCAATTGTAGCAACAACAGCTTCTCGGGCAGCATCCCCTCCCTTATCTGCTCTGTTTCACCGCAGCTCGAGTCGCTGGATCTTTCCTTCAACGAGCTTGAGGGCAACGTCCCGGATGGTCTTGGCGACTGTTCCAAGCTGAGAGTTTTCCGTGCAGGATACAATAACCTCACTGGAGAAATTCCAAGTGATCTCTACGATGCAGTATCCTTGCAGCTGCTTTCTCTACCATCTAATCATCTTTCTGGGGAGTTGGACAGTGGAAGGATCACCAACCTCACTAATCTCACTCTGCTTGATCTAAGCACGAACATGCTCGATGGTATGCTGCCGGATTCAATTGGTAGGCTCACCAAACTCGAGCGGCTTGTTCTGAATACGAACAGCCTCACCGGCCCTCTGCCACCTTCGCTGCACAACTGCACGAGGCTGAGATACGTGATTCTCAGGCAGAATAATCTCAGTGGGGAGCTCTCTGCTGTTGACTTCTCAAGCCTCGTGGATCTCGATACGCTTGACCTGGGAATCAATAACTTCACAGGAAGCCTGCCTGCAAGCATCTATTCTTGCAGATCACTCGCAGCCTTGCGACTGGCGAGAAATCCCCTGGAGGGCCAGATTGCACCGGACTTGGTCAAGCTCAGAGCCTTGTCTTTCCTATCTCTTTCTGCTACCAAGCTGCATAATATCTCCGCAGCACTTCAGATACTGGCAAGATGTGAAAACCTCACTGTCGTCTTTCTGACAAAAATCTTTATTGGTGAGAGCATGCCGGATGACGTCCTCGGCCTCAGGGAGGGCTTCGTGAATCTCCGAGTTCTGGACCTCGCGAACAGCCAGCTGACAGGCACGGTGCCTTCTTGGATATCCAAGCTGCATAAGCTCGAATACTTGGACTTGTCATCTAATAATCTCACAGGTCCCCTTCCTGTATGGTTGGGCAATCTTCCCCATCTCTTCTATCTTGTCCTCTCGCACAACAAGTTCGACCCAGGCATTATCCCGCTGGAACTCACGAACATGAGCATGCTGACATCGAAACAACCGGCGGCATGGGTAAACCAGAGTCCTCTACCACTTCCGGTGTTCATCTTCCATCAAAAGACACCATGGTTATTGCAATACAATCAGCTGAACAATCTACCGGCAGCAATTTATCTCAGTGACACCAGCCTGGAAGGTGCTATACCGCCAGAAATTGGACAGTTGGTGATGCTTCAGGTGCTAGACCTTAGTCAGAACAATCTTTCCGGCGAGATCCCTGCACAGATAGGTAGATTGGCCAACTTACAGAAGCTTGTTCTATCCGAGAATCATCTCTCAGGTAACATCCCACAAGAATTGGCCCGACTCAACTTCCTGTCGTCGTTTAATGTCTCCCACAACAATCTGTCGGGGCCTATTCCAGTAGGAGGTCAGTTCGATATTCTCGCAAGTAGCAGCTTTGAAGGGAATCCTGGCCTTTGTGGAATGGCTGTCGTGCAACCCTGCGAGCTGGGGTCAGCCATGAAGCAACTCCCCGAAGGCAAGCGCATCGACAAAGAGTTCCTTACCGGTTTTTTAGTTGGAATAGGATTTGGGGAAGCTCTGGTTTTTATTCTGGTCTATTTCTTTTATGCTGTCATAGAGAAAGGACGAGATGCCCAAATTAGATATACACAATGATAATATTAACTACCTTCCAAAAAAAATGATAATATTAACTACTCTCTCAGATAACCGTTTGGATGCAATGTAAGCAAATAAAGATGTAGCTACAGAGAAGGTGTTCCTGATGACCAACATAATAAACGTGATGGTATTTTCAGAAGAATTCTATCTGACGAAGTTGGAGGAAACCGAACGTTAGCTTGTATGAGTTTGTCCCTAAGAATTTGTTAGCATCCTCACACAACATCCTTGTTGCTCGTATGATCCGTCACTTGGCCGTTGCATGGACCGATTAGTCTTTTCCTTGTATCTCTTTGTAGGGATTGGTTTCACCTCCCGAGATGCTCTTTCTACTATCAGGAAGAATCCGCTTTGATATTATTTGTAATGTTTCGAGTCTAAATCTGAATAGTTAGAAACTGACCATGTCAAACTATTCGATTCGGGCCCAGCAAGACCTGCTAATAACCATCGAAAATGCTTAACCCTAGGTTGTCAAGTAGTAATCAACAACTATTATAATCACTCTCACACTTTGTGAGTATTGGATGTAGAACTATATTTTTTCTTGATAACGGCGGCGGTTTGATCCATAAACATGACAAGGGTTATTAAAGAAGATTCCCTCAAGTAGTATTGGGATTGGTTACTCGAGAGCTGAAGCCATTCCTGCAAAGAGATGTGAGGAAACTATTATCCAGAACATGCATCCGCTACTATTAATGAAAATAGCTGAGCTATATTGCAACGAAGATATTGTGAATATAAGTGGAGTTTGTAACATCCGCAATGTAATCTTACATTTAATACTCAAAAAGCATGAGAGTGATTTTTAAGAGTGGAGGAATAATACTTGACTACTTGAGTTTAAGCATTTTGATTAGTTATTAATGGAGATCAAGATCAATTAGGGTCAATTCTCCAATAATGGCTCGAATCTAGGTATGAGAGGTTACACTGACATATTAATTTCCAAACAATTTCGTACCAAAAAAAGATCAACATTTTTTTAGTACAAGCCAAGACGTACACTGATTAATTTCCAAACAATTTCATAAAAAAAAGATCAACATTTTTTTAGTCCAAGTCAAGTCGTACACTGACATTAATTTCTAAACAATTTCATAACAAAAAAGATCAACATTTTTTTAGTCCAAGCCATGACGTACTCCTGTGATGTCCTCCGTACCTCTTACCTCTGTTTGATTTATTACTTAGACCATGTTTGTTTGGAGAATAACCACTGAAATAAGGGGTTAATTCTCCGTCTCGGTGCGGTTAACAAGACTATGTCTATTCTCATCCATATCTCATTATTTCACCTTATTCCACCATTATTCCTATCTTTATTCTACATTAACATTTTTTAGTCCAAGTCAAGACATACACTGACATTAGTTTCCAAACCATTTTATAACAAAAAAGATCAACATTTTTTAGTCCAAGCCATGACGTGGTCCTATGATGTCCTCCGTACCTCTGTTTGATTTATTACTTAGATCCTGTTTGTTTGGAGAATAAGCATTGAAATAAGGGGTTAATTCTCCGTCCCGGTGCGGTAAACAAGAGTATGTCTATTCTCATCACATCTCATTATTTCACCTTATTCTAACATTAATAATATCTTTATTCCACATTAGTTACCCGTATTTCACATTATTCTCCTTATTGCTATCTTTCGAACCGAACAAAGAATAGACCATTATTCTCCTTATTCCATATCATTATTCTTGCTTATTCCCAAACCGAACGCCTCTAAATATAGACCGAGAAAGACATGCACGTATACATGTCCTCTTAAGTTTTACCACCAAGTAACAAGGCACTTACCAGATGTTACATCTATTTCCAAGTGCTTAATCAAGCATAGATTCCCATGATTAGTTATTCCAACTAATACTCCATGATTCTAAATCCAATATCCCCTTATTATTCATTGTAATTTACCCAATGAAAGGACACGCATCTCTTGACTATCATGCTTATAATTTTAGTAAAGATACCTTACTGTTTGAACTTTTACATAATATAGCTACTTTCATCTCCATAAGAAAAAATGAACTATGTTTCGAACTTAGAACTTAAGTTGACGTTTAGGGTAGTAATAACACAATGTTGTTCTTGGTGACGATCTTCCTTTTGTAATTATTTTAATAAGGGTTTAATGTGGCTGCTCTTAAGGGGAGCTAACTTGGCTCCCCCGCGGTATTTCACCCATTTTTTTTATTTTTTTGAAAATTTCTTTCGTGCTATATCACTATATTATGCTACTAAAATTTCGTGCGAAACAGAGACTCCTACGGCCTCCATCGAGACAGTCATTTTTAACGGTAGCAGAATTGCTAAAAACGACCCTGTCTGGATGGAAGCCGTAGGAGTCTCTGTTTCGCACGAAATTTTAATAGTATAATATAGGGATATATTGATGAAAATCCACGAAAGAAATTTTCAAAAAAAAAATAAAAAATGGATAAAATGAGACGGGGGAGCCAAGTTAGCTCCCCCTCAAGGGGGCAGCCCCATTTTACCCTTTTAATAATCATATGTTCATCAGTTTTTTCTCGAAAAATCATATCCTCATGTCTAAAACCTACGAAACAAACACTTGTATAGGTGCCTTTAGCTACCCATATCATGGCTTTAAACGACTTCAACCCACTCAATACCTTTAGCTCTTTCTTTACTTGACCTCTCTAATGTTTTAGTGGTAGAAGCGGTGACTCCCACTTTAAAAGGATCATAGTTCGGTGTGTGGGTGACGTTGACTCCTATCTTATCAAGAACATTTTTTCAGGACCCTTCGAACCTACCTCCAACAGAAAGCGAGAAGATAGTAAGAGCATTAGGTTAAAACTTGGGGCTTGGAACCCTAAATCCAATGCTAGTCCTTTTGACAAGATTTTCTAATCAAACAATTTTAACTCTTTGAGATGAAAAAATATGGATAAACTTAAAATTAGTCTTATAAATAGAAATATTAAAATTAGTCTTATAAAAAGATAAACTTGTTTGAGTACTTGTAGTTAGAAGATTAGATCTTCTTCACATATGCAATTACTTTTTTTCTACATTTTATTTGAGATTTTTACAACACGAACTTTAAAAACTTTGTCGATTACCATCGACATTGTATTCCTCGTAATTATTACCTAACACCCTCAGACTTGCTCCGCTTAATACCACGAACCTTATCGTTAATGACTCTTCTTAATCGATTTGTTTGAGTTAATCAAACTATACTAAAATCAGAGGTGGATTTTTCTTCATATTTTTCCTTCCGAGAAACCCAACACCAGCAGCAATGTCCTTGAGTTCTGCCGTGTTCATCCTCTCTGTCCACGACCCCATCCTCCACCCCTGTCCCCCTACTCAAGTAGATCCACTCTACCCCCAGCTCTTTTTTTTTATTTTTTCACTAATAGGATTCGAACCCTTGTCCTTTAAAGTGTGAGCCACTGCTTCTACTACCAGACCATTAGAGGGGTTCTACCCCCAGCTCTTTGCCTTCCTTGTCTCCACCCTTTTCTTCCCCTGACCTCTCTCGTCTCTCCCACCACCCCTCTATCGTGTTCATCCCCTCTGTCCACGACCCCATCCTCCACCCCTGTCCCCCTACTCGAGCAGATCCACTCTACCCCCAGCTCTTTTTTTTATTTTTTTCACTAGTAGGATTCAAACCTTGGTCCTTTAAAGTGAGAGCCACTACTTCTACCACCATACCATTAGAGGGGTTCTACCCCGAGCTCTTTGCCTTCCTTGTCTCCGACCTTTTCTTCCCCTGACCTCTCTTGTCTCTCCCACCACCCTTTGCCATCAATTCTCTCATCAGGTCCTACAGGAAAAAGCCCATCCTTCTCCTCACCTTCCTTTTCTACCTATGCATCCTTTGTTCCTGCCATGCAGCTCTCCCCCGACAACTACACCTTCCTCATCCGCGCCTGCCTGCAGGTGCCCTCCCTCCACCTCTGCACAACCGTCCTTGGAGAAGTAGTCACCCGCGTCTTCCCTTGTGAAACAAAATCGTGCTCGTTCACATGTAGGTGGAATTGGGCATGTTGGGTTCCTCCCTGTGAGTGTCCTTGCAGGTCAAAGATCCCGACTTGATGTGCAGGACGACCATGATGGCCACGTATGCTGAGTGGTTGCGTTGGCAGCCTTGCACGAATGTTGTTTGATGAAATGCCTAAGCGAGACTTTGTAGCTTGGAATGCCCTGATTAGTCATTTTGAGCAGGTGAGCCAATCAGCATGTGGGCCAAGGAGAGGAAGAGCAATGAGAGGGAGGATGGGAGGTGAAAGCACAAAAATCGATGCGTTAAAAAATAAATATAGATGTCATTGTGTACTCATTTGATTCTCGGCATTTTCAGATAAATAACAATGAACAAGAAAAAATAACTCTTAAGAAGTGTAACAATAAGTTGAAAGGTCAAACATGAGGACATGACGAAAATAGCACAAATTTTGGAAAGAGATTTGTTTTGAAATTGACAAATATGCAAGACGAGCTCTCTTAATTTTTCTTTGATTTTATAAAAATCAAAATGCAGTGAAATTGATAACAATAGATTGCGGATGCTCATAGGAATCTGTCAGATTTTTCGGTGATTTTTCAGAGTTTCTGGCTATTCTTAATGATTTATCAAAGATGCAGGGGCGTAAATGTAATTTTCAAAAAACTTCAGGAAAATTTACCAAATAGAAAGATGCATAATGCAAAGATTACTAGGAAAAGAAATGAACTTCAAGGAAAAAAGCAGAATGGTCCTTAAAGGATGAGATATTAATTAAATTAAACTTTAGTAAAAAAATGCAAATATCATGGAGTACAAATTATACAAATGGAGAAATTGCATATACTAGATCAATATTTCATAAAATTACAGATAGGTCCAAAAACTTAAAAAATAGAGAAAAGATTAATTGCAACGAGGCCCTTGGTCTCCAAGACCAAGGCTTAGGGTCGTGCTCGACCAACATGGTGGAGCACGAGCATGTATGGAGAGGTCGACGGTGAGATGGCAAAGCTGAGGGGTGAAGATCGCGGTGAGCTCGAGGGGTAATATGGTGAGGGATGGTTCTCTCTGATGGGTCGTGATGGGTTCTCCAAACCTTTGATCCATCCTTCTCGATCCCTCTCCCCCACTATGATTCCTCCTCCCCCTTTTGTAGTTGGCGTCGAGGGGAGGGGAGGGGGCGACGGTTGCGGTGCGAGAAGGAGAAGCAAAGGAGGTGTTGTGGTTCGGTTGGAGGAAGAAGAAGGAAGAGGTGAATGATGAATATGTGATTTATCACTCTAAAAGAGGATAATTAAGCTCAGTTCCTCTAAATTCATTGTCATTTAATCATCTAAATTGCATAATTATCATTCATGCATGTATAAATAATATTCGTATTTTATAATTCAACATTACATCAAATAAGGAGCCAAGAATCCGATGTACAATTGACATGTAAAGCATCTAACTTCACTGATTCTTGATTATTTTAGTCTAACTTCAAATCACATGAAACTAACTCCATCATGTACATATTATTGATCTTTATTCCTGAAAAATCGTAAAAAATACTAACTTGTAAAATTGCCAAATAAATCCTAAACCCTAGTTTGAGACTAAACACCTTAAAACATAAATATCTCTCTCATACACTCTCCTATGAACCCATACTCACTTTTGAATTAATGCACGTTCAATTATCTTCAAAACAAGATCAAATTCAAAAGAATCAGAGTTCATATGTGAAATTTGGTTTTAGGCCCCTCATTTGATAATGTATATATGTCTCCTTTAATTTATTTATTTTATCTTTTATTTTCTTAATATTTAAAATTTAAAAAAACAGATTACGTTGTAAACATGTATTCTATATTTTATCTGATTTTTCTTTCTTTTTTATCTTACTTAAAATTATAAAAAATATAAAATACAAAAATACAATATTTTATTGGTATAAAGTATCACAAAAAATATCACTATGAATAGATGGTTTATTTTGGTGTTGGTCTCTTCGTGGAAGTTGTAGAACTCATTGATAACTGAGGTCCGTAGAGGGTTTAGAAATCTCATAAGATAAGAGATCCAATCGATGCGTTGACCGCTCAACAAACCTCAATCAATCAACAGATAACCTACAATAAATAATTAAGCAATTAAATCTCAAACTGTGGAGTTAAAATTTATTGTAACTCTACAACAATGTGAATAGAGTGCAAGTATGTGTAGAGGTCAAACACATGGAGCAAACTATAAAAGGAGGGTAGAATCAATGCTCAAATCTTTTGTCTTTTATCTCTTGTCCATATTATTGTTATTGTGGGTTTTTTATTATATATATATATATTTTATTTTTGATTTTATAATTTTGTATTTTCTTTTTATATTTTTCAATTTTTATATTTCTTTTTCATTTAAATGTAATATATATACACATATATGTATATGTACAAATACAATATAAGATATATATATATATATATATATATATGTAGAGGAAAATGGGGCTGCCCCCTAGGGGGAGCTAACTTAGATCCCCCCGCCCTATTTTCTTCAATTTTTTTATTTTTTTTGAAATTTTTTTCCGTGAATATTCATCACTATATCCCTATATTATGTCATAAAAATTTCGTGAGAAACAGAGACTCCTACGGCCTCCATCCAGACAGTCATTTTTTTAACGGTAACAGGATTTTTTAAATCGACCCCGTTTGGATGGAGGTCGTACGAGTCTCTTTTTCGCATGAAATTTGAATGACATAATATATGGATTTAATAATGAATTTACACGGTTTTAGATTTCAAAAAAATAAAAAAAATTGTGAAAAAAGGGTGGGGGGAGCTAAGTTAGCTCCCCCTAGGGGGCATACACATTTTACCCATATATGTATACTATATATATATATATGTAAAAATAGTCAAAATACATTAATTATGATATTTTTGTGATTTTTAATTTTTTCTATTTTTTATTTTTCTGGTTTTTGCTAATTTTTATGTATTTTTAAAGTAAAAAATATCCCAAATAAGGGATTAATAAAATACCCAAAATTGATTTGAGTTTCAAAAATAGTAATAAGTTCCAAAATTACCCAAATCAATTTTAATATATAAATATTTATATAAATAAAATTATAAGAAAAAAATATATCATTTGATTTTTAAGATTTTTTATTATAAGAGATCTTGGGGATTTTACATTTTTAGGCTTTTTATTTTTCAATTTTTAGTGATTTTTGGTCTTTAATTAAAATAGGTCAAAATATACTATATATATTTGGATTTTTTAGAGATGCTTTTATTTTTTTGGTATTTAATAAGTTAAACAGAGAATATATGGGCTCCTTTTCATTTTTATTAAATAGATTAAATTTAAAAAATGATAATTAAAACTAATGACGTGAAAGTAGAAGGAATGAAGCATCTAACCCTATTTTTGCTCATTTTTCGAGCATATTAGCTATATTTAATAAATAAATAAAACATCCAGAAATCAAAGTCCTGAGAGGGGCATTTTTGTAATAAAAATAAATTCTAGGGGTCATAGTGCAAATATGCCAAAAAATATTCAATGGAATTAAAATTTTATTGAACTATTTAGCAAATACAAAAATGTCAGGGCTTGCTGTGCAATTTTTACATCACGTGGAACTACACGTGATTCGACCTATATAGGGGTCACATTGCAAAAATCCCAATTATTTTACGCTTGACATTTTATTTACAATACTAAATAATAAATACAAAAGCTTTGGGGCAAGATATGAAATTTACCCCAAACATGCACGCCATCCAACGGTCCTGACGCCTTTACTTGCCACACGTCGCGATGTGGTGCGACGATACTGTTTCGCCTTGGACGCTCGATATAGATCGCTAGACGCGATTGGATGATGGTGGTGTGGCTCGATCCAACGGCTCCTGTAGCTTCTAGAGAGGCTTCTTGATCCGACGACATTCAATGATGATGGATGAACAACTGAAGAACTTGCTGGTGGCGAATTTGAAAGCGGTGCAGCTTTGGTCTCCGACCAACCCGAACGTCGCGGATGGCTTCCTAGCTCTCCTAGGACCCTCTCGTACCAGATGCTATCATCAGAAGAGACCCAGGTCATCCTGATCGGTCTAGCGACGTCGCTCGACCTAGGCATTAGTTCAAGCGGCAAATGCTCCTCAGATGGAGCCCTCCAAACCCTGCAAAGAAGCACGAAGGTACGACAAGATGAAGACGAAGGGTTCCGGGTTGTTATTAGGTGGAATGGGGGTGAGGTGAAGTGCGGACGATGGTGGAACGACGACCAGAGCTCGAGTGCTTCGGTGAGGGCTACTTAAGATAAACCTACGTTCTAAATGCGAAATTAAATGCGACAATAAAATGCAGGAGGCAAAAACTACTTAAAATAATTGGTATTTTCTTGCCTTTTCCGATCGGACTTATCTTGACAACATCTCCGAGGCTTGAAATCGGGAGAATGATGCCATCCATTCAGAGCGGCATTTCTCTGAAACTGGAAGATGAATAATATGCTCTCCGTCAGATCCAATGGAGGGGAGCTGAGAAGCGGGGTGGAACCACTAGATATAGGTTCCCTTTGAGCTATTGAGATGGAGGGTCCTTTATTCTACGTGTGTTACTAAATTTTGTTTGAATGAGGATAATTTCTATTAAGGAAGAATCTCAAACCAGATTCATGAAGAAAATACACAGCTCATACCTAGGTTCAACGCTAGGGAGCAGAGGTCGTCGGCGACGACGACCTTGGGCACACCTCCTCCTCGTGAGCTCCCAGCATCTCAGGGGACTCCCCCTGTCACAGGGTTACACTCTTTGGACGAAATGTTGAGGATCTTGGGCTTGGGGATGGCCAAAAAATCAATGGAGGAGGGGGGCTTTTATTTATAGACATGTATGGCACCCTTATTTGACTGGCCGAATGTAAAGAATCGAGCGTATGTATAATGGATTAAATGATATGGTGTGGATCATGATTAATCTGGGAGTTACTTCCATGAAGCGATTGGGAGCAATTAATCGATGGGTCCCCCGGGAAAATGGGAAGAAAATACAAGATGAGACCTTTCTGACGCCAGTCAGAGGTGCTGGGGGAGTTGACCGGAGATCAACAATCCCTGTCCTCTGATTGGTCCAGATAGGTCCGCTAGAAGATAAAATAACATTACTATTTGTATTTTATTTATTTAATATAGTAAATAATGTTATTATTTTTTGAATATTAAAAAAAATGTTTATTATTTTACATAGTATTTTAATATGGTTTTTATTTATTTATAGCTTTATTTATTACTAGTTAATTTTTAATAATGTATTTATAGGTATATTCATCTATATTTTTGCTATTTAAATTTATTTTATATATTTTATTTTATTATTTTATTTTAAATATTTATAACGTATTTTTATGAGTATAAATATATTTTTATTATATGTTTATTATGCAATTTGTACACTTAAATAAATAGATATGTATATCTTATAGGTATATTTATAGGTATTTTACCTATGTTTTATATATATAGATTTTTATTTTTATGTATTTTAATGAATTTTATTTTGGTTTTGTATTTTTAATATAATAAATATAATATTTCTAATATTTTAAAAACATGAAAGAATAAATAATAAAAGAATACGATTCCCTTTTATTTATATACATGTATAACTCTAGGTATTTTGCCTATATATTTATAGACTTATTTTATTTTACATTTTCTTTTTAATTTTATTTTGGTTTTATTATACACATATGTTATAAATAATAATTACAAAATTACATAAATATAAATTTGTAATAATAATGAAGGATGGATAAATTGAATATTTTAATCAGGGTATAATGTATAATGAGGGTCCAAAACCTAACTTTCACATGGTAAATCCAAAAAATATAAAACTATCACAATTAAATACTTGTGTAAAGTTATATACAATTAGAGGGGTTTTTATATGTTTTGAATTTTTATTAGAAAGATATGGGTCTGTGAAGTTAGGTTTTTTGGCTTTTTATTTTGTGTATAAAATGAACACGGTGTATTATTTTTGTACAGACTTAATTTTGTATTTTTATTTACATTATTATCTACAACTTCCATGTACAAAATTTTTTGAGTTGGTGAATAAATAATAAATTAGGAGTCAAATATGAATAAATAATAAATAAAAGAATGGCATTTTTATTCTATTTTTGGCCCTTATATCCCCCTACTTTATTCCTTGTCGACCAACTCAATTCTTGACTTGGACTCGGTGTTTAGGGTCATAAAATATTTATTTTTTCTTTTATTCTCTTTTTCTATAATTTTGGCATTAATGATGAAATGGAGATTCATAACCCCCATATACTTACCTTTGCTAGTCCCTAGGAAACACTTATGCAATAAGTATAGAAAAAATAAAGAAGAAAAGAAAAAGAAAGAATAATTGGAATTGATTTTATAACTAAACTTGTCTGTACAAAATCAAAGTTTGGAGCTCAGGTTCGACCTTGATGTGAGAATGTACGTGGAACCTGGTAGGGAACCAAATTTAAAACACAACAGACTTCGAGAGTCACAGAACTCGGTTCAAATCACACAATGAAAAAAATACAAATAAAATATTTTTAAAAAGGTTGGAAATATTTAACAAAATATTTACAAGTAGTTTTCAAAAGATTTTCAAAAAATTTCAAACTATTTTTCAAATAGTTTGCAGAAAATACTTTTACCTGATTTATTAATCCATATATATATAAAGATTTTGAGAAATATTAAACAACTTTTTATTTAGTGATTTTAATGAATTTTATATGTATATAGTGTTTTATACAGTATTCCAGTCATAATTATCAATATGAATGTGTGAGTTATGGCTAAAGTATATACGTAGTATATACGACCCTCCTATACTTATCTTGAGCTATGTCCTTGTATATCAGAGAGAAAAGATAAGATATAACTCGTACTGAGAGTAGAAAAGCCTAAAGAATAAATAAATGAAGAAATGAATGAATGAGAAGTCGACCATTCTCCCTATACTTAGGATCAAATAATCCTAAGTATAACAGACTATATATAAGGCAGGGAGAGTCAAGGGTGGGAATGAACAGATCGTACGCAGATTGTCTCCCCCTTATTCTTAGGGTAATATATCCCTAAGGGTCCGTTTGGTTGCAGGGTTGGGCAGGGTTGGGTTGGCCCAACCCGGGGTATCCCGCCTTCCAAACATCCCAATCCTCCTCACAGTTTACTATTCACAGGGGTACCCCAACCCAACCCAACCCTGCTCAATCCTGCAACCAAACGAACCCTAAGGTAGCGTTTGGCTACCGGATTACCGGTGGGTTAGGGGAGTTTACCCCCCTTAACCCACCCTCCCTCTCTCTCATGTGGGCTTCACTTTATTCTTTTTTTAAAAAATTAAATAACTAAATTTTACATCATCAAACCTATCAAAAAATAATATATTATACCATCATATCGTATAAAAAATATAAACTACTCCACTTCTACTCACTTTTTCAAACTTCAATACAATCACATCACAATAACTACTCACTTTTTCAAACTTCAATACAATCATATCACCCCAAACCCACTTCTAACCCACCCCCAGTTTAACCCTTTATCCAAACACCAAAATCCAAAAACGGGTTACCCTCTAGCAGTTTAACCCGCCTTAACCCGCCAACCAAACGCACCTTAAGTATATACAAGAAGAGGAGACAATGAAAGAATGAAAGAACTTGGAGTGCACATCCCTTATACTTAAGACAAAGTACATCCTAAGTATAGCAGACTGCCAAAAAGGTGTGGCACTTTTTCGGTAGAAAAAAGAAAATGAAAACGAAAAGAAGAAAAGACATATGAAGATAGAAGAAAGGATCGAAGAGTATATATATGAAGAGAATGTACACATCACTCCCTCTATTCTTAGGGAAAAGAGCCCTAAATAGAGGCAACAACAAGAGTAATGAAACATAACAAAGAAAGAACACTCGTCTCATCCACCCCCCCATACTTAGGACAAAGTACGTCCTAAGCAAGACAACATACGGACATGGGGTGGATGAGCGAAACTGTGGATGGAAAGAAGAAAACATAAGCGAATGTACAACGAAATGGATGTAAAAAGGATAATGAAGGGAGAAAGAGAACCTTCTTGCGGGATTGTTGAGGAATGAATCTGACAAGGTGTAGGTCGATATCAGGATCCTCATCTGATAGAAACCGATTAGGGTCGACCTGGAAGGTATCCTCAGTGGTCCTAGCATGAGAAGGGACAGACTAGTCAGTGGAAGAAGTGTGGTCCGACCTTGGGTATCTCAGCTAGGTCAAAACAAAAGGGAACGAACTCATCTATGCAAGTAGTAAAGTCATGTTTATCCTCTAAGGTCTCAATTGGATCATTAAAATCATTAAAAGGCCCGAATTGATTGATGAAAGCAATAAGATAAAATTCAGCCTCATCAATCTCTATAATGTTTGCCCTCCGCTCAAAGGTATCAATCGTGTAAATCCTGCAGATGTCATCAACACAATGCCAATCACAGGAAGATGAAACTCCATTCCGAGTCTTCCTCCCTATAGAAAAATTCTCGGATCTCATCATCGATCATAAAGGAAACCTCTCTAATATCAACAGATAGGTCATAGTCTCCGGGTCAGCTAAAGCAGGTGTAGTCACATCAGGTACAAGTCTTTGGTCGATAGTAGGTACAGAGATGACCACATCGCTCCCATCACTAGGACAGAAGCGAATCTCTCCTGATCCATAATCAATAAGTACTCTCGCAGAGGCAAGAAAGGGCCATCCTAGGATGATTGGAGAGTGCTCCCTAGTGTTGGAGGTCTCCATGGGCAATACAACAAAATCGACAGTGTAGCTCATACCCAGAATCTAAATGATAATGTTTTATAGTATACCCTTCGGCCTCTTGATAGATCCATCAACAAACTGAATGATTATCTTGGTTTTCTTGATAGGCCCTAAGTGAAGAGAATGTAGAGAAGGGTATTATGCTAATTGAAGCACCACTTTCAAGGAGAATGTGATCAGATGAATAGTTAGAGATGGTGCACCTAATGAATGGTGTAGCAATGTTCCCTTTTCTAGAAGAAGTGCGGTGGGTGATGGCGTTGGTAGTGGCCATGGTCAATATATGATGTTCAGATCTGCTCCTTTGTTGTCTCTTCTTGGATTGAGGAGTAGATAAATGGTTCATGGTCTAATAAAGTGGGGCATCAATGTTCTCATGAACGTGGACACCACTTTAGGTTCGTTCAACATTTCTTTGAATTTTTGGATCTCCTCCATACAAGGAAGGAGATCAAAATCAACATCTACACAAGGATGACTAAGAGCAGTATGTACAGTATCATCCTTGGGGTCAATGGTGGGGCATGAGGTGAATGAATGCGTGGTCAAAGAATCTGGCAGATGGGTCCTCTCCTCGCAGTCAAAATCAACAATGTGTCTCCCAAAATCTTTTCGTATTTTTAAATTTTGTTATTTTTTTTATTTTGAGCAATTGCAAGCTCTCATGGGTGTCCTCAAATGAATCCAAAAATCCAGAAGGTGAATCATCAATATGGCTCTTATTTAGTCTATTGAGGTCATAAATCCTCGATTTCATATAATCCATGATCTGGATCAAGGTCTCAAGTGTGGACAATAAAATAGGTGACTCCCAAAGCTCAGTCTTGGGTGGGTGAGATGGTGAAAAATGTGATGGCGATGGCGGGTCAACGTCCGAGTCGTGAAACAGTTTATTAAGTGGATATATACAAAAAGGAGAATCAGGAGCAAGATCCTCTTGATAACAGGGAGGTGGATAGTCGGATATGTACAAAAGTCAAGAACAAAATCCTCCTGAAAAAATGGAGGTGTATCGACTGGAGGGTACGAGGGATATGCGAAGTCCAGATAAAAAGCACTCCAGTCATCCATCTCCAAAATAAGAGAAAATGATCAGGAGAACATGATGGTCAAATCAAGAGGTGTGAGAAAAAGGCACAAGTGCGCATAGAAGATTGAGGATGCACACAAACAATCAAAAACAAACACACACAAAACAATCCCCTCAATTCACATACTTAACACGGTGAAGATCATAAAAGTTCGATCTTTTTATCTTGTCTGTTTAAGAGTTAAGTGAGAAGATAAAAAATGCACAAGCATTTAGGAGGCCTGGTTTTGGAGAATTTTTTGATAATAGAAAAAGAGTCTACTTTTGATCCTCAAGCGGGTAGTCGAGTCGGGAAGGTCAAATCGAGAAATAATTGCGAATGGTGACCATTGCAAAAGAGTATGACATGTCAGAACAACTTTCTTTCGCTCTGGAGGTGGGCGAAGGCTTATCCCAGGACAGGGATGCGAGTCATGCGAAAGATGCTTGCTTGTAGCAGAGGTGGCTAAGATTAGCTAAGGAATAGGTAAGCTATGGACATTTGTGGCAGGTCTCTGAATGAGGCCTTGCTTTAACCTTAGTGTGTACGTGAGGAAATTAAAATGAATACAATGAGGGATTTATTCTCCTCAAGACAAATATTTTTCTTTATGGTCGTGTAATATTAGCAGTCCCAATTTGTTATCATTTTTTTATATTTTTAATAGAAATTCATGAGCCTAACGAGGGATCAATTCCTTAATCAACCTAAGTGAGCTAAATCAGAGGGAGAGAATTGGAAAAGCAATGCAAGCGACAAATCGATGATGAATGCTAAAGCATAAATGCTCAGCTTGCCTCCATCTCTCTACATACACGGATGCTAAGCAGAATTGAAATCTATCTATATGAAAATGCAAAACCAATGAAATCACTCTAGATGAGAAGATATTATTAGCATGAAGAACAATATGTAAACACTTAGAGAGGAACCAAAGGGTCCGCTCTTGAAGCCTCCTTGGTGCCCACTACAGTGGGTCCTGCAAGCTCTGTATGGAGAGCTCTCTCAGCGCATGGCTCCGAGACTAAGTGAAGAGCAATTCGAAATTTGACTAAGTCCAAACGAGTCTATAAGTACATATAGATATAATTAGGTGGGTGGATCTTAATCTATCGACAAACATATCCTACAACTAGGGCTCAATCACACAAAACAAAGAAAACAAAAATCATGAAACAAATAAAAAAAAGCGAGAAAAACCACATCTAAAACCGATGAGGCCCCCAAAGGAACCATCCCTCGGGCAGTGGACCTCGTAAAGTATGAAGAGTGTCTTAGAGAGTCCTGAACAATACAAATAAAAGTGACTCTCTCTCACTTAAATTACAAAATAATTACAATAAAATAAAAGTGGCTCTGTCTTCAAAATTCTCTGTCTCCTTTGGTGCTAGGTCAGAAAACTAAGCCAACTTCACGTAGGTGCGCAGGCACTACAAAGAGGGCCTCCCTCGATCCACGGTCCTCGTAACAAAGTCAACAAAGAAGATGGTTAGACAACTTAACAATAATATCGAATAAATAGAAAATAAATAAAGAAAAATATAGCCAAGCAAGAAGAGACAGGTAAAAACCAATCTACACGATGATGCTCCCCGGTAACTGCGTCGTGTGATAACGAGGATTTTGCGAGGGTCTAATGTAGTCTACGTAAGGCGAGAACTGCACTATCGCTGAAGAGACCACTCACGAAATCCCAGTTAATCAACAATTAACCCACAATAAGAATAAGGCAATGAAAAGAAAAATTTACGGAGTTAAAATTTATTATAACTCTACAATAGATATGTATAGTGTGCAAGGATGTAGAGGTCGAACACATGCAACAAATGAGAGAATGGTGCAAGTAAATGAAAAAATGTATTTTTGTGGGTTTTAATCTCATATTTTATTTATTTATTTTGTTTATAATTTTTACTTGTTTTTAATTTTATGTATAGATATAAATAGAACTAAAAATAAATAAAAATTACAAAATTAAATATTTTTGGGTTTAAAATAATTTTTTATAATTCTCATAAGTTTTTAAGTATTTTTGCCAATTTTCTATGGATTTTTAAAGTAAAAATATCCCAAATCAAGGAATAAATAAATAGGCTAAACTAAAATGGAAATTAAAAATAAGAAATATTGTCCAAAATTTTCCAAATCAATTTTAATAGATAAATAATAATATCAAGAAAATTAGAAAATATAATATGACATTTTTGGAATTTTTGATAATTTTTTAGATTTTTATAAATTATTTTTGAGCTTTTTATTTTTTAAGAGTTTTTATTGCTTTCTAGATTAATTTTAATTTCTAGTTTGATTTCTTGCATTTATATCAGGCTTTAATCGCTCAGATTAGCGTAAATAAACACGCTCGTAGTTCGTGGGAGCTCCGCTCCAACGAACCATCCACCATACCTCGTTTGTTCTTCGACCCACCTCTCACCCCCATCTTATTCTCATGTCGATTCCCTACGCACCACACCACTCCACTCCCCTAGATCCATTGTGGATCTGGCATTCAGATCTCCATGTCTATCGCCTTGCTGGAGATCCGTTGCGAACCATTCACCACCACCTCATGCCAACCGTCGAGACCCCCATAACCATCCTTGTTTTTGATTTCGATCTTTTGCAGGTTCTGGTGGGTCAAACGACTCCTTACGAGTCGATTTTGACCGAAGCTAGAACATCATGGGACGCTCTTCTTCCCCAACTCTGTCATATCACACCGACGAGCCCTGCGCAATTTTGATTCATCTAGAAGATAGAGGAAGTCACCATGAAGGTTTTACACCTCAGAGGAGGGTCTGAGACTATTGGAGCCACGTTGTATCGTTGGTCGAAGTTCATCCGTGAGGTGTTCTTCACGTGTTCCTCCAATTGGCCTCGGAGCCATCCGATCGAGCGATGTTCTTCTAGGAAAGCAACAAGCGTCAGATCTCCTCGAGACAGAGGTGTCAGATCATTTGGAGAGATCTAATCTTCATCGCCTGTGTCGAACCGTCAGTACGTAACGTGGGGTCGATGCATGGCAAGTAGAACGTGCATCAACGTTGGATCATGCCTTTGACTGGGTATTTTGCATTCTACACACATTAATTTTCTATTTAAATATTTAGTCTATAAACATTCCCCTATCATGTTAAATATTTGCAATATTTTCAAAACCACCCTATACTTTATTTTTATTGCTTTTTGGTCCTCCGCTAGCTCACCTCATGTGGCCATCCACGTGAGGTGCACGGATTATTCACTAGAGCCCTAGAACTTTTGTATTTCAATTTTGTCCATTAAATATTTATTACCGTGCTATTTTTTAAAAAAATATAGAAAGGCCTCTCACTTTTATTTTAATTACATATATGACCCTGCTATTTCATTGATTTTTTGTGCATTTCTTCCTTTTATTAAATATAGTGTATGTATCACCGACTTTGATTTGGAGCAACATAGAGGGAGTCAAAGTTGGATCCAAAATGACTAAAATGGAAGGGAGCTCAGGTGGGTGTGATTTATAGGATGACGTAGTGAGGCCAAAGAATGAGGCAATCAGAATGATGCGATGATCCAATCCTCGAGGAAGTGGTGTGGCGTGAAAGCCCTTCGATCAATGAGATAAGCTCTGAAGACATCAACCCAAGAGGATGAATGAATACTCGGGGGAAAATCGAAGAACAAGGTTCAAAGGCTATGTCTGACAGAAGGATGACCTAGGGAGAAGAGTTGACCGGGGGTCAACTCGACTCCCCGTGGTTGGTCCACATGGACCAACCGGAAAAAGGCAAGTCTAAATTATTTAGAAATAAGATAATAAATAATAAATGATTTTTAAAATAAAGTTATAAAATAAAAAATTTTTATTATTTTTTGAAGGATTTCATTATGATTTTTATTTATTTTTTCGAGGTTATTTATTACAAGTTTATTTTTAGGGTTATTTTATAGGTATATTCATATATGTTTTAGGTATTTTATTTTCATTTTGTATTTTTGATTTTATTATTTGATTTTATTATTTTATAAATTATAACTTATTTTTATATACATATATATATATTGTATTTTTTTGATATAATATTTACACTTAATTAAATATAGGTGTATATTATATATGTATATGTATTGTGTATTCATGTATGTATTTTAGTATATTATTTTATTTTATGGTTTATTTGTAGTTTCATTGTGTTTTTAATATGTACATATGTTATAAATAATATTTAAAAAATTATAAAATTATAAAAAATATAAAAAATATAAAAATAAATATTTTATTCAGGTATATTGTACAATAAGGGTACAAAATCTAACTTTCACACCTTACCTTCAAAAAATATGAAACCACTTTTATTAAATAGCTTGCTAAAAGTTATATACAATTAAAGTGATTTGGATGCATTTTGAGTTTTTATTTGAGATATATGGGTCTGCGAATTTGATATTTTGGAATCTTATTTAGAGTATAACTTGTATACTATATATTATTTTTGTATAAACTCAATTTTGTATTTTTCTATATATTATTGTGTACAAATTTCATATACAAAGTTTCTTTATTTGAGGTATATATAATCAAAAATAAAAAATGTGCCAAAAATGAATTAACAAAGAATAAATAAATATGATTTATTGATGAATTTTGGCCCTTATGTTTCCCTACTTTATTCCTTGTTGACTCAGTCATCATGATGCCTGGGTCTTGGGGTTAGGGTCGTAAAATATCTCTAGCATTTTATTCTTATTCTTATTCTTTTCTTTATTCTATAATCTTGGCATTAAAAAATGTATTTTATATACAATAAATGAAATAAAGAATGAATGTTAATTTGTATAAAATAATGCTATTTACATGCATTAGCTAGGTTTTTAAGACCAAAATGATAATATAAAGGTGACGAGATGGGTATTCATGAGTCTCGTAATTTTTAATCCATTGGAGCGCTCCTTCTTTCAGAGAGAATATGAAGCCTTCCATATAAATGTGCTCCTTTTCTACCCTAGCAATACAAATGGTGTCACATGCTGATATGAAGTCATGAATATATAAAAAAGGATCCTCGATTTTATTTCCATAGAATTTGGGTATTAAAGAGATTGAGGTCGGTTTTATTTTGAAGTCTCCAACTTCTGGTGGAATTGGACCAAATAAACCACATCTTCGATCATAGGATTGTAGTGGGTGTTGATAGATGGTGGTTGATTCAATGGCGTAATTATTTGGCAAATCTCAACATTTTCCTCTCTCATTGGGTTGGGCAGGTTCTCCTCCCCCATATTCCTAAGATCTAATTTAGAATTAGTTTTTTCACAAGGATGGGATGGGTGAAGTTTTCTTTTGTAGGTTGGATCGTAGTCAAGCGGTCCTCGAAGTGAATTATTTAGATATCTAAGACCGCACATGCACAAAACAAACACAATACAAATATTGATTAAACTCAACACTAGTTTCAACAGATGCAATTATCTTTTCAACTTTATTTATTCCTCAGAAAAATCAAGCACACAAAAAATATTTTAACCTAAAATATATTTATAGATTAAGGACTGGCCTGAATTTATATGTTTAGTTGCATTCACTTTTAGCTAGTATGGATGAATTCCCATTCATCACTCTTTATTCTTTTATTTTAGCTAGATATTTTGGCAAAATACCATGCATATAGTTGTAAATACAATAAGATACCAATAAGCATGCATATGTTAAATAGCAATAATTAGCATGCATTTGTGCAGAAATAAAAGAATAAAGAATAAAAGAAAAAGAGAGAAATATTTATAATAAATATTGAATGACCTGAACCCAAGAGAGGGCTCAACATGGGCCATATCGCCAAATAAAATGATTAGAGCGAGATAGGGACATTCAACCTTGTACATATGCCCTTTATGTATATAAATAATTTATTTTCCAAAAATAAAAATGTGTTTTTATTACCTTGTATATATTTCTAAAAATAAAAAAAAATGATAAAAATAAAATTAAAATAAAAACAAAATAATTTCTCTCTCTCTCCCTCTCCACCTTGTACATACCATGTATATATGTATACATTATTATTTATTTCACCCTTGTAAATAAACAATAAAAATAAAATAAAAATTATTTTATAACCCAAATTTTATGTTGTAAAGAAATAAAATATAAAATTGGGGTTTTGTACAAAAATAAGAAAATAAAAATAATAATATAAAATACATAGGTATTTTATACTTGTATATAATATAGTATATTGTATATACCTTAATTTATTTTTCAAAAAAATAAATAAAAAATACTAAAAAATACTTTGAAAATAAATAAACATTTTTCATTTTGTAAATATTTTAAAATAAAATCGTTTTCTATTTTTTATTTAATTTACAAATCTTTTCTTTTTCCTTTTTTCTGATTGGTTCAGAGGGGTCGTTGACCCCCGGTCAACTCCTTCCCCCCCTCGGACCAACCCGCGCCCAGATCCGAGTTTCGTGCCCCACTTCTCGAAATTTTCTCACCCAGATCTCTCACCCTCTCGCCCTAGCGGATCCCTAGGCGGTGGCAGATCGCCCTCGGTTCGCGAGCCTGTGCCTGTTCTTCCTCATCTCCTGGAATTGCGTATAAATTCTTCCATCTGATTCCCAGCTCAGTGGCTCGCGCCGTAAGCCCTCATTCTACCCTAAAGATCTTCCCCTCGATGACATCGACCGAATGCACCCTTTGGTGGCCGGAAAGAGAGCCTGCAGCCGTTGCTCATGGCACGTGGCCGGAGCGTCGCCACGTTCGAGCCTCCCCGCCCACCGCAGCGTGGTCGAGCAAAGACCAACATCGTTGCATTCCCCTGGAGCTAAGGATTGTTCTTGGACCCTCAGGTAGACCCTTCATCGATCCTAGTTCTACTTTATCGGAAATCTTTCATCGGTCCTCCTCCGGCTCCGACCCGACGACCGGAGCTCCACCAGCCATAGTTAGCTGTTCCGATCGACTTCTCTATCCACTGTCATTATCCTTCCGCAGCCTGATCATCCAGATTTTGGCTAATCGAGCCAAGATCAGGTCAGGTTCCACCCCTCACCTTCGCCGGAACCTCCCCTCACCGTTCCCCATCGCTTCCATTCGTGTTTCGTCAAATAACCCTCACCGGAGCATTCCTCTGAGCAGAGGTTGTCGTTTACAGGTCAGAAGATTCACGATTACCTCCCAACTCGCATCTCACCCACCTCGCCGGAGTCATCCCAGGTCACCACCCCCTTCCCGAAGATCTGACCGGTGGTTTCTATCCGCCACCGCCATCCGATGCGGAGGTGCGTCACTAGATGAACCCCTCTTCCTGATCGGTCATCAGCCGCTTGGAGCACCACCAGTCCTCCGGTGAACTTCGCCAGGGAGGAGTTCGTCTAGGGCCATCCTCTGCCGTTGGATCATCATTGCAGTCCAGACTCCATCACTACCGTCCATCGCTTGCGCCTTGTCAGGCCGTTAGATTGGGTATCTGACAACCCCCGTACATCCACGTCCGCTGGACAACTGTTGGCCCCTACTGTTTATCCTATTCGTACTTTGGTCCTCACTGTCAGGCTGCACGTGCGTCGTCACGTGCATATTTGGATATTTACATGGATGACCTCGGGTTTTCTTTGATGTTATGAAATGAAGTTTAAGTTTTATTATTTACATCCATACCCTTGTACATGGTTTATTTGGACATGTGCTGAATTAATTGTGAAAATTGCAGTAGCCCCCTAGAACTTTTAAAATGTGTTATCATTTAGTCCTGGAAGTTATTTTTCTTACATAATCGTCCCTGTGTGCTGTATGCGTTTGATTGGTTGAATAAAATATCAAATCTCATCCAAACTTCACAAAATTTGGATACGGCTCCTGCCAATGTGTAAATTTTTTTGAATTTTTTAACCCTTTTTGTTTTCATTTTCTATTTTTAAAAATTAAAAAAAACCTCTAAATTTGCTATTGTCTAATTTGAAAAATCAACTAAAAAAATTAAAAACCTCCAAAAATTCTAAAAATCTTAATGTTTGCTCGTTGTGTTGTGTTTTTGATTCAGTTCGATTTTCGTTGCATTTAGACTTATAAAACCCCGAAAAATTGAAAAACCCTTAAACTTGGAAAAATCATTAAAAAAATCCTAAAAATTCAAAAACATGCAATTCCGGATTCTTTAGTTAGATTTTTATTTTTAGTTTTAAATAAATTTGTTGCTAGAATTTTATAGGCTATTTGGATATTTTTAAATAGCCTTTAGATTCTGGCTGCACAGTACCTTTAATTTTTATCCTTGTTTCATTTTTAGAAAATTCATTAAAAATCATAAAAATCTAAAATAACAAAAACACTTGAAAATCTATAAAAACCAAAAATATTTTCATTTTAATTTTCTGATCTGTTTTGGTGTTAAATAAATAGTCGTTTGTGTCTTTTTTGACTTCTTTTACTTTTTTCCTAATATTGAAAAATCCAAAAAAATTAAAAGCTTAAAAATCAACCAAAAATACTTGTCTTTGATTTCCGAATACCTCGTAGGTTTTTCCAAATCGTGCTCCTTGAGTTCGACCCCGGTAGCTATACCAGGTAAAATAAAATAGCGAGATCACTGTTTTTGACCTGATTTGTTTGATATTTTGATTGGCGGTCTTGATTTTTCTTGATTGACTTCGATCCAGGAGGTTGAGGTTGCAACGACCATTGACACCTTCTTACCTCGGTCGCTCGGTTTTTCGGGTCATCAGAATGGCGTCATTGCCGGGGAGCACAGCTTAGTAGTCGGTTTTCTCATCTTTTTCGGCTTTTGATTTTGCTTACATTTTCTAGCATTTATTTCTGTTCCATTTATTATCATTTATAAATAATTATTGTTTGACACATTTTTGTTCTGATTTTCTTGCGAGGGCCCGACGATCGAGGGTGGCTTTCTTCGAAGAGCCGAAGCACCCGCGAGATTCGAAGGCGGCTCGTTTCTGCATCGAGCCGCAGGAGGACGCAGGAGGATCAGAGCAGGAGTGCGGAGAGCGTAGCTTAGTTTTAGATTAGTTTTATTTCCTGCATATTAGTGTTGTAATAATGCAGGGATAGAGAAATACTTTCAGACTTGGTGTGATCTCGGGGTCTGTTTCGTCGAGCACCGGTGTGCTCGGGGGACCTCACTGCAAAGTTTCATCGGGTTTTTTTTCACATTTATTTATTGCTTATATGATTTTAGAGGATTTAGCCTTAGGATTTTCTCTGATTGTGACATAATTAATTAAGGCCAAACCCTAATTATCTATGTGTGCCTATAGTTCGATAATTGGACTTAATTAATTAAATCACTAAGAAAAAGACGGATTAATTAGGCTCGAGTCCACGTGCCGTAAGGAACCACATATAACGCGTGCAGTATCCGTTGTGGTGGACACCGAGTGGTTCCTAAGATCGAACTCAGGACTCAGCTTGATTACCTTACTACCGTGCTTATCGTGTAGAAACTGCTTCGTCTAAGGCCGTTTTCCTCGTGCATCATATAAGTAGTTTTATTTCAGTCTTTATTTATGCGCGGATCACTCTGCATGTACAGAGCTGGAGTCAGGTATGCGTTTCTTACTCTGTATGCATCATCGTGTTTGATCGCCCATCGGCTTTTTCGCCTTCTCCCCTAGTTTTTGGACTTAAAATAACCATGAGAACCGAAAAATTCGTTAGGCATTGTTTGTTCTGAAAAATACCTAAAAAACAAAAAACTATAAAATTGGGACTGCTAAACACACTTGACCCTAAAAGATACCTCACTTAAACATTTGTCTTGGGAGAGTAATCCCCTCATTGGTTGGTTTGGATGAGCGAGAGAGTGACCCACACACTAGGCTAGAGCCACATCCGATTTCTTGACAGACTACCGGCCTTTTATACGGGACAGTCTGTTGGGAGTATCAGATTCCTATCAGCTCACTTAATCGCTCTGAAAGACTATCTGATCACCTAATAAAATTTGACAAGATAATTGACCCAACCTTTACGGTCTTCAGCTCCGCGTTGAGTAGGTGAGTCAGGGGTTTGCTTTCTCATCTTGTGTGTTTCCAGATCTCATCCGCATTCACTCGCCAGATCGAGATGATGGGCAGGAGGTCTCTTAGGCATCCCTTGGCTGCACCGCTTTAAGCACTCCAGCCCGCTCATCTAGGTTGGTTCGTGAGAGCCGAGACTCGCTCTCCGAACCCGAGTTTGATTCCGCCCAGTTCCCTCTCGATCACCCTTCTACCAGTCCTGAGGTTCCCGAGCAGAGACTGCAACAGATACTAGATGATTTATCGGCACCTGAGTTTGGGTCTTTTGCCTTTGTAGAGACCATGGCCAGCAACGAGGAGCGCACTAATGGACCCCGTGTTACAGAGACATACGTGTTGGATCAGAGTGCCATCAACACCACCCTGTTAGCCTCTCTGGAGACCATGTAGCGTAAGATCATAGACCAAGGGACGTTCATGGTGGAGATGCGACGGGAGATGGAGAGACTGAGAGCAGACAGAGATCAGCCGAGAGCTGACGAAGAGGGAGACATTCCATACAGAAATCAGCCTGAGGAGCCAGTCCTGCCAGCACCACCAGCCCAACCGATGCGAGAGTTGCACAACCCCGGATCGATGCTCACACACAGATGGATAGTGCTAGCAGCGATTGTGGGGGACTTCAAGTTCCCCCCTCAGATGATTCAGCTTCTTCCCCGCTTCCATGGACTCGCTACTGAGGAGCCACACCTCCATCTCCAGGAGTTCGAGATGATCTGCAGTATTGTCCACGATCGGCATGTAGACGAGGACATCATCTGGATGATTGCCTTTCCGTTCTCCCTCGTAGACCACATGGGAGCAGCTCCGAACCGAGTACTTGAACACATACTATCTAGTCGGTCGAACGAATGTAGTCAGGGTCTTGATCATCAACTTCTCCATGCTCCCCAATGAGCAATTCCACGAGGTATGGGAGAGGTTCAGAGAGCTCACAGACCGGTGCCTACACCACGACATATCCAAGCCCAACCTTGTTGAGTTTCTTCTACGGGCTTACAATGGAGTTGCAGGGGCTCGTCAATGCATCTTGTGGGGGTTCGTATATTACCAAGGACGAGGATCAGGTTTGGGCCATCTACGAGGAGATGGCCGAGAACTATACTGTAATGTTCTAGACCCGATTATACACTCAGGGGAAGCCCCATCCACTAGTCGTGTCCTATCAAAGGATAGCACGAGTAGAGGCCGGTCCTTCTACATCTACAGCAGTCGTAGTGTAGGCGGAGTCTACAGGTGCTGATATGGGGATTATCAGCGAGAAGTTGGACCGGATAGAGCTGACCGAGAAGAAGTAGTGCTAGGGTATGTCACAGATTGATCATATGGCACAAACGCTGAGTGACCTGAAGACCCTGATCATGTGTCTCCAGGAGGCACAAACGGCTTCTCAGCCCCGTCTCAGGTCACGGGCAGATCCGAGCAGCAGCGGCAGTTCGTCTCAGCACTCCAACCAGCCCAGACAGGTCCACCATGTTCAGGCGGAGTCATACCAGCATCTGCAGCAGTTCTACTAGCCACCACCATCCCAAGACATATAGATGGTGGTCTACTAGCCAGATCAGCCCCTGACAGTCCTTCCCCCACCCACGTACGAGCAGGAGCCATTGATGGAGGTCAACGGGATCTGGTATGACCGACCTCAGCCTGGGATCCGACGAGACCATCCCGGATTCCGTTGGTTGGCCGGAGGTACCAGCTCCCAGCAGCAGCCTCCAGTTCAGGGTGGCCAGTACGACCAGCAGCGAGAGCAGCAGCAACCCCAGTTCCCATCACAACAGCAGCAGGCACATCCATACTAATGGCATGGTCCTTGTCTCTATCAACAGAGACAGTCTTGGAGGCAGCCGCAGCAGCCTCAGTAGTATCACTCCCAGTACCCCTCTCACTCTCATCATCAGCATCAACCTCAGTTTCAAAGAGGCCACCCGTCAGGTTCTCACGGGCCACCTATGAGAATCCCGCTCTGGACAATCTAGCCCGCCTCATGTCCGAGCAGCATGCCACCTTCTGACGGGAGATGGACGAGTTCAGGCAGGAGATGAGAGAGATTGTGAGAGGGAAGTCCGTCATTCCTGCCCAGATTGAGTCGAACCCGAACAACCTAAAGAGGAAGTCTGAGCAGGTAGAGTTCACAGAGATTACCGCTCCTAATGCTTCTCTTGGTGATGTTTCTGCTTGTCACTTTGATGTTGACTTTGTTACACTTAGGAGCGGTAGGATGCCAACAGGTGGTGCCTCATCTGAGAGACGACCACTCGCAGCTTCAGGAGCGCCAGATGAGGAGGAGAGCGGTGCTGATGCCGCTCGCGATGATGATGATGATGGTGGCACTGACACCACCAAGGACGTTGATCCAGCCGGCGGTACTGAAGCCGCCATTTCACCAGATTCAGGAGGAGGTGGTACTGATGCCACCCGATGTGATGCTGAGCCAGAGCGCGGTACTGACGTCGTGACCCAAGATGTCGTAGGTGGTACTGAGGCCACCATTTCTGTTCCGGTTGCATTTCCATATGTTTCTGTATCTCATGACATTTTTTTGAATAAAGGAAAGGGTTATTTTTCTCCTAACGAGTCCATCTGTGATTATTGGTGATGTTTGTATGGATTCGTTGATGCCGCAGCAGCAGGGACCTGTTCCTAGCCTTCCATCCGAGGAGGGCCAAGCCATCCGCTTTCCCCAAGTACTCCGCTTGGCTACGGAGATCAAAAAAGAAAGTCCTAAAAAGTCCCATCAGTTAGAGTTTAGCCAGCAGATGATAGACAGATTCCAGATACAGCTGACTCTACATGAGACTTTAGAGCACATCCCCCTCTTCCAGAGGAACCTTAGAGAGAGGACCACCATTCGCAGGAAGAGGAGGAACCACCAGTCAGAGATCCATGTGCTTACTCGTGCCACCTGCTTCGCCATCTAGAACCGTTTGCCAGCCAAGAGGCCAGATGCAGGGGCTCCCTATGTCAGATGTCACATACATGAGCAGAGGTTCAATCGGACTCTATTAGACAACAGTTCTTTGATTAACCTACTTCCAACAGTCTTACTCGACCGCTTCGAGTTTGGCCCTCTTAGACAGAGCAGGACGGTCCTTCAGTCTGCTTATCGATCTGTCAAGAAGCCGAAGGGGCTATTGAAGGACGTTATCGTCACAATTCAGAGCCTACAATTCCCTGTGGACTTCGTAGTGTTGGACATGGAGATACCTGAGTCTGTGACCGATACCCCCATCATTCTAGGACGTCTGTTCTTGGCCATAGCCAAGGCAGTGTCCGACCATGATAGCGGGAAGGTGTACTTTCCCATCGAGGGCGAGAATATACAAATAGAGACGATCAATGAGACTAGAGCGCAAGATTCAGCTTGCTCTGAGCCGCTCACAGATTTAGAGCATATGACAGAGGCAGAGCAAGACATTCACCAGGAGTGTGATTTTGTGATCACAGATGATGAGGCAGTTTGAGCAGACCCCGTTTCACGAGCCATCGTCTCAGATTCAGACCCCACTGATGCTTAGATTCTAGTAGAGGAGAGCTTGGAGAGCACATTCCCGGCAGAGGATACTTTTGAGGTAGCATACCAGGTTCCCGATCGCGAGCCAATTGATTTATTTGATTCAGATTCAGATCCCTCGGATTCATACATTGATTGGGTAGAGTTTGATGACATGATTTCGTATCTGATTTCCACAGAGCCAGCAGCTAGGGTGGAGACCAAACCGATTCAGAGTACAGATACATCAGCAGAGCAGTCTTCACCAGATCTTGATTTTCAGTGAGAGTTCTCATTTTCCCATGCAGATTTGGTCGCATTCACTCAGATATTTCAGAGGCCAGATCTGCCATCTCCCAGTTGCTCAGAGTGGAAGACCTTGCCGCAGTCGTTGAAGTATAGGTTCCTTGCGGGTGAGCATGAGATACACCCAGTCATTATCTCAGCAGATTTGACTGGAGAGCAAGTGTCTCGTCTAATGGAGATTCTTGAAAAGAACTGCAAGGTGATAGGATGGAGCGTAGCCGATCTTCAGGGGATAAGTCCGGCCCTGTGCTCCCACCATATCTATCTCGAGGAGGACGCGAAGCCGTCGCGTGAGTTCCAACGACGGCTAAATCCGAATCTTTGAGAGGTTGTCATGAAGGAAATTTCAAAATGGTGGAGCGCCAATTTTATCTACCCCATCTCCAACTCCAAGTGGGTTAGTCCATTACATGTGGTGCCCAAGAAGACGGGCATCACTACAGTTGTGAGTGAGTCTGGAGAGGAGATCGTTACCCGGGTACTCACTTCTTGGAAGGTCTGTGTAGACTACAGACGATTGAATCAGTCCACCAAGAAGGATCATTTCCTGCTACCTTTTATTGATCAGATTATAGAGAGGCTAGCAGGGAAGAGTCATTACTGCTTTCTTGACAGGTACTCCGGATACAATCAGATGGCCATTGCGTCAGAGGACCAGGACAAGACTACATTCACCTGTCCCTTTGGGACATATGCTTTCAGACGCATGCCCTTTTGGTCTATGCAACGCTCCGACGACATTCCAAAGGTGTATGTTATCCATATTTTGGGACATGGTGGGTGAGTGCTTGGAGGTCTTCATGGACGACTTTTCGGTCTACGACAATGGGTTTGATGCTTGTCTTGAGTGTCTAGACCGCGTCCTACAGCGATGCATTGAGGTCGACCTTGTTTTATCTTGGGAGAAGAGTCACTCCATGGTGACTCAAGGGACGATGCTTGGCCACATCATCTCCAACAGGGGCACAGAGGTTGATCCGGCCAAGGTGGATATCATTAGAAAACTCAATCCACCATCCAAATTGCGACAGTTATGGTCTTTTGTGGGGTACGTCGGTATCTACCAACGATTCATTCATGATTTCAGCATGATTGCCCGGACGTTGACTGATTTGCTGACCAAGGACACCGAGTTCATAGTTGATGATAAGTGTCTTGCATCATTTGAGACTCTCAAGAGTCTAGTTGTTGAGGCTCTTGTCCTCCAGCCGCCTGATTGGTCTCTCCCATTCGAGATCATGACGGATGCCTCTGATTTTGCCGTGGGGGCCGTGCTAGGATAGAGGAGAGATGGATTGCCTTTTGCCATTCACTGCGCTAGCCGTATTGGATGCCGCGCAGCAGAACTACACAGTCATAGAGAAGGAGATGCTAGCCATAGTCTTTGCCCTACATAAGTTCAGATCATACAACATTGGATCTAGAGTGACTATTTACACTGATCATACCGCCATCAGGTACCTCATGGCAAAGAAGGATGCCAAAGTGAGATTGACTAGATGGATCCTTCTAATCCAGGAGTTTGATATTGAGATTAAGGATAAACCTGGAGTCAAGAATGTGGTGGCGGATCATCTCTCCTGATTAGAGCATCTTGAGGATTCTGAGCAGATTGATCCTATTTGTGAGACCTTCCCCGATGAGGCGATCCTTGCTATCGCCTCACTTCCGTGGTACGCTGACATTGTGAACTATCTTGTCGCCAAGAAAGTTCCACAGGGTCGGTCCAGGCAGAGACTTGAGACCTTCCTAGCGAAGGCCAAGTCTTACCATTGTGAGGATACCATCCTTTACCATGAAGGAGGGGATAGTGTCTGGCGATAGTGCATTCCTCAGGAGGAGCACCATAGCATCCTCATCTACTGCCACAAGCTAGAGGCAGGAGGACATCACTCTGGGAGGAGAACGACACAGAAAGTGCTCCAATCTGGCCTATGGTGGCCTACTCTCTTCAAGGATTCTGATGAATTCGTGAAGAGATGTACTGTCTGTTAGAGGATGGGCACTTTGTGACAGCGTGATATGATGTCGATGCAACCCATTCACTTCTGTGAGGTTTTTGACGCATGGGGCATCGATTTTATGGGTCCATTCCCTAAGAGTCAGGGATTCGAGTACATTCTGTTGGCCGTTGATTATGTGAGTCGTTGGGTTGAGGCCATCCCCGCCCGAACCGCAAATGCTAGGACTGTTTGCAGATTTTTGAGGAAGAATATCATTTCACGGTTCGAGGTACCTCGAGCATTGATTTCTGACGGAGGGTCTCATTTCGTCAACGACAAGGTAAAGGCCCTTGCTAGCGAGTTCAACATAGACCATCGAGTAGCCACTCCATACCATCCTCAGACCAATGGTCTTGCTGAAGTGTCGAACAAGGAGATCAAGACTATATTGCAGAAGGTTGTCCGCCCTGACCGAAAGGATTGGTCACAACTTTTGGACTCGATCTTGTGGGCATATAGGACGTCCTTCAAGACTCCTTTGGGTACATCTCCCTTTCGCCTCGTTTAGGCCAAGCCCTTCCATTTATCTGTTGAGATAAGACATAAGTCACTTTGGGTTGTTACAGAGATACTTTTGGATCCAATGAGTGTAGGAGACCATAGGAGGGCAGAATTGGCAGCCCTGGAGTGATGAATCCACGATTCATCATCTCAATATATTGATCTTAGCAAGATCTCCGAGTAAAATCCCAGAAAAATGTCCATAAAATCAATAAATTAACAAAATGACTCTTGTAAATAAAACTCACTAATTATTGTATATTAGATTGTACAAAATAAATTACACATAAAAAGCCGCAAAATCAAAGGAGTTTTATACATGTAAATAGCCCAAAACTTTATGTATTTTTAATAATTTCATATCAACTCCTTTTTGGCTAATTCTTTCTCCAACATGTTCATATCAATGTATATAAAAATACAAAAATACAAATTAGAAAAGTAAACAAAAATTGTACATGGTGTTTTGTCTTCTTTTGTAAATTCTCCACTATTTGTCTTCTCTCTTTATTTTATTGTATTTAAAGTAGCCAACTCTATTTATCTATTTATTTATTATTTAAATTCTATTCTCTACAATAACCACCAATTCAACTCCATTATTCCACCATTTTTCCCAACTTCCCATTCAACTCCATTAATAATACAACTTCCCATTCAACTCCACCACTTTAATAACCTCTCATTCCATCATCTTTATATACATGTCATTCTCCTCATTTTTGCCTTTGATCCATCTTTATGTGAGGAGAGCCTAGTTCCATGAGTTGAATCGGTGACAGCGACGCAACCGCGGTCGAGCGACGACGGCCCTCTCTCCGGTGTGATCCGTTGTTTTTTTGCCAACATCGCAGCCGCAACCGCGCGCTGCTCGAGCTCATCGCACGCCGGCGATTTGAGCGAAGACCGTGCTCACGAGAGCACTCCATAGGCGACAGTTTTCATCGTAGGTAAAGTTTCCCTTCATTTTATAACCGTTGTTATTTTCTCATTTTTTTATCACATTACCACACCCATCATCATTTCAATACATCTTCATTTGTTCCACATCATCCATTTTATCACCTTCATAACCTTCATCATAGCATTTTTATTCCCACATTTATTACCCCCTGTTTTAACAAAATTAAAAAAAATATAAAAAAATTTAAAACAAAAAAGGGTTCCTTCATTACCACCACCATCACACCATTTGTTTTCTCCCATTTGTTTAAATCCTCATCTTCATCACCATCATCACAGTTTTTCTTTCCACCATCATTTCATTCCCTGTTTAAGAAAATTAAAAAATTTAAACAAAAAAAAATCTCTTTTTATTACAGCAGTAAAAAGAATTAAAAAAACATTTAAAAAAATTAAAAAAAATAAGAAACGCAGCAGCGGTGGGAGCACCCACCGGCGCCGCCTCCTCTTCCAACCGCCGCCAGCCGGCGACCTCCTCGCCGCCCCCAGCTCCACGCGAGCGGCGCCGCCCCTCCAGCCGACCAGCGGCGGCCCGCCACGCTGCTCCAGCAGCGGCTTTGCCGCACACCACCCGCCGGCCCCTCCAGAAGTCCCCACCGCCGCCCCCTCTCCAGGACAGCCGCGCCACCGTCCCTCCGTCACCGCGCGCCGCCGCCGCCGCGCGCGTGGCCGCGCCCAGGCCGCCAGCCACCGATCCGCTGCCGCCGCCCCATTGGGTTCTCCACCTGCGGCTCCATCGTGAGGAAGAAGAAAGGGTAATTTTTTTATTTCTTTATGTAAAAATTGTATATATGTTTTGTTAAGTTTTTGTAATTACATTTCAGTCCCTGTTCATGTTTCTATTGTCAATTTTCAATTTCCGTTTTGCACATAGACCCCTGTATTTATAGATTAATTTGGACCTCTCTTTTGCATCATTTTATGCAATAAAAAATATTTTTATATTGAGCAACTTATCCTCTGTAATGTGAGTATATACTCATTTGTATTTTTATGGCAGTTGGGTAATTAATTAAAAATGGTTAACTGAAATATTGCATATTTTACCCAATTTGGACTCTTAAAATTATATCTCACACACGGTTGCTTTAAAAACTCTAAAAAAATTATATGTGATGCCTTGAAGCGTAAAGAACTTACTATCCAAATTTCATTCAAAATGGAGATGTCTTGTGATTGCAATAAATTGTAGAGTGTTTCTAGTATTTGATTTTTAATTAAATCCACGTATATCCTTTTTGCGAAATTTTAACTCTCCTGGATTGCTTATTTAAATACCTACTTGAGATAATTCGCACTCTGATTAATTTGATAACGTGAATTTATTAGAAATTATTTACTCACTGTCACTCTGATTTCACTAAAAAATCCATAAAAAATTCATAACTTGTCAAAAAATTCTAAAAATATTACTGTAGCTTCCGTGCATCATCTTTTAGTTCCAGTAATTTTTTCATAATTTTTTCTTTCTGTTTGTGTGATAAATTGCGAAAAAAACCCATAAAAAGTGTGCATTTTCATTATTGCATTTTAACCCCTAAAATTCTAAAAAAATATGTTTTGCATTCATCACTGGATTAGGATTCTAGAAAAAATACGAATTGGCTAAATTGAACTTCTTTTCCATTAAAATTAATTTGGCCTTGTTTGTGTTTTCTAAGTGTCTTGATTCACTTGCATTTGTATTCTTGTTGCATAAAAAAATCTAAAAAATACCGCACTAAAATCTAAAACTTAATTTTTGAATTAACCCCAAAGTTGTTCCTTTGCCTCCCTGTGTTCGACCCCGGACTTGCCCGGGATATAAATTAAGCCGAGACACTCTTCACGGAAATCCTTCTCTCGGTTCTGACCGAATTAAACACCGTATTTAGCGACTCGTCAGATGGCGCCGTTGCCGGCATCTGACGAGCCGCTAAATACGGTGTTTAATTCTGTCACGTTGTAATACGTGTACTTAGCGATTCGGTCAGAACCGAGAGAAGATCTCCGTGAAGAGTGTCTCGGCTAATGGAGGTGGCTGCTGGAAAGAGTGGGTGTAGGATTGGTCCTGCTCCCACAGCTGGGGTTGCCCTGACACCAACTGCTCCTGAACATGGTGAACTCGATATACGGGAGCAGAGGGTGCAATCACGGCAGGTATCTTTATCTTAGATACCCTATCAGTCAACTCCTCCATTTGTTTTGGGATCTTGGAGACGCTCCGATCTAACTCATCAATCCTCATGTCGATCCTCTCTACTACAGTAAGCTTGTCAGCAAGGAGTCCCATGCTAGGGATCACATCCTGAGAGAGATCGACTACAGCTGGTTTTCCCCCTCCAGATGAGAGTGAACTTGGGGATGGTGTATAGGCCCTGCTGGCCATCTGTGAGCGGATAGTTTCAGCCATCTGCTCGAATACCCTCCAGACGGTATCCGCTCCTCGAGATGTATAGCTGCCTCCACATGCAACGCTCACTAAACCCTGCATCTCAGGGTTGAGACCAGTGAAAAATGATTGGACCAAGATGTTATCATTTAGTCCATGACAGGGACACTTCTGCAAGATGTCCTTGAATCTTTCCCAAGCATCACAAAAAGCTTCATGGGGTAATTGGGAAAAACTCGTAATGCGCGTCCTCATCATGTTAGTTCTACTCAAAGGGTAGAACTTCTTAAAAAACAGGTCCTTGAACTGGGCATATGTGGTGACGGCGATCCCAAGATTCTTTACCCAGTAATCAGCTTTGCCACCCAAGGCAAATGGAAGGGCTTTGAGCCTAATATAATCCTGGCTAACATTTTGATGGGAATGCTTCTGAGGAACCATATGCATTCCTAAGGGACTTTGAGCCAACTGAGAACACTGTGCCTTACCAGAGACGTGTGCTGACCCTGCATGAGTATTACAATGCATATGGTGACTCATCTGATGATGAACCTCTGGTCAGAACCTCACACACACTACATCCAGGACATACAGCAAAGGAGACAACTAGGACCAAATTGACCAATCTTGATAAATCGGTTGCTCCATCCTATAGTCGGTCATCTGGTAAGAAGAAGAAGAGTATTGATTCCTCGAGGTGTTCCCCCGAACCCCTCAAGACTTGTCACTCTCCTCTTCCTCTTCATGCTTCAGGTTCTAGAAAACCGATTAAGAAAGTTGCCTTCGACTTACCAGAGAAGGAACTTTCTGAGGAGTCCTCATCAGGTCCGGATGAGGTGATCTATATGAGTGAGCTCAGTTCAGCTGTTCTGAAGCCATATTTGAGCAAGCAGCCATGTGTCGACCCTCGCTGGACGTTCCCCACACCTCACTATTATTCCTCTACGAACGATTCTGACAGCGACACATATGTATACTACCCACCCCCTCGCTCCCGCAAGAAGGTCCGTCACAAACCTTCTTAATCCCTGTACAGATTCAATCACTCTTGTACATTCTCCCCTCTTTGTATATTCTCCAGATCACATCGGTTCTCACACTTACTCTTGTCCTATACTTAGGCTTACCAAGAGCCTAAGTATAGGGGGAGCCGATGCCCGCCATGTGTATATACTCATCCATTTCTCCTCTTGACCTCGTCCGCCCCATTTTTTTGCTCTTCTTCTACACTTAGGCTGTCCAGAGCCTAAGTATGGGGGGGCGGATCGACTTCTATACTATTTATAATTTTAGCCATCCTACGCTTAGCACGAGCTATATCTTTTTCTCGCTTCTTGTGCCATGAGGACATAGCACATGCTAAGTATAGGGGGGCGTGTATATATTACATATATACTTTACCCATAGCTCGTACTTTCACGTATTTTTGTATATATTATACAATAATTATGGGGTGGGTAAAAAAAACTTTTAAAAAAAACTTTTAAAAAAACTTTTCAAAAAAAATGTTTTTTGTTCTCTTTTCTTATTTGCTCTAAAAAATCTTTTCAAAAAAATGTGTCCTTTCTTATTTATCTATATTTTTCAAAAAAAAAGATAAAAAAACCTTTTCAAAAAAAAAACTTTTCAAAAAAAATCCTCTTTAAAAAAAAGTCCTTTCTTATCTACCTATCTTTCAAAAAAAAACTCTAGGAAAAAAAGAGCAAAACTTTTCTAACAAAAAAAAACTTCTTTGCCTTTGTTTGTCAAAAAAAACTTTTTGAAAAAAAAAACTTTTTGTAAAACTTAAAAAAAACTAAAAAAACTAACTAATAAGTTGGTTTAACCCCTGACACATTCACTTTCACACAAGACTAGTGATGTTCAAGAACACTTGGTTTATGAGCTCTTGAGATTTTGAGTTAATCAGCCTTAGTCATTAGGGTCTTGGACTTAATTATTCACATTTCACTACTTTGAAAGATTTGTGTGCTATATTGCATGCTTAGTCTCTACCTTAAGAATATGATCAGCACCTCACATACACGACTGCAGTTATGATGAGATGAGTTGAAATTTCACCTGAGGAGCTGGGATGGTGGATTTGAGTTTGGACTTGATTTAATGATGCTCGAGGATGGGATAAAATCAATGAAGTCTTCATGAAACCTGAGTGTCAGCATCTTTAGCCAGTATGAGAACATGGTTCTTGTACTATCTCTTGACATTTACCTATGTGCCAGGGTGTGATAAAAAAAATGTTGATCAGTGTGCGCCAACTCTTGGTAAAAGCAGTGGAGCTAGCCAAAAATACTACAAATCAATGAAATGCCAAAGAAAAGCTCTCATTCCATACAAAGTCAAATATCAAAGAGCTTCCACCAAAGGCGAGCGCTCCCAACCATTTCAAAAGTGTCCACTTGGACCACCGCTATTAGGACCAGGAGTCGGGCTTGCACCAAAAAAGGGCTCTGCATCGTAAATGCTACAAGTCTGGGTGTAGAAGGTATAATAGATACTCAAAAAAGACACACCCCGGTGTACTCCCAGGAAAACAAGTGCAGACAGCTCCAACTTCTCTTGACGGACGCACTGATCAACACCAAAAAAATGCGTTGCGTAATAAGGCACTTGAGAGGATCCTTGTTCCAATGAGAGGGAGAGAAGAAATGACACAATCCTATGCCCTTCATCAACTGGCCTTCCATCTACACTTTCAAGTCTGACAACTAAAGAGACGGTGGATTGGATGCAAGAAATGGTTTATTCCCTAGTGTTGAGGATCGGGTCCTTAGGAGAGTCTCTTGGACTGGAACCTTGGGTGACGTTGTGACTCTACTCTTGTAACTGCGGTCAACACTTAAAGTCATATCCCTACTATATATGTATACAAAGAGAGTCTGATGATTAGGGAAATTGGATACCTTTTGACTAGAGCTTGGTTCAGCTTAGAATTTTAGGATCTCTAAAACCGAGAATTCTTGAACGGATCAAGTCTTGTATTCACATGCACAGTCAAGGGTTAACCTAACTTATTCATTCTTTATTTGCCCGAGGACTAGCAAAGTTTAAGTATAGGGGGGTGATGAATCCACGATTCATCATCTCAATATCTTGATCTTAGCATAATCCACAAGTAAATTCCCTAATAAATGTATATAAAATCAATAAATTAACAAATGACTCTTGTAAATAAAATACATGAATTATTGTATATTAGATTGTACAAAATAAATTAACAATAAAAAGCCGCAAAATCAAAGGAGTTTTATACATGTAAATAGCCCAAAACTTTATGTATTTTTAGTAATTTCATATCAACTCCTTTCTGGCTAATTCTTTCTCCAACATGTTCATATCAATGTATATAAAAATAAAAAATACAAAACAAATTTTACTTCAAATAAATACTCCTAGATCCCAATGGGAAAAAACCGTAAAGACCAACTTCCAAGCTAAATTCCCGCTCCGTATGAACTCCAAATTCACCAAACTCACTTTTAAAGTTCAAGTTAGAAAATTATCTATCCAACGGAAGTAGTTTCATTAAAATCGGAGCTCATTTGTAAAAGTTAGGTTTTGGGACCTAGATGTACATTGTATATTATGTATATATTCATTCCTTCTTCATTTTTATTTTATCTTTCTTAATTAGTAAAAATACAAAAAAAATCATACTTGTGTTATATTTTGATTATACTATTTTATTGTATTTTTTTCCGTTGTAAATATCTCTTATTAAAAAGAAAAAAATACATATTAGAAAAGCAAACAAAAAATGTACATGTTGTATGTATTCACTTGTAAATTCACCATTTTTTCCCTCTTTATTTTTTGTTGTATTTAAAGTAGCATACTTTATATCATTATTTATTTATTTTTCTCATTCACTACAATAACTTCCATTTTCCTCCATTAACCTCCAAGTCTTCTTTCAACCTCCATTCCACTCCATATTCTTCCACCAACCTCCCATTCAACTCCACCAATAATAAAACTTCCCATTCAACACCACCACTTCTCTAACTCCCATTATTCATCTCTTTATAATCATCTCCACATCCACATTTTTTTCCCCATCCACCATTCTTATAGAATAAGGAGAGAGCTTGGAGTGTTTTTGTTGGTGACAGCGGCGAAGCATCGTCCTCAAGCGAGACCTCCTTCAGGTGAGATCCGCGGAGCTCCACTCCGCGTCACGAGTTCCCCGTCGAGCTCGCATAGCTTCTCCGATTTTTATTTCGCCAATCGGATCGAGGCGACAACAGGAGTTCAGCGTAGCTGCTCCGCCAATCCGGCGAAGAATCAGGTAAGTATTCCTCCTCGTTTCTCTTGTTATTTTATTTTATCTAATATCTTGTTTCCTTGTCGTTTAGATCACCATCATTTTTATCCATCATAACCCCATATCATTTTTTTATTTTCATATCATCACGATCAACCCACCCTCATATTTGCATTTGTTCATATTTATCATTTTGCATTTCTTCATCTTTTTATTTAAACAAAAAAATTTAAAAACAATTGTTCATTTTGCATTTGATCATTTTCTGTTTAAACAAAACAAAAAAAATAAAAAAATTAGTTTGCATTACAACAGAAAAAAAAGAAGAAATAAAAAAATTAAAAAAAAATTAAAAAAAAAGACGGAGCAGCAGAACCGCCGCCCCCTTCCCCAAGGGCAGCGGCTCCGCCGCCCCTCCCTCCATCCACGGCCACCGCGCCGGTGGCCACCGCCAGCCCTCCACTGCGCGAAGGCGCGGCACCCGCTGCGCCCCCAGCCACCAGCAGCTGCGGCCGCGCGTTGCTGCGCCGTGCTCCCGCAGCTAGCGGCCTGCTCCGCCCCCCCTCCCCCCGACCACGGCCGACGGCCGCCTCCACTGTGCTCCTCCCGCACCACCGCCACCGCCGTACGACGCCGCGGCCGCACGCGCTCCACCGCCGCCCTCCTCGCGGCCGCGCGCGGCCGCAACGCCGTCGCCGACCTCCTCCCTCTTTGGGTTCATCCCAAGCCATCCCCGTGAGGAAGAAAGGTCTTGTTTCTTTTTTTATTATTATTTTATCGTAAAAATTGCAGAACCTTTTTTTATAGTTTTTGTAATTACGTAATGGTCCCTGTACATGTTGTATTGTAAATATTGTTTTTCTGATTCTGCACCGGTACCCCTGTGTTTGACTTTAAATTTGGACATCGATATTACATCATTTTATTCAAGGAAAAATGCCATTATGTTGAGCAACTAGTTTTCTACATTCTGGATATTTGTTTGTATTTTTGTGACTTGTGGGTAATTAATTAAAATTGGTTGATTGAAAATCTTCATATTTTACCCATATTGAGCTATTAAATTCATATTTCACACAAGGTTGCTCTAAAAATTCCACAAAAAGTATATATGATGCCTTGATATGTGATAAATTTACAGTCCAAATTTCTCGTCCATTGGAGTTGTCTTGTGCCTGAAATAAATTGTAGAGTGTTTCTAGTATTTGATTTTTAATTAAATCCCGTATATCCTTTTTGCGAAATTTCAACTCTCCTAGATTGCTTATTTAAATACCTACTTGAGATAATTCGCACTCTGATTAATTTGATAATGTGGATTTATTAAAAATTATTTACTCAATGTCACTCTGATTTCACTAAAAAATCTATAAAAAATTCATAACTTGTCAAAAAAATTTAAAAATATTACTGTAGCTTCCTTGCATCATCTTTTAGTTCCAGTAATTTTTTCATAATTTTTGCTTTCTGTTTGTGTGATAAATTACGAAAAAACCCATAAAAAGTGTACATTTTTAGTTATTGCATTGTAACCCATAAAATTCCAAAAAAAGTACCTTGCATTCATCTCTGGATTAGGACTCTAAGAAAAATATAATTAGGCTAAATTGGACTAATTTGACATTAAAATTAATTTGGCCTTGTTGTGTGTTTTCTTAGTGTTGTAATTCACTTGCATTTGCATTCTATTTGCATAAAAAATCTAAAAAATACCGCACTGAAATCTAAAACTTGATTTTCGAATTAACCCCAAAGTTGTTCCTTTGCCTCCCTGAGTTCGACCCTGGACTTGCCCGGGATATAAATCAAAGCCGAGACACTCTTCACGGAGATCTTCTCTCGATTCTGACCGAATCGCTAAGTACACGTATTACAACGTGACAGAATTAAACACCGTATTTAGCGGCTTGTCAGATGCCGGCAACGGCGCCATCTGACGAGCCGCTAAATACGGTATTTAATTCTGTCACGTTGTAATACGTGTACTTAGCGATTCGGTCAGAACCGAGAGAAGATCTCCGTGAAGAGTGTCTCGGCTTTGATTTATATCCCGGACAAGTCCGGGGTCGAACTCAGGGAGGCAAAGCAACAACTTTGGGGTTAATTCGAAAATGAAGTTTTAGATTTCAGTGCGGTATTTTTTAGATTTTTTTTATGCAAATAGAATGCAAATGCAAGTGAATTACAACACTAAGAAAACACACAACAAAGACAAATTAATTTTAATGTCAAATTAGTCCAATTTAGCCTAATTATATTTTTCTTATAGTCCTAATCCAGAGATGAATGCAAGGTACTTTTTTTAGAATTTTATGGGTTACAATGCAATAACTAAAAATGTACACTTTTTATGGGTTTTTTCGTAATTTATCACACACACAGAAAGCAAAAATTATGAAAAAATTACTAGAACTAAAAGATGATGCAAGGAAGCTACAGTAATATTTTTAAAATTTTTTGATAAGTTATGATTTTTTTATGGATTTTTTAGTGAAATCAGAGTGACATTGAGTAAATAATTTTTAATAAATCCACATTATCAAATTAATCAGAGTGCGAATTATCTCAAGTAGTTATTTAATAAGCAATCTAGGAGAGTTGAAATTTCGCAAAAAGGATATAAGTGGATTTAATTAAAAATCAAATACTAGAAACACTCTACAATTTATTTCAGGCACAAGACAACTCCAATGGACGAGAAATTTGGACTGTAACTTTATCACATATCAAGGCATCATATATAATTTTTGTAAAATTTTTAGAGCAACCTTATGTGAAATATGAATTTAATAGCTCAATATGGGTAAAATATGAAGATTTTCAATCAACCAATTTTAATTAATTATCCACAAGTCACAAAAATACAAACAAATATCCAGAATGTAGAAAACTAGTTGCTCAACATAATGGCATTTTTCTTGAATAAAATGATGTAATATCGATGTCCAAATTTAAAGTCAAACACAGGGGTACCGGTGCAAAATCAGAAAAACAATATTTACAATACAACATGTACAAGGACCATTACGTAATTACAAAAACTATAAAAAAAGGTTCTGCAATTTTTACGATAAAATAATAATAAAAAAAAGAAACAAGACCTTTCTTCCTCACGGGGATGGCTTGGGATGAACCCAAAGAGGGAGGAGGTCGGCGACGGCGTTGCGGCCGCGCGCGGCCGCGAGGAGGGCGGCGGTGGAGCGCGTGCGGCCGCGGCGTCGTACGGTGGTGGCGGTGGTGCGGGAGGAGCACAGTGGAGGCGGTCGTCGGCCGTGGTCGGGGGGGGGGGGGGCGGAGCAGGCCGCTAGCTGCGGGAGCACGGCGCAGCAACGCGCGGCCGCAGCTGCTGATGGCTGGGGGCGCAGCGGGTGCCGCGCCTTCGCGCGGTGGAGGGCTGGCGGTGGCCACCGGCGCGGTGGCCACCGGCGCGGTGGCCGTGGATGGAGGGAGGGGCGGCGGAGCCGCTGCCCTTGGGGAAGGGGGCGGCGGTTCTGCTGCTCCGTCTTTTTTTTATTTTTTTTATTTTTTTTATTTCTTCTTTTTTTTTCTGTTGTAATGCAAACTAATTTTTTTATTTTTTTGTTTTGTTTAAACAGAAAATGATCAAATGCAAAATGAACAATTGTTTTTAAATTTTTTTGTTTAAATAAAAAGATGAAGAAATGCAAAATGATAAATATGAAAAAATGCAAATATGAGGGTGGGTTGATCGTGATGATATGAAAATAAAAAAATGATATGGGGTTATGATGGAAAAAAAATGATGGTGATCTAAACAACAAGGAAACAAGATATTAGATAAAATAAAATAACAAGAGAAACGAGGAGGAATACTTACCTGATTCTTCGCCGGATTGGCGGAGCAGCTACGCTGAACTCCTGTTGTCGCCTCGATCCGATTGGCGAAATAAAAATCGGAGAAGCTATGCGAGCTCGACGGGGAACTCGTGACGCGGAGTGGAGCTCCGCGGATCTCACCTGAAGGAGGTCGTCGCTTGAGGACGATGCTTCGCCGCTGTCACCAACAAAACACTCCAAGCTCTCTCCTTATTCTATATGAATGGTGGATGGGGAAAAATGTGGATGTGGAGATGATTATAAAGAGATGAATAATGGGAGTTAGAGAAGTGGTGGTGTTGAATGGGAAGTTTTATTATTGGTGGAGTTGAATGGGAGGTTGGTGGAAGAATATGGAGTGGAATGGAGGTTGAAAGAAGACTTGGAGGTTAATGGAGGAAAATGGAAGTTAATGTAGAGAATGAGAAAAATAAATAAATAATGATATAAAGTATGCTACTTTAAATACAACAAAAAATAAAGAGGGAAAAATGGTGAATTTACAAGTGAATACATACAACATGTACATTTTTTGTTTGCTTTTCTAATATGTATTTTTTCTTTTTAATAAGAGATATTTACAACGGAAAAAAATACAATAAAATAGTATAATCAAAATATAACACAAGTATGATTTTTTTTGTATTTTTACTAATTAAGAAAGATAAAATAAAAATGAAGAAGGAATGAATATATACATAATATACAATGTCCATCTAGGTCCCAAAACCTAACTTTTACAAATGAGCTCCGATTTTAATGAAACCACTTCCGTTGGATAGATAATTTTCTAACTTGAATTTTAAAAGTGAGTTTGGTGAATTTGGAGTTCATACGGAGCGGGAATTTAGCTTGGAAGTTGGTCTTTACGGCTTTTTCCCATTGGGATCTAGGAGTATTTATTTGAAGTAAAATTTATTTTGTATTTTTGTATTTTTATATATACATTGATATGAACATGTTGGAGAAAGAATTAGTCAAAAAGGAGTTGATATGAAATTATTAAAAATACATAAAGTTTTGGGCTATTTACATGTATAAAACTCCTTTGATTTTATGGCTTTTTATTGTTAATTTATTTTGTACAATCTAATGTACAATAATTCATGTATTTTATTTACAAGAGTCATTTGTTAATTTATTGATTTTATATACATTTATTAGGGAATTTACTCGTGGATTTTGCTAAGATCAAGATATTGAGATGATGAATCGTGGATTCATCATGGAGGAGCTCAGAGATAAAGCCTTTTCAAGCAGCCTACATTATAAGGAGAGAGTGAAGGAGTGGAATGATTCTCATATCAACCACAAGAAGTTTGAGCCAGATTAGAGAGTATGGTAGTTTGATGCTAGGCTTCGATTATTTCCAAGGAAGTTACAGAGCAAGTGGAAGGGACCATACCTGGTCCGAAAGGTACATGACAATGGAAGCATAGACATATCTAAGTTGTCTTCTGAATCTACCTTTCGTGTTAATGGGCAGCGACTCAAACCATATCTAGATCATGAGCCGCTGGTCATTGAAGTCGCCCCTATTCATTTTGCGTGAGATGTGGTCTTTGACTCACATCTAATGCATCTCATGCCTGGTTATCACTGTTTTCCACCTTGTATAAATCCAACTGTCCATATCACTCCATTCTTTAGTCCCACACCTTATCTTCATCTTATGATTATGTTATACTCAGGGTGTACTTTACTCTAAGTATAGGGGGGGCGTAGGACTCTTGGGTATTCTTTTGATTCTTTCTACCTCTATTTTGCTGCCTATACTTAGGGATATTTTACCCTAAGTATAGGGGAGGTAGACCCTGTACATTCTTCCACTCAGATTTCCCTTCATGTACAGCTTGCTATACTTAGGACTACTTGATCCTAAGTATAGGGGGAAACACCGAGTCCTCTTCATTCTATCTTTGACACTGTTGTAGTTTACCATTTCTTTTCACTTTCTTATACTAAGCACGAGTTATGTCTTCTTCATCGCTCTTGATTCACTCTAAGGACATCGTTCGAGCTAAGTATAGGGGGTGTCGTATATATTCCATATATACTTTAGCCATAACTCGTACTTTGTGTGAGCGTGTTAATAAATAAAATGGCTAAAAATTCTTTTAGCAAAAACCATAAAAATTTAAATTTTTTTCCTTGTACATAAAATTCTTCTTGCACATACATAGCTATTTATAAAAATATTTTTGTACAAATGTTTGTAAAAATGATTTGTGTAAATAGTTTATAAATATTTTGATATCAAAATTATGTATATAGTATAAAATTTTTGTATATTGTTTGAAAAACAAAAAGTTTGCAAAAACCTTGTGTAAATGTGTGTAAATATTTTGCAAAACCTCTGCATTCATGCATACATCCATGTTTTCAAACATTTTCAAAAACTTTGCACATTTTCAAAAAATTTGTAAAAATTGCATATCTGTAAATATGTGTACAATTTTTCTGAATCTTGATTGACATTTAAACTAGCCTGGAATTAAATTGGAAAATGGAGCTTGGTTAAGACCTTAATCCACCTAATTCTAAGTGGAACCTTATAGGGCTTAGGGTTAAGACTTTTCAGGTCTATTTGGGACTTAACTCTTTGAGTCCACTAGGCTATGAGCATATGTCATCTTGATGAGCCTAAGTAGAACACTTAAAAACACACACATGACTCTCAGAGACAATGGCTTTACTTGCACCAGCACATTACACATAGTTCTCCACGGATGAGGTGATGAGGAGGCAGTTTCCTTTGGCTTGGGGTAGCATATGAGGGTAGTACTTTTAGGCGGAACCTCTCTTCTTCTTTTAGTGAAGGAAGTGTGTCTCAACTTGGTCTGGTGGTGTTGAAGTCTAAAGACAGGAGTTGTGGGTTGCAATAAAGCTTCAATAGAGGGATAGTCTACTGGCTCAAGAGGAAAAACTCCTTATATATATACATTGCACCATATAGATATGTTGTACATATGAACAATGAAAAAATGTGCAAAGAAAGAAAAACTCCAAAAAAGTGGTGGGTCTGATTGAAAATAAAATACCCATCGGAGTGTATATAGTCAAATAAAGCAAAGCTTATGTTACACACTCTCATCTCATGAAGCTTGCAGCGGGAGACTCAACATGGGCCTTATCGCCAAATAAAATGAGTAGAGAGAGATAGAGACATTCAACCTTGTACATATGCCCTTTATGTATATAAATAATTTTTTTCCAAAAATAAAAATAAAAAATGTGTTTTTATTACCTTGTATATATTTATAAAAAATAAACAAAAATGATAAAAATAAAATAAAATAAAAATAAAAAAAATAATTTCTCTCTCCACCTTGTACATACCATGTATATATGTATCTATTATTATTATTTATTTCACCCTTGTAAATAAATAATAAAAATAAAATAAAAACTATTTTATAACCCTGATTTTATGTTGTAAAGAAATAAAATATAAAATTAGGGTTTTTGTACAAAAATAAGAAAATAATAATATAAAAAACATAGGTATTTTATACATGTATATATTAGGGATAAATAGGGCTGCCCCCTAGGGGGAGCTAACTTGGCTCCCCCTGCCCCATTTTCACCATTTATTATTTTTTTTGAAAATTTCTTCCATGAATATTCATCACTATATTCCTATATTATGCTATTAAAATTTCGTGCGAAACAGAGACTCCTACGGCCTCCATCTAGACAGTCATTTTTTAACAGTAACATGATTTTTTAAATCGACCCCATTTGGATGGAGGTCGTAGGAGTCTCTATTTCGCATGAAATTTGAATGACATAATATAGGGATTTAATAATGAATTTACACGGTTATAGATTTCAAAAAAAATAAAAAAATTATGTCAAAAAGGGGCGGGGGAAGCTAAGTTAGCTCCCCCTTGGGGGCATACACATTTTCCCCATATAATATATTATATTGTATATACCTTAATTTATTTTTCAAAAAAAATAAATAAAAACCACTAAAAATAGTTTGAAAATAAATAAATAATTTTCATTTTGTAAATATTTTAAAATAAAATCGTTTTCTATTTTCTTATTTAATTTACAAATATGTTCTTTTTCCTTTTTTCTGATTGGTCCATAGGGGTCGTTGACCCCCGGTCAACTCCCCCACCCGGACCAACCCGCGCCCGGATCCGAGTTTCGCACCCCACTTCTAAAAATTTTCTCACCCGGATCTCTCACCCTCTCGCCCCAATTCCACTTTTCGCCTCTTCCTGGTGGATCTGCGACCCTCGCGGAACCCTAGGCGGTGGCGGATCGCCCTCGGTTCGCGAGCCCATGCCCGTTCTTCCTCGTCACCTGGAACTGCATATAAATTCTTCCATCCGATTCCCAAATCAGTAGCTCGTGCTGCAAGCCCTCATTCTACCCTAAACCCTCGGTGACAGCGACCGGAAGCACCCTTTGGTGGCCGGAGAGAGAGCCTGCAACCGTTGCTCAAGGCACGTGGCCGGAGCGTCGCCACATTCGAGCCTCCCCACCCGCCGCAGCGTGGTCGAGGCGACGACCAACATCGCCACATTCCCCTGGAGCTAAGGATTGTTCTTGGACCCTCAGGTAGACCCTTCATCAATCCTAGTTCTGCTTTATCGCAAATCTTAAATCGGTCCTCCTCCGGCTCCGACCCGACGGACGGAGCTTCACCAGCCATAGTTAGCTGTTTCGATCGACTCCTCTATCCACTGTCATCATCCTTCCGCAGCCTGATCATCCAGATCTTGGCTAACTGAGCCAAGATCAGTCCAGGTTCCATCCCTCGCCTTTGCTAGAACCTCCCCTCACTGTTCCCCGTCGCTTCCCTTCGTGTTTCATCAAATAACCCTCGCCGAAGCATTCCTTCGAGCAGAAGCTGTCATTTGTAGGTCAGAAGGTTCACGATTACCTCCCAGCTCGCATCTCACCCACCTCACCGAAGTCATCCCAGGTCACCACCCCCTTCCCGGAGATCCGACCGGTGGATGCTCCATCCGCCACCGCCACCCGACGCGGAGGTGCGTCACGAGATGAATCCCTCTTCCTGATTGGTCATCAGCCCCCTGGATCACCACCAGTCCTCCGGCGAACTTCGCTAGGGAGGAGTTCATCCAGGGCCATCCTCTGCCGTTGGATCATCATTAGAGTCCAGACTCCATCACCACCGTCCGTCGCCTGCGCCTTGTCAGGACGTTAGATCGGGTATCTGACGGACCCCGTACGCCCACGTACGCGCCCACAGGACAACCGTTGGATCCGCCAGGTGGTCGTACCAGAGCCGCACGTCTTCAGCCTACCAGGATGCGCCACCTGTCACCCACGTGACTCGCACGAGTTAGCTGGGTAATTTGCGTCACCTCCCCTGCAGTTTCTTTATGTTTTTATTTAGTCTGTAAAATAAATTAGTATACTGTGGTCTTTTTGCTCTTTGGCCCCTACTGTTTATTCTATTCGTACTTTGGTCCTCCCTGTTTGGCTGCACGTGCATCGTCACGTGTATATTTGGATATTTGCATGTATAACCTCGGGTTTTCTTGGATGTTATGAAATGAAGTTTTAGTTTTATTATTTACATCCATACCCCTGTGCGTGGTTTATTTGGACATGTGCTGAATTAATTGTGAAAATTGCAGTAACCCCCTGGAACTTTTTAAACGTGTTATCATTTAGTCGTGGAAGTTATTTTTCTTGCATAATAGTCCCTGTGTGTTGTATGCGTTTGATTGGTTGAATAAAATACCAAATCTCATCCAAACTTCATGAAATTTGGATACGTGGCTCCTGCCACTGTGTAAAAATTTCCATGAATTTTTGGACCCTTTTTATTTTCATTTTTTATTTTTAAAAATTAAAAAAACCTCTAATTTGCTACTGTCTAATTTGAAAAATAAACTAAAAATATTAAAAGCCCTCCAAAAATTCTAAAAATCTTATTGTTTGCTTGTTGTGTTGTGTTTTTGATTCAGTTCGATTTTTGTTGTATTTGGACTTATAAAACCTCTAAAAATTGAAAAACCTTTAAAAACTTTAGAAAATCATTAAAAATTCCTAAAAATTCAAAAATGCAATTCCAGATTCTTTAGTTAGATTTTTTATTTTTAAATAAAATTATTGCTAGAATTTTATAGGCTATTTAGATATTTTTAAAGGGATTTTTACCCGACAGACCCTATAATCTTTGCCTGTTACCTCTACGACCTTTGAAACATCGTAATTCCTCCCTGGACCCCGTAAACTTGCTAACTCTTACCCTATAAATCATGTGGTTAACCCTCATCTATTTACCCATTAAAGCTAAGCAGATTCCGTTACATTCTTTTATATTATACCTATTTTATTTATCGAATTTACATCAATTGCCACTGCCTCCCACCCTCCACCTTCAGCTGAACACGGCGTCCCCCTCCTCTGATCCGTCGTTGCCACTGCTCGAAGCCCACATCCCCTCCCCCATCGGTCGGTTTCCCCTACGCGAGCGACCCCCCATCATCGCTCGAAGTCCCCCTGCACCCCGCGATGCCCCCACCCCCCGGCGCTCGAAGCCCCCCTCCCCGACAACCCCACGTCGCTTGAAGCCCCCCCTCCCCGCGAGGCGCGTGCTGGAAGCGCCCTCCCTGGCATCCCCACACCGCTCAAAGCCTCCTTGCAACCACCCCCGCCTCCCCTGCTTTGGCCCCCTGCTCCCTCACACCCCCCCCCCCCCCCGCCTCCTCATGGCCCGCGCTCGAAGCCCCCCTCTCCGACACCCCCGTGTCGTTGGAAGCCTCCCGCACCCCCCTCCGCATGCGCGAGCTGGAAGCCCCCCTCCCCACATTCCCCCATCCGTGCGACACACGTTGGAAGCCTCTCCGCACCCACCTCCGCGCGCGCGAGCTGGAACCCTCCTCCCCGCATCCCCCCTCCGCGCGGCGCGTGCTGGAAGCCTCTTCGCAACCCCCCTCCATGCACGCGAGCTGGAAGCCCCCCTCCCTGCACCCCCTCCATGTGGCGCGAGCTGGAAGCCCCCCTCCCCGGCACCCCCGCAATGATGCCTCCCTCCAGCCCATGCCCCTTTCGCCACTCTCATAAATGGAAGCTGGGACTTTTTTCTTCTCTTGGTTAATTCTAACCGTCCGATCGTGGATTAGTTATAGTAACTCGTTCTTAACCCAAGCAAGTTAGCTTTAGATGTGTCAATTTAACGATAGGGTTCGTGGGTAAGATGGAGCAAGTTTACAGGGTCGATGAAGGAATTACGATGTTTCCAAGGTCGTAGAGGTACCTGACAAAGATTATAGGGTCTGCCGAGTAAAAATCGTCAGAAAACCATCATCCTCTAGGGTGCCGTCAACAGTCCTCGGAGCCATTTGGGCTTCCTGGGGGATTCTTCGGAGGAGCAGGAACGTGTGAAGAACCTCTGAAGCATCGTTGGAGGTCGGAGGAGCTTCGTGTGCCCGATTCAAACATGCCCCACGCGAGTTCTTCGTCTGTTCTTCCTATGATCTCCACTATTGTCCGATCGCTGCCATCCCCCAGGCACTACAATAACCGTTAGAGCTCCCCTATCCTCAACCATCGATCTCATCACAGAGATCTAATTTTGGCCGTGGATCACGGACCATCATCGGCCCCCAAGGGCATTTTTGTAACTATTAATAAGTCCAAGGGATAAACAATAAATTTTCCAAAAATATAACACATATTTTCTAGACTAAAAATAAATACTAAAAGTGATGAGGGTCCTCTCGCAAAAATCCCGCACCTCACGCGCACAAGCACGTGACGTGACGTAGCTGGGGACCTCGATGCAATTTTGATAAACATTACGGGCATGTTCGAAAAAGTTACCAAAATAAATACAAGCAGATGAAAGATTATAGTATTATATTAAATTACAAGATCTTAATGGTTATGCATGCAAAATACCCACAAAAGCCGGATCAGATGGCTCTGGATCTTTCACTCAAACACGTGTTGCGCTTTTAGATTCTGGCTGCACAGTATCTTTGATTTTTATCCTTGTTTCATTTTTAGAAAATTCACTAAAAATCAGAAAAATCTAAGAAAAATATCAAAAATACTTGAAAATCTATAAAAAAACCAAAAAAAATTCATTTTAATTTTCTGATCTATTTTGGTGTGTTAAATAAATAGTTGTTTGTGTCCTTTTTGACTTCTTTTACTTTTTTTCCTAAAATTGAAAAATCCAAAAAAAACTAAAAACTTAAAAATCCACCAAAAATACTTGTCTTTGATTTCCGACTATTTCGTAGGTTTTTCCAAAGCGTGCTCCTTGAGTTCGATCCTGGTAGCTATACCGGGTAAAATAAAATAGCGAGACCGCTGTTTTTGACCTGATTTGTTTGATATTTTGATTGGTGGTCTTGATTTTTCTTGATTGACTCCGATCCGAGAGGTTGAGGTCGCAACGACCATTGATACCTTCTTACCTCGATCACTCGGTTTTTCGGGTTATCAGTATGGATGCAAGTATACGGACCGTAGAACGGCTACCCGTATTCCTTGAGGATGATGCCAAATGCGGCGTCATTTAATCACCCACTCTGTTAAGGTTTCCCTTACTAGGAAGAGGCTAAATTTTTTTAAAATCCAGCAGTTAATAAAATCTACGTAGGATTTCGGGGTCTGATCTAAGGTATTTATTTGTGCACATGAGATTGTGAACAATATGCAACACTTCAAGAACTTTAGACCGCTTAATATCTGAGTCACGTGGTGAGTTTTCAGAAGCTTATTTTTTTGATCGAGCATAACCTAAGTGCCTAAGATTAGAATATACTCACAACAATGAGAACGGTTGGATTCAGAAAAAAATTGCTTGGTTGTGCTTGAATCAAGATCCACAGAGAGATAGAGAGAGCGGCTTGAGAATTTTTTAACTATGTAGTGGATCTGAAAATGAAAGAAAGAACAATTAGAATGATAAACAATTAAACAAATTCATTCAAAAAAAATAAATAAAAAATAAAAAATGTGCGATGTTTCATATCCCCGATAACGACGCCAAAATAAAAGCGCAGAAATCGATGCGTTAAAAAATGAAATTTAGATGTCGTTGTGTACGCATATGATTCTCCATAATTTCAGATAAATAAACAATGAACAAGTAAAAATATATCCTAAGGAGTAAAGCAACAAGTTAAGGGTCAAACATAGGGACAACGAATATAGCATAAATTTTGGAAAGTGATTTGTTTTGAAATTGACAAATATGCAAGACGAGCTCTCTTAATTTTTTTTGATTTTATAAAACTCGGAATGCAGTGAAATTGATACTAGTAGATTGTAGACGCTCACAGGACCCTACAGGATTTTCCGATGAATGTTTCGGAATTTATGGCCATTTTTAATGATTTATCAAAGATGCAAGGGCGTAAAAGTGTGATTTTTAGAAAACTTTAAGGACTTAATTGTAAAAAATCTAACGGAAAGAATTACAATTAAAATTAGCTATTTGATAGAAGTAAAATTTACCAATAGAAAATACTTAATGGAGAAATTGCTAGGAAAAGAAATGAACTTCAAGAAAAAGAGAAGAATGGTCAACGGTAATTAAAAAGAACTTTAACAAAAAAATGCAAATGGAATAAAATTTATACAATTGGAGAAATTGTAGATACTGGTTCTATGTTTCATAAATTTGTGGATAGATCCTAAAACTTTAAAAAATAGAGAAAAGATTAATTGCAACTAGGCTCCTGGTCTCTAAGGCCAAGGATTGGGGACGTGCTCGACCCATGCGGCAGAGCACGGCGAAGCACGACAAGGTACGACATGTCACGAACGTTGACGGAGAGGTCAGCGGCAAGATATCGAAGCGGAGGGGCGAAGATCGCGACGAGCTTGAGGGACGAAATGGGGAGGGATGGTTCTCTCTGATGGTTTCTCCAAAGTCCAAACCATTAATCAGTCCTTTTCGATCCCTCTCCCCCATTGCGATGCATCCTCCTCCTTTTGTAGTTGGTGTCGAGGGGAGGGGAGGGGCAACAGTTGTGCGAGATAGAGAAGTGGATGAGGTGCCACGGTTCGGTTGGAGGAAGAAGAATTAAATAAGGGTAGGCTCACATCATGCTGACCTCAGCACCCCCATTTATTTTTTTCCTTTTTTTTAAATTGCTAACGCATGTCACCATTTATTTTGTCGTTTAGCCTCTTTTTTCTTTTTTTGGTAATGAAGATGGAAGAGGAAGAGAGAGGCCCCTTGAGCCTCTTCCAAAACAGAAATGAAAAAATAAAAAAAAGTTAGATACTTTACCATGTGCTTGGAGCCCATGTTTAGAAATAAGAATGGAATTATATATTAATTATCTTTTGCAATGAATAATATACGAACTTTATATGAATTTCAATGCAATGAACATGAAAATTATGTATTAAATAAAGGAAAATACAAGTAATTACCTGCTTTTCGCTCAATAAAAGCTATAGAAACATGATAAATCATCGATTCATGAGAAGGTGAGAGAAGGAAGAAGAACGACACTCTTGTAAATTTAATAAACAATAAGGGGATATTTAAGATATTATTAACGGAATTCGGTTCATCTAACGATTAAATGAATGGAAGCTAACCACATGGTTAGTAGTGTAAGAGTAATAAACTTTGTGGGATTTAGGTGATAATACGAAGAATTCATGATCGGGAAAGTATTTTTGCAAAGTTTTCAGGGTCTGTCGTGTAAAAATACATTTTATTTCAAATTGCATTTAAGTTACTATAACATATATTCGATGTTCTTTTGTCATAAATATAACTTATAAAAAAAACTATTGTTTTCTATATTTATTTATTGTCTATAATATAAATAGAAAATTTATTCTTCTTCTTCTTATTTATTTTCCTTTTTTGAGCTTTTTATAAATTTCCAATTTTAAAATGCGACTCATTATTATTTTGATTTTCCAAGTGTTTAACACAGGTTTTAACTTTGTTTCGGAGATTTAGGATGATGACTCTGAGTACTCACCAATAGGTTGCACCTCGTATGCAATTATGTTTAAAAACTACGACAAAATCGTTTACGGAATCTATTTACAATGAAGAACAAATGCAGAATAATGCAACAGTGATCAATACCGCACAAAAAGCCACCAGGACATTTGATCACATGCTCTAATTAACAGGGGAGTGGATCCTCTGCTAGCCAGCAGATTCCTGCTGTAAGTGGGGAGGGTGTCCGAGCCGCTCGATCGTGATCGAGCGGTTTGCACGAAATCACCGTGCGAACCTGCTGTAAGTGGGGAGGGTGTCAGAGCCGCTCGATCGAGATCGAGCAGTTTGCACGAAATCACCGTGCAAACCGCTCAATCTCGATCGAGTGGCTCGGACACCCTCCCCACTTACAGCTGATCCCTGCTGGCCAGCAGAGGATCCACTCGCAGTTAACAGACCTATCAAACAATCCATGCGTGCAGGCAGCTCTCATCACCACACGATCTTAATCCAAAGTCTTCAAAAAAACCAAAATCATCCACCACACCCCATCTGTTCCTCTCCACTGGGGATGCAACCGGTCAGATACGGATATGGATATAGGTATTACCATATCCTTATCCGTTTTTTAATACGAATATGAATGCGGATACAGATATTAAAACTATCTTACTGTATCCTTAAAAAACAGATACGGATGTAAAACGGACACTGATCGCACGCGAGTAATGTTAGAAATACTCTACAGAATCGACTTAAATATACAAGAACTGGATGGAAAACACATGATATTAATTTACTAAATGTGTTTGTATCATAAAAATTATATAAAAATGGTAAAAGGAGGTAGAGAATTATGTTATGCATGGTTAAAAATAAATCTACCACTATATTTATATACGAAAACGGATATACGAATACGGATACGGATATCTGGGGATACCAAAACGATATCTATATTCGTATTCCTTTGAAAACAGATACGACAAATATTTATATAGCCATTCCGCTCCCTCCGCGGAAAGCTGCTAGCTCTGATTGATTGGCCAGACCGCAGAAAGCTCTGATTGTCTGATGGTTTATTCGAATATGAAATCTGACTTACAGCATCCCGCTTTTTTTGACGCTTCGAGACATTTCGAAATCGAGAAATCTCGACCGGAGCAGGTGCTATCAGAAAGCAGTTAACCGATTTGGATTGGTTTCCATTTAGGTTGTAGGTGTAACTAACCCCTATCAAAGATATAACAGAAAGAAATAATAGAAAAAGAGCCAAACATAGGTACTGGACCCAGCCTCTATAGTGACGCACTCGGAGAGAAGAAAACGCATGAGTTAATCGGATAAACACTAAGAAGATATGGATGTCAAAATCTGTATAAAACAAATACGATAAGGGATCAATTAAGAATATATACATCCGTTTGCATCCTTCCGCACGCGCAGGCAGGCCAAACTAGGGGTGCTAATCGAATCGAATACCTTCGAATCCACAAGGATTCTGATTCAATTCGTTATAAAAGTTTCGAATCCGAACTCGAATCGAATTTCAAACGAATTTACTAGCTTAAATTCAGATTTAATTCATTTTGAGTTTCAAATATTCAAATTTGATTCATTTTATTTCGAATTTGAAATATTAATTGATATTTTAGAGTTTATTTAAATAATATTTTATGAAGAATAATATAATATTTTATTTTATGATTCTTATTTTGAAAGTATATTACTAAAATAAGTTGAAAAAACTATAAAATCAACCAAAATATCAAACCAATACAATACAATGAATAAAATTACCTAATTTTTACAATTATTATGTGTCCTTTACAATCTAAATATACTCTTTTTCTATGATGAAGGAATGTATACATACAATATAATTATATGAGCCTATCAAAGAGATAGAATATCATTGATGAAAAAGCTCAATGCATTATCATTATCATTGCATGTTAAAGCAAGACAAGATCAAAGTTATATAGAGAGTTGATACAAATTAATATTATTATTTTAAATAATGATCCGAATCAAAAAATAACGTAGAAAGATAAAACCTCTTCATATTATGTGTAAGGATCTTCAAATCAAAAAACTAAGCCATGAAAATGAAATATACGGATTTTTAAAGTACAAAGGAACAACTTACATTATGGTGAGAAGAACTTATATATTATTCATGTGATGATAAATTTCGCCTTGACAATGATAATCATCGTAGATTACCATGCAAGGAAAATCAAAACAACAAGAAAGCAAATAAGATATATCCAGATAAATTTTGAATCATGACAAAAGTTAAGAAGGAACTCGAAGTAGCAAAATCATCATTTTCACGTGATAGGAGAAAGACCACATAATCTACCATCGGTTTTTATAATTTTTGGTAGATAATGAAAGGGAGAATGGAAAAGGCAGTTTAAGGAATGTGGTAACATGAAAAAAATATTTGGGTGAGCCATTGAGGATT